>JAQFVV010000051.1:3115898-3715898 GCA_028023455.1 Epiperipatus broadwayi
TCCATATTTCATTAAGTATGAAATTTCTATATTGCTTTTCAATTAAGTGTTCAGTCTCAGATCCATAAGTAAGAATTGGTTCAACACAACTATTAAAAACATTTATTTTCAAACATGTAGGCATTTTTTTTAAGATATTGTTACTTTAACTTAAAACATTCCATTCAAAATTTAATTCTATGATAAATTTTATGTATTACATTTCTGTAAATAATCTAACCATGGTAATTATTGTTGTTAACTTCTTGTAATTCATAATTATCAGTCTTTTATTTTTTCTTTATAGAAAATCCATTGAACATTACTTTAGGCTTTTTAATGCTTATCTTTATTCCTACTTTATTACTTTCATATGATAACTCTTGCAATACTTTTTAAAGCTCTGAAATATTATTCACAAAAACGACCAAATAATCATCAATATCTAAATGATTTTAAATAATTTCCATTTATTTTGGCTTTCTCAGCTTTCAGTTTTAATAATAATTAAAAAAGCAAGTCAATATAATGTGATGTTACTTTTAATAAGCTTGTAGTTACAAAAATGCACACAGAGAGCATACCAATAGCTCAAACAAGCTCTTAATTAATAAGTGCGATATGAGAAAATATTTAAAATCTTTACCCAGGACATTCTCATCTCCAGACCAACTGGTTTCAAGCCATTCACATCAGTGGAGAGCTAGAATATTCAGACACTAGACCTAAAATATCAACTCAAAAAAACCAGCACTTATTTCACACATATATTTAAGAAGAAACCCTGAAATTTTCGGACATGAAAATGTCTTTAAATCCAGCTGTCTAACTTAAATAGCTATATGGGACTGAACTAAATTCAGATCTATCATATTCTAATAGCCTCAGCATAGCCAAAGCCTTGATGGTAAAATTATAATAATTAAAAAAGCAAGTCATATATAATGTAACATTACTTTTAATTCACAAAATACTTCTTGTAAAACTTCTATAAAAAGTTTTGTAGAATCATCCTTTAGGCACAACCTTCTCCATTTTTAATTTTTAGTATCACAATGTAATATAATCATTGCTGTTGCATTTGATAAATATTTTTCAGAATTTAATAAGATACAAAATCCATATCTTGATAATCCAAAATTTAATCAACATTGGAAAGCTTATTAAATCAAATGTATCTTCATCAATAAACAATTTAAGTTATAATGCTCACATTCCATTTTTGTATATTATGTACTGTTTAGAATACTGATAGTATGTCTTCATTTTTTGCTCTGAAATACAATACCATAATAATGGACTCAAAAGTTAAATATCTCTGGATTGACTTATAGCTAATAAAATGAAAATTTTGAATGCAATCATTTAAATGGTATTACTAAGTGTAAGTTGCCATTTGAGTTTTCAAACATCATGTGATTTTCTGATTAATTAAGCATATATGTAATATTATCTTTCAAAATAACTGCTCTTTTGATGGAGTTTTCACTTGTGAAAGGTAAAAAGTAAAATTTCAAAAGATTCAATAAATTAATTTGGTCATATATTTCACACTGTTATATGTCATTTCATAATAAGTGACAAACTATGTTTTCTAAATGATGTTATCTTCATATTAAAGTAGGTGGCATTTTATTGAATGTCTATTCCATAATTTCTTGTTTATTTCGAAACGATGTTTTTCTTCATCTTTTTTTAATTCATATAATTGATAATCGATTTAGTTCAATCTGTGTTTTGTTATAAATAGCATTCTTTATCAATTTTTTAAACATTATCTTTCACTTTTATTGCTGTTTTATTCATGCAAATTATTCCTTATTTAATTTTTTTATCAAATTTTAATCTCCAAAATTATCATTATTGAATTACTAGATATTTAGTTAAATTTAAGTTGCTAAAAGTCAATTTATGAAGGGCTTTATGACATAGTGGTTAGACATTTACTTGTTCTTCACTTTACTTCAAATTAAATTCTTGATTTCAAATTTTTAAATACTTCTGAATTTGTCTATTTTGTCTGTTATTTTATTCAGTTATTCATGGTAATTTGTGAAATAATTAATCTGGATTTCAAAAATATTTTATCTTATTCATTTAGTTTAGTTATACTAATAGATAGAAATGAAACTAATATTAAAAATGTATAAAATAATAATAATCGAATTATAACTATGTAGGAATAAATGATGGTTTTAGTAGCAGTAGTAGTATAAATAGTAGTGGTGGTGGTGGGAGTAGTAATAGTAATAGTAATAAATATATAATCTCAAAGTTAAATTCTGTGATATCACAACAAAATACTTTGATTTCCTCATTATAATCAATTTAGAAGTTCTATCTATTAGTCATTTGTATAGAAAAGAATGATGCATGATAACAATGATGCACTTTGTCCTCTCTGCCATAAGTCTGATAAAACAATTCATCATTTTCTGTTCCAAGATCCTGCTCCCTTTACCTATAGAAATATTATTGAGTCCATCACCAAATTGGAAGCTTTCTTTATTGCTACACTTATTGACAGCATGAAATAAAACTTTTTTTGCCACAATTAGGGTCATTATTTTTCTTAGGTTTACTCTTTGGTTCTTAAGATGCCATTTTTGCTTTAATCCTACATTTAGAAAATTGTTAATTTCTATTTTATAATAAAATTTTAAAAATTAAAAATAAAAACAGAGTGTTTGCCCCTTCCTTCCAGATATTGTTGATGCTATGTGGATCCTTGTTTTTCTTCCACCTAATTATAAGTAACTAAATCTTCCCCATTGATTATTATTTCTTTCTTTCATATGTTTTTGTTACATATTGAACCTGATTGAAATCCGATTCAATGGTATTGTTATTAAACAAAAAAAAAAAAAGAAATTTATTATGCTTTTGATTTTAATTAAACGTAGAGTTTAAATTTGCAATATTATTTAAAAAGAATGTGTGTATCCAAGTATACATGCATTTATATGTAAAACGTATTTTTTTAAAAATATTTATCGATTTATTTTAAAATAGTTTTCATATACCGCCTGGTTTTAAATCCATTTGATTTAAAAATAAGCTAGCTAGCTAATTGCATTCCTGTTGCTTTTATTTTAATTATTGTAAACAATTTTGATAGCGGAGATTTGATTTTTATGTTATTGTTTTCATTTCAATAAACCCTGGGTAGAATTCCTAGATAGATTGAGCAGGAGATTAATATTTGCCCTGCCTAAGGCGTAGAAATTGGACAACAAGTAAAGTGTTTCGCGGGAAATGGAGTAACGTATAAATAGCCCCGAAAATTTGGAGTGTGAGTTAATTCAGTTTTGAGAAATAGACAAGTGGTTTTCTCACATGAAAGTTTTATCAGCATGGACATTTAAATTTCTAAGAAAAAGGACATCAGCTGTTATTAAATACTTTCGCTTGCAAAAATGAAAAATTCTATACTTGTTATCACCACTCGAATGGCTTGCTAACTCCACAAAAGACGGATCCCTGATTTCCAAGTTTGCTCCAGTAATGCCTTGAACACCTAAAAGAAGCCGGAACCTCTTTACATCTACCTTGCTGCCTAAAGAACCTGAAAATGAACTTAAGTAAAAGTGCGCACTCTACGTGAACATTGCTTTTACCGAAAGGTAATTATTTTTGTTTTTATTCTTCCAGGGTAAATTAATTCTCATTAAATCTCCACTCAATCTAATCATAAATATGTCTTCTTAAATCAATATAGCCTCATATTTAATATTTGCTGTGTTTTCCAATATTTTATAGTGTGTCTTAGAATCTTAGTTTTAAGATTCTAATTTGCTTTCCATTTTGTTTATTGGAGAGTGACGAATGAGTTTTATATTTTATACCTCGCTTTTATAAATGCTTTAGCAGCCTCATATATATATATATATATTTTATGCTTACCTGTAATTATTTAGTATTCAATAATTAATTTGTAATTTTATACTCTGTGTTTACCCTAGTGCTTAACCTCCAAAAATCTTTTGGCTGACGACTTTATTGTCTGATTTTCGCAGGTGGAGATTTTGTTTTTAAGATCTCTAAAATCGGAAATTAGAATTGTGTTTTTCTTTGTAATTTTATAAGTTGTCAGCAGGAAGATAAAATTTATCCTTTCTTAAATTACAGGTGTGCAATACTTTCGTTCTGCTAAAGTGTTTACAACTTTTAAGATTTTCGTACTCCGTGCACTCTCTGATAGATTCATTTGTGTATTTATTATGTGTGCTTTAAATTTATCAGAGCGTGTACTCAGAATTTGTTTGTAAGTTTATTTTCTTTTTGTTATTTGCTGGGACAGACGTAACTGTTTTTCTAATCATTTACTTGTCTCTTATTGAGACCATTAATTATTAATTTTAAAGTAATTTTCGCCAATCGTTTGGCTAGGATTCACCAGTTTAATTGTTTCTTCATTTCAATGATATTTTTTGATTGTTCTTGGGGTGGATCAATCGCCATTATTTTAAACATAGTAATTGGTGCAGTTCATACCGATATAAGGACATTCAAGATCTGACCATGTTTAGATCTCGAGCAGCTCATCAGCACTGGTTCTTTGATCTATTTCAAGGGCATATGGTTTAAGTATCTGAAAGGGAAAACCAGTGTTTAAGTGAATCCTCTGCTGAATGAAATTTGCTTCCTCCCTTTTAACTTTGTTTATTAGAAGATCAGTCAGTCTGTCATAGCTTTGCCTTTAGTATTTCTGGTACACGCCTGAGTTAACTCACATTTATTATGTCATAAACTTATATTTAATATTTTATTTTCTCATAATAAAATTTATGAAATATATTTAACTTAATTTGGCTGACGTTTGTCTTTGTGCTTTTGTCTCAATTGTCTAAACAATTTAAGATCTCTTGTTTCTCCCTGAGTCTAGTCGGCGCAAACTATCATCATCATCTATTCTGATTACAGTAAACAAATTTTCCAGATATGTAGTGTTCTGGTGGCGCCCTCTGTTTCAGGATAGATTGAGTATCTAGTATATAGGATAAGAATTTTTGGTGCCCAACATGGGGCTTTGAGTTTTCAAACTCATTTGAGATTTTGTTTAGACAATTGAGAAAGATTTCAGGTGTAAGAGGCAAGATCTAGTAGGTGGAGGTTCGGTTTTGGTTAATTATTGCATGTATTTTGGAGCAGTTTGGTAGAATGGGGTTCGTCTTTCTTTTTAATGAAATAATTTATCAACTGTAAAAGCGTATTTTCGAAAAGTCTATCAGAGTAATTTTAGTTCAGGAGTTAAATATAGTTCGTCTTTGTTTTGAAATAATTTATAGAAAACAATAAATAGTGTTTATTTGTGATTAGATTTTAGATTTTCTTTTAAGAAGTTAGTATTGCAAATTTAATTTGTGTCGAAAATGGAAGTCAACGAAGAAAGCGACAGGGCGACATTTGTAGAAGAAAGTCCTGTCTCATTTAAAAACCTTCAAATTATAGAAAAAGAAGAAAGTGAGTCACAGATGATGATGAAGATGTTGATGAAGTTTGTAATAGAAATAAAGGAGGAAATTAAGCAGGTCCAACAGGCAATGAAGGAAGAAAATAGTGAAGTTAAGCAGGGCCAGCAGCAAGGAAGGAAGAAATGATTAGGGAAATGAAAGAAATGAGATGAGAAATGATGGGAGAAGTAGAAGAAACTCAAGAAGTAGAAAAAGTTGAGGTCATTAAAGATATAGAAATTAAGGTAGCACAGAATAGTGTTAGGACAGAAAAGGTGGAAATAAAGTTAGAAATAATCACAGATGGGTTACAAGTAGAAAGTGTGAAGGAAAATTTAGTAAATGTAAATAAAGCAATAGAGAAAGTTATAAGGTAAAAACAGAAAAGCAGGTAGAAGAGTCTCCGCGTGAAACTAAAAATAAATTGTTTTCAATAACTGTTTGTGTTGAATATAAGTTTGAAAAGAAGAACAGAATTAATAAAAAGATTAAGAAATATGCTTTTAAGGTTGAAATAGAAGCCATATATAGAAGGATTTTAGGTCAAACAGTCAAAAAGTTCATAGACAATAAATTATTTTCATATACTAATGCTGATAGTATGAGTAGTAAAAGGAGACACCTAGTAGAAAGGTGTTTTGCTCGGCAAAACAGTTTTCCATTATATGAGATAGAAAACAAAATAGAACGTGAAAAAGACAAGAGAAAAAGGAACTTATTTCAGTAAGTTAGTAAAAGGAGTAAAAGAACCGCCGGACAAAAGTTAAGGGTTCAGCATTTAGCAATCGGACGGATTGTTTTTAATAAAAATAAAAAAAATAATAATAAAATTTTTTTGTTAATGAATTACGAGAATAGAAAAAGGTTTTGATTCAAATGAAATATTTTGTTTTTCATGAGTGCGAGGCAAATGTTCAGCCAAATTTCTAAGAATATTTTTAAAGTGTTTATAGTTTTAAAAAAAAAAAAAGAAAAGTTGCAGGAATGTTTTTTTTTTTTTTTTTGATCACGTTTTGAGGCAGTTGAACCTGATTGAAATCTGGTTCAATGGTGTTGTTATTAAACAAAAAAAAAAGAAATTTATTAAGCTTTTGATTTTAATTAAACGTAGAGTTTAAATTTGCAATATTATTTAAAAAGAATGCGTGTATCCAAGTATACACGCGTTTATATGTAAAACAGATTTTCTAAAATTTTTATCGATTTATTTTAAAATAGTTTTCATATACCGCCTGTTTTTAAATCCATTTGATTTAAAAACAAGCTGGTTAGCTAATTGCATTCCTGTTGCTTTGATTTTAATTATTGTAAACAATTTTGATAGTGGAGATTTGATTTTTATGTTGTTTTCATTTCAATAAACCCTGGGTAGAATTCCTAGATAGATTGAGCGGGAGATTAATATTTTCCCTGCCTAAGGCGTAGAAATTGGACAACAAGTAAAGTGTTTTGCGGGAAATGGAGTAACGTATAAATAGCCCTGAAAATTTGGAGTGTTGAGTTAATTCAGTTTTGAGAGATAGACAAGTGGTTTTCTCACGTGAAAGTTCTATCAGCACAGACATTTAAATTTCTAAGAAAAAGGACATCAGCTGTTATTAAATACTTTCGCTTGCAAAAATGAAAAATTCTATACTTGTTATCACCACTTGAATGGCTTGCTAACTCCACAAAAGACGGATCCCTGACTTCCAAGTTTGCTCCAGTAATGCCTTGAACACCTAAAAGAAGCTGGAACCTCTTTACATCTACCTTGCTGCCTAAAGAACCTGAAAATGAACTTAAGTAAAAGTGCGCACTCTACGTGAACATTGCTTTTACCGAAAGGTAATTATTTTCGTTTTTATTCTTTCCAGGGTAAATTAATTCTCATTAAATCTCCACTCAATCTAATCATAAATATGTCTTCTTAAATCAATATAGCCTCATATTTAATATTTGCTGTGTTTTCCAATATTTTATAGTGTGTCTTAGAATCTTAGTTTTAAGATTCTAATTTGCTTTCCGTTTTGTTTATTGGAGAGTGGCGAATGAGTTTTATATTTTATACCTCGCTTTTATAAATGCTTTAGCAGCCTTGTATATATATATATATATATTTTATGCTTACCTGTAATTATTTAGTATTCAATAATTAATTTGTAATTTTATACTCTGTGTTTACCCTAGTGCTTAACCTCCAAAAATCTTTTGGCTGACGACTTTATTGTCTGATTTTCGCAGGTGGAGATTTCGTTTCTAAGATCTCTAAAAGCGGAAATTAGAATTGTGTTTTTCTTTGTAATTTTATAAGTCGTCAGCAGGAAGATAAAATTTATCCTTTCTTAAATTACAGGTGTGCAATACTTTCATTCTGCTAAAGTGTTTACAACTTTTAAGATTTTCATACTCTGTGCACTCTCCGATAGATTCATTTGTGTATTTATTACGTGTGCTTTAAATTTATCAGAGTGTGTACTCAGAATTTGTTTGTAAGTTTTTTTTTTTTTTCATTATTTGCTGGAACAAACGTAACTGTTTTTCTAATCATTTACTTGTCTCTTATTGAGACCATTAATTATTAATTTTAAAGTAATTTTTGCCAATCATTTGGCTGGGATTCACCAGTTTAATTGTTTCTTCATTTCAATGATATTTTTTGATTGTTCTTGGGGTGGATCAATCACCATTATTTTAAACATAGTAATTGGTGCAGTTCATACCGATATAAGGACATTCAAGATCTGACCATGTTTAGATCTCGAACAGCTCATCGGCACTGGTTCTTTGATCTATTTCAAGGGCATATGGTTTAAGTATCTGAAAGGGAAAACCAGTGTTTAAGTGAATCCTCTGCTGAATGAAATTTGCTTTCTCCCTTTTAACTTTGTTTATTAGAAGATCAGTCAGTCTGTCATAGCTTTGCCTTTAGTATTTCTTGTACACGCCTGAGTTAACTCACATTTATTATGTCATAAACTTATATTTAATAATTTATTTTCTCATAATAAAATTTATGAAATATATTTAACTTAATTTGGCTGATGTTTGTCTTTGTGCTTTTGTCTCAATTGTCTAAACAATTTAAGATCTCTTGTTTCTCCCTGAGTCTAGTCAGTGCAAACCATCATCATCATCTATTCTGATCACAGTAAACAAATTTTCCAGACACGTAGTGTTCTGGTGGCGCCCTCTGTTTCAGAATAGATTGAGTATCCGGTATAATATATATACTAAATGTTTTTCATATGACTTTTTAATTATTTTATTTATTTTGTTATGGTTAATCTTATAATAGATATTTAAATTTTAAGTCATTTTCCAAATTATTTTTAGAAAATGGATAACTACCTATATGCCTAATAAAAATTTATTTAGTATTAGTGATAGTAGTATTGTAATTCAAGCAAGTTTTTAATAAACTTGTAAACTACCTACATGCTAATAAAAATTAATTCTAAACCTAGTAGTAGTAGTAATAATAATGCTAGTAATAAAGCATAGAAAATAAAAAAAAAAAAGGCTTTTGAAACTTTACAGATTTAAAATTGAAAGAAATATAACGATAGCAGCAATAGTAGTAATAATAATAATAGTTATTCTCATCATAATAGAAAATGCAAAAAAATAAAAAGTTTTGGATACTTTACAAATGTAAAAATGTAGAGATGAAAGGTGGATATTATAATAGTAGTATAAATACTAATAGTAATTATTATTATAATGAAATGAAGGCATAGAAGATAAAATAATAAAAAGTTGTAACAATGTTAAAAATGTAGAAATCATCGTGATTAATGGATATAATAATAATATTAATTGTATTAATATTCATCATTATAAAGAAGTAAAAGTTTATTTTAAAAAAAAAAATTTGAAAACTTTACTGATATAGGAACATGGAAGAGAAATTGTGATAGAGTTCTAGTATTAGAAGTAGTAGTAACCATAATAAAAGATTTAAAGGCACAAAACAATTTTTGAAAAAATCATAAAACCTTTGGAAACTTTATAGAAAGATATGGAAAGGATAAATGATTATAGAATTAATAGTAATGAATTATTAACGTCATAGAAATTAAAATGGAAATGAAAAGCTTTCAAAACACTACAAATAAAAACATTAGGAATACTAAAATACTGAAAAGAATTGAAAAAATAATTATATATTATTAAAAAAGTAAGAAATTATATATATAAAAGTTAAAAAAAAAGATTATTTATTTAAATATCTACTAAATAAGCAACTACACTGAGTTCTCAAGTGTTGGTGGCCAAGTGTCTAGCACAGCTGTCTTACAAAAAGTTGACCCGGGTTCGCTTCCTGGCCGATACTTTGGCACATTTAAAAAAAAAACTACATTGAGTAACAAAGTCGAGCTAAATGAAAAAACAAACTCGAGGAAAGTTTTTTTTTTTTTTTTGGACAAACAGTCTATGATGCTGAAAATATTCCAGTCTTTAAAAACTATAAAAATTCTGATCATCATCTATAAAACAATTATTTTTGAGGTAAATATAATGTAATAAAATACTAATCATGAAAAAATAAAAACTGCTGATTCATTGATTAAATGTCACATGCCACAATAAATACAATAAATATCTGTAATTCATTGTTTGCCTGAAAGTTTGTGATGATGGCATTTCATTTGTATTTACATGTTCGACTATTTCCATTACCTAATATTAAATATCGAATATCTTTAAAAAAATTTAAACTTTATTTAAATTTTCCAATTACATTCAATTGTTAGTAATACATCATAATATGTACTACTACTTACAGTTGAATGTAATTGGAAAATTTAAATAAAGTTTAAAATTTATTTAAAGACATCCAATATTTAATATTAGATTATGAAATATCCCACCATATAAATATACAATTCATGGTTTTTAACCTTATATAGCAAAATAAATAAATTGACTTAAGTTCAAATCTTAAGTTGTTGTAATATTTAAGTTTTGATTTTACTCACCTTAATAAATTTGATACTTGGTTAATACAATGATAAGCAGTTAATAACATTGATATTATCTTTTATTTAACAAACTAGTATTCTACATAACACTTTTATCCCTGATCCATCTTTGTAAACAAGAGTAATCAATAAATACTAGATAGTGCCAATGTGACCCCAGGATTATTTTCTGATTGTTAACATTCCTCAGTATAGAAGACTGTTGCATAAAATCCTTTTTTTTTTTTTATTTATGTAAAAGCATTGACCGGGAAGTGAATCCGGGCCAGCTGCTTGTAAAGCAGCTATGCTAATCACTAGGCCACCAATGTTTGACTAAAATCCATCTTATGGCTGCTTTAATATATTATTATTATTTAAGTTATTTTAAACATTACCAAACCTTGACTATCGACTTGTTTATAAAGGCATAATTATAAATCAAAAAACATGTAATTTAATGATTTAGTTAAAATGCAGTATAAATTAATGTTACATTGTTTGTGAATAATGAAAATAGTCAAACATTATATATCCATTGTTATAATAGTTATGAACTACTAAACACAATTTTTTTTAAAATGTTGCAGTTAAATATTTTTATAATATATATACTATTTATTCACTTTTAAGAATAAAACTTATTCATTACTTGTATGATTTATAGTGACTACCTACATTATATCTTTTTCTTATTAATAGACATTATAAGATATGAAATAAAAGAGTAGGTGATATATATGATATATTCATATTTTTCAGATTTTTATTGCTTTGTCTTTTTTTAATTTCTGGGATTATAATGACTTGAATATGAGTGCTATAATTACGATAACGTGCTTAATAGTAAGTTTAGTTATTTTAAAAAGTCATGCACGTTTGGTATAGTAGTGCAGACATAACAAAACACTGATCTTTAACAACAATAGCTTATTATTGCTTCATATTAAAATTATTATAGCATCAAGATTTTAAAAAATATGCCTCTATTACTTGGATTTAAAATATCAGGCTGATTTGAATTACAGGTTATTAGTTTGACAGATGAGATGGAGTTTAAGATGGACATTAGGTGCACATCTGCATTACTTTTAATTTTAAGTCCTAAGCCTTATTGATAAAATCAAAAGCTATAAATTGATCTGATGATGAAGATTTAAATGTATCTGATAATCACTTATTATTTAAGTTTATGATAGATGGCACTAGAGGAAACAATTTCTCTAGTTTTATCATATTGTGTAAGCTGAAAATTTGATGATTTATTGTTGTGATTGATAATCCTAGCCAGAAGACCTGATATTCAACTAGAATTAATCTATATAACTAATCAGCAAGATGATTTAGGTTCAAAAACCTTAGCTTTATTTGATTGTTGAGTTAAAATAGATGACACTAAGTAGAGACTTTCTCTCGTTTTATCATATTGTATGAGCTGGGAAGTTATATGATTTGTTGTTGAAATTTAAAAAGTCATTTGACAATTAATTGCTCCAAAAGTCATGTGATATTTAAGCATCTATTGGGAGATTAAATAGTTAACAGTTCTCTTTAGTTAATCTGAGGAATTTTTTTAAATATATTGAGAATTGTTGAAATCTTCAACTCTGAATTTATCACTCCACAACTATGCAAAAACACACAAGAACATCTAATATTCAAAACCAATTATAATTGATATCATCAAAATGCATTATAAAGTTGTATTTTTTTAAAAAACAAAAGACAGAAATTTTCTGACTCAAATATTTTTATGATGATGATAAAAAAATAAATTTGCAATAAAAAAGGATACCAATTAAAAAGCAGATGAAAATAAAATTAGGTTTTTGAAAAAATAAAAATAAAAATCTAGCTATAGTATTCTTTCATAAAATTAAATAGATATTAGTAAAACTGACTAGTAAAGATTTTAGCATACGTCGATAGTATTCTATATTTAAAAAATATTGAGTAAATTATTTATTTTTAATATAAGTATTGTAATTAATACTATTTTTAAAATTATAAAATGCTAAAGCAATAACATTACTATCAATATCTGCTGTATATTATTTTATAGATATTACAGGGCTAATAAGACTTATTTTTTAAAATAGAAAAATTAAAATTTTTCTATTTTATTTCCATAATTACAATTATCAAAATAATCTTTACAGTATCAGTAAAATATTATATTAATTTTTATAATTGTTCTTCAGAAAAAAAAATTATGAAGAAAAAATCCACTGTATTTCATAATTTTTATATTCAATAGTTTCAATTGTTTATTATTCAAAATAATTTTAAATTAATAAAATTAACTACAATTTATTTTTTTTTTTAAATTGAATTTTTAGTTCCCAGTAGATTAAATAGACACTATAATTGCAAAATATTAAATAGGATTTTTTATTTAAGAAATATATTGCAATTGAAAAAATAACTTTAAATTTTAGTGTGGAAAATATTGATGAATCACAGTTGACTAAAATATATTTAATAGATTATATTATTATGCAATTCTATTTGTGAAAATATGAATTTGATAGGGATATGCAAACGTTGATTTTCAGCATAATAAAGATAAATTATAGATAAACAGTGTGTGTGTGAGAATTATAAATAGGCACAAGGATTGTGAAAATATGTTAGCTAGAAAAAAATAAAGAACAGAATATAAGAATATATTTTCCCTGATCTGAGATTTTAGATATTGTTATGACATAAAAAAAATAAAAAAGATAACATTTTAATGTTGGTGAGAAATAATATTGTAATTAAGGATATTAACAAAACAATAAAGCATTTTGGGTATATGATTACTAGTTTGAAGGAAAGGACTGGAAGTTAAGAGTGGGAAGATTATTGTCAAAAGTAATTGAAAGATAAAATTAAATAAAGTTTGTTAAACTAATTTGAAAATAAAATATTTATGTGAGAATAATAGTATTAATATTTTAGATATATTTATTAAAGACATAAATGTATTTAAAAGGCCTGGATAGTATTTATTAGAGAAAAAGGTAAAATATTAAGTAGAATCATTTATAACAAATTTAATTAACCATTACACTTAAAAAAAGAGTGTGATATGTTTAGATAAGAGTAAAAATGCAATGATATATATATATATACATTGTAAATATTGATAAGTCTATCTATATTTTAAAATTATCATTTGTTATTAAAAAAAATCTCTTTGAGTTGATGTTTATATATGAAGTATTATTATTGTTTATGGTTATTAGTTATAGTTATTGTTTGAAGTTATTATTTTATTTATATGTTGATGGTACATCATTATGAATATTTAATTATTATAAATAAATAAAGACATATAAATTGTTGATTATATAAAAAAATTATTTTATTTACAGTGATTATTAAAAAAATGCAATATTATTATTTATGTATATATATATTTAAAGCTGTCAAATAAATTTTCAATTTAATATTTTTTTATATATATGCTTGATATTTTATTTTTTTTAATGTTAATTGTTCAAAAGAAAACATATGTAACAATGGTTTTCAAAACAGCATTTTCTGGCACGTGGAGAACAACAACAGCAACAAAAAGAAGCCATTATTATTAGGATAGTGATTAAACAAATGAAAAGATAAAAATTTGTTGTACTTTGTTTCTTTGAAATTGCCATTCTTAAGAATAGTGAAATAAGATAAATTTCTGTAATCAATACATAAACATAACTGGCTAATATATATATATCGCAGCCAAGGGGCTGTGCCATTTTCTTTCATTTATTCCAAGGCAGTTTAAAAAGAAAAACTGAGCAAATTTCATCGCGTTTGAAGCCGAAATTTGATATAGCTATCTGGAATCTATAATGGTCAATCTAATAATAATATGGAGGTAACTAAAATTAATTAACATATTGGATTCAACATGTCAATTTTTTTTTTCAAGGAGAGAAATTTAAAATAGAAAAATGAAATATATGTATGTGCATTTGGAAATCAGTAATTTCTTCTAACGTGGTATTTCTTCAATTTAACTTTAGATAGAATGCATTCTAATATTAAACAGATGAAGGAATAAAACAGCAGATTAAGTTGAACTTTGAAAGGTACAAAAAAAAAACTTTATTAATATATATATGTTTATATATATTGTAACGGAATAGCGTTACATGGGATTTGAACCCAGGCATATGAGGTTATATTAAACTATAATCAATTGATGAAATAAATAACAGGAACAAAACTTTTAAAAAGCGGTCTTGCTTTAATAATAAACGAGAAACAGCCGTTTCTAAAGCAGATCGCAGCTATATAAGAGTACCTGTCATATTTATTGAAATAAAAAAGTAAAAGAGTTTTTTTTATTATTTTGTGTTTGTTTGTTAAGGATAAATCTATAATCATTAGTTGTAGTTTTTTTTGCATTTTTAATTAAATAAAGAGAGAGGAATGATTGAACGCAAGTTTAATTTTTTATTAAATCATTTGAATCATTTTGAACAAAAGGGGAAAATGAATAAATTAATTTGCAATATGTTCTGAAATTCCAAGCGATCTAAAATTATTTTAAATAGGGGTAATTAGTAAATGTAAAATTAGAGAAATTGAAACAATAAAGCAGGATATGTGCTGGTACGCCTAGATAAAATAAGCCAAATTTAGAAACAGAGGTGAGAAAAAAGTGTACACTGCCATTGTACAACTCAGACTTCTGTCTCCAGCGAAACAATACCTGAAAAAATGGTTAAATTCCAAAGTGGTGTAAACGATCCCAGAAACCACGGAATTAAGTTGACACTCGATGGACTTATAAGATGAAGGGACTCACAGGTGCATGGGAGTGATTGGGTGAGAAAAATTCAAGGTGTGAGGGTGGGAAGGAAGAGATCAAAAAGGCCGGACAGCGCTTTCAGCGGATGATTAGACTATTATTACTAGAGATTATTAATTATTAGTAGACAATTGAAATCTAACGGAGATGCGTTGCTGAACATAAAATTTGCGGCTTGACCACCGGACCTCCATGTCCAGCTCAGCTGACTGCCAATAGGATGCTCGTAACACCGGAGAAACATCACATAAGGACCATGCACGGTTTTGAGACCTTGCAAATTGCCGGAATGCTTCGATAAAGAAGAAACCATCGCTCAGGATCACATTACAGTCTTTCTACATTCCACAGGTAGCTATCTTTAAATTGTCATATTCACTTTTGCACCAAAATAAAATAACTTTAATAACCAGAACTATTTAAAAAACGTTAAGCTAAAATGATAAAGTTACTCTTGATCATTAATGAATGAATCGAGAATCTAACCAAATAAGTTTGCCTACAAATTAACATTCTTTAAAATATGTGCAAAGTCGCCTTGAAATCTATATTTAATTATCTCGGCTTGCCGATCATATACCTGCATTAATTGTTAGTAAACAGATTAAATAAAACATTTATTTAACTAGTATTTTTTTGTTATTAATTGCTTGGAATTTCAACATAAATTTAGATAATAGGAATGAGTGCTATAGCGATCAAATTTGTTTGTATATGGATGAATGCATTTGATATTTTTGGTGTTGGGATTTGATTTTATTTATGCTTATGTTTGTTATGTTCTCTTAGATTAAATTAAGTTTGACTAATTTGTTCTGTGGGATATAGGGTGGGCCCTCATATAATAAGTAATTGATCATGAGTGAAAGATCACAGATACGATGTAATTTTGAAGGGTAATATTGGCTGTGTTCGCTTTCTTGCTTCTGACTGGAGTGATGCACGGGCATGTTTTGTGATATAGTTGAGTGAGCTTATGTACATACGTGGCAGGACTCTTATAAAAGTTCTCCTGGTGCTCTATTACTTGGATTCAATCCGAATTTAAGTATAAAATAAATAAAGCGCACGTGTATATGTGTTTGAAATTATCTTCACAGAACATTATGTAATTCCCCGGATGCAAGAACACAGCAGATTCGTAATAGTGACATTATTGAGTGAGCGGGAGCGCGCTCACGCACACCAGGCGGGTACATTTTTGGCGTGTCAACGTGGCCCGAAACTATTGTTTCCGTGGTGGGACCGACGAGGATAAAGCTGAACGTGTCTCTAACAACGAAAGCAAATCTAAAAGAGAGGGCGCTGCAAATTACAGAATAAATTATCTATTAAAGCGGGGGAAATTTTCGGAATCACGATAAAATTAAATCATTAAACATTGCTTAAGGGGGAGGGGAAAAGGATTTATATATATTGTAACGTAAATAAGGAGTTGGGGAGGGGTTTGTTGGTGAACGGTGATAAAGATGATAATGAAATGATGTAAAAAAAGAGAGATGAAGGATGATGGTGATGATAAGAGAGGAGATGAGAATGTAAGGAAAGGTGAGATGATGACATGAAAGGATGGGATGAGAAGATGAAAAGATAAGAATGATACAAAAGAATAAATATGAGAAATGGAATAATAAGAAAGATGAATATGAAAAATGAAGATTAGAAATGGAAGATGATGATGATGAGAATGAAAGATGAGATGAGAGATGAGAAATGGAAGATGAAATGAAGAGATGAAAAATGGATGATGAAATGAAATGTTCTGCATGTGTTCTACTATTTTTTAATATATTAGAGACTCTTAACGACTTAACTCAGTGGGGTTGCAATAAAATCAAAGATGGATGATGTTACAGAGATATATAATCAGCTAGGGACAAAATCTAACACCAATGCAAATAACTATTGTAGCATGTTCAATAATCTAACATAAATAATTTAAAGTACATTTTAAATCATTATTTAATAGTTGTTAGAGTTAGCCTCCTATCAGATAATATACTCTGAATAATCCAAATGACACTTAGTTGAAGGACTATCTCACTAAACCATATTAACAATGACAACAAGAGTAAACAATCTCAGGGGTTTTAACTAAATGCTTGTAAAAGATGAAAGTTAAAGTTGCCTAATAGATGATTGCTTGGATGAATAAACAAGTGAGTGATATCTTGGCCGACCATAGGATGCAAGCACTACACTTGTAATGACTGCCTCCCCAAGATAAGATAACTATGTTTCATTAAATCATAGCATAAAAATATATTTTAAAGATTTGATTAATTAATCTAAATTTAAACTAATTATGGCCTATTACCCAGGACATCACTCGTACTGGGAAAAGGACAAGGTTTTTTTTTATGCCTTTTCACCCACTCACAGACGACCTTCTTATGAAATTAAATGCAGATGTATTTTAATGTTAAAAATATACAAGACCATGTGCAGTTTGAAACATAGTAAATAATCTTCTGAATCACCAATAGTCTTCATCTTATATTGTATAATCTTCCATCTGAGAAGATAATAATAATACTTAAAATCAATCTTAAAATAAACATTATATTAAGTATGTGTGAATATGTGATTATCTGTTAATGTGATTCACTCTGAGAATCACAATGGCTTTATATAATTTAACCCAGTATAAAATACTTTGTATACCTTGTGAACTTTGTGAACTTTTGGAACTCAAGACAATAGCATATAAAAGAAAAACAAACAGAAACTGAACTTTTTAAATAATAGCAAATTTGATTTATTAATAATACATAATAAATATTTACAAAATTAAGGGAAACATTGCCAAGGTAGTGCTGTTACCTTTTAAATATTTTTGACTAACAATATTTCTTTGACTTATACTAAATTGCAAAATTTTAGTCAAATAAAATAACTGATTATACCTCATTGACTCTTTTCCAACTGTTTATTTTAATAATAAAAAAATAATTATAAGAGTGAACAGAGACTAATTTAATACTGTATTTGAATCTATCCCAATTAACTCCTTAAAATATTAAGGATTCTAAAATCTCTTTATTTTAATTATGGTAGCATAAGCTTAACAAACATAACTTTATTTTAACTGATACATTTTATAATGCTGTGGTAAGATTTAGCAACCAAAATAATAAACTAATCTGTTCATATTTAATACAATAAGCTAAGCAAAAGCTGTGCTAGGAATAGCATATACAGCATAAATTTTAAAATTATAATAGTTACTTTTCCATTATTTATGATAGCTAGTGATGTACTTAAGTAAATTTAAATTAAATTTAAATTAAATTAGATGCATGGGCCACTCATCAGAGGTCATTTATACACACACTTTAAGAAATTCTTATTCACATAAAATTATTACACCAATTGTTTTCAATCTTGATGGAAAACTCCAGATGAACATATTGACTAATTAGTATGTGTGAATTGCAACTTATAGCCATATTCACAAATCTACATACTCAAAAATAAATATAAATTATTGTTGGTTGGTTTGATATACCTTTAAGCATTAAAATAGCTAAACACAACCTGAAGAAACAGAGTTTCTCAAGTAAGCATATCTTGTCATAATATATCTAAAACAAATGCAACTTCACCTACTGTGCTGGAAAATAGCATTAATACATCATGAGTGATAGGCCAAAAATACGTATATACTCCACAGAGCTGAACGACTTAATAAAATTGTGGTGGTTTCCAAAATACCTATCTTTGAGGTAAAAAAAAGATACCTGGACCTTGTCACAGTGCATCAGAAACAGGGAAGACACACCAGTAAATATATGATCCTTTCCAGGGATCTAAACACCTTCAAAATATATGATTACAATCACTAAAAATACAAATACCTAATATATGATAATAATCATTGGGAATGAACACTATCACCTCACGGAAAAGCAATAAAATAAGGATGGAGGACTTTCTTTACTCCATCAATCATACTAGTAATAATTGATAAGACCAAAGCTCTCTGAGGCCAACAAATACTAAACTAACAACAAAATACCAACATCACCTTAACTGTCTAAAGTCATCTGCAAGAATTTTAAATTACAATGTGTATTCATCAATGTCAGAACCAACAATGCAAATTATGTTGAAACCACCATTAAGAGAACTACTTAAGAATATTAAATGCATATAAAATTCTAGGCAAAAGTACAATGCACACATAATAAAATATTAAATATTAAAATATAGTGGCTAGTGAACATTTAAAAAGACTGTGAATCAAGTGTGAGCAAATTAATTCTCAGTGTGTATATATAAAAAATATTAATGATTATTATTAATGTAGCATTTATAGAAAAAAAAAAGAATGGAAAACCTTCTGCTAACCTCTTAGACTGTTTTACATATAACTGAGTGAAGTACCTTAAATTTAAATTAGTTAACAGTGAGATATGAAATCTCCATAAGATAAGAATGACTAAAATATAAGTTAACTTATTAAATGCTTATCGAATGTAATAATAATATTACGTGAGAATGGTAAGATGTCTACACATTCTAATAAACCCATTAAGACTAAAATTATATGAATTAAATTACCTGGCATATTTTATATCAAACAGTATTACACGCACATAGAGATATTGACCACTACTGATACCATAGATAACAAAAATAAAATATAAATTTCGATATCAGTAAGCCATATCAGATTAAATATTGAATGTAATTATGTGAATGATTTAATTGATATCAATACACTTTTGAATCCACCTGTTTGACATTTCTATAATACAAATCTAAGTCATAACAGCAGCAAGAAGTTAAAAAAAAATTGAAAAGTATAGTGATGAAAATTTATTGATTCAGAATGAAATTGATTAGAACACCAATTTTGAAAATGAATAGAAAGTATATGCTACTTGATATATGCAGATTAAGTCTTCATGACAGATGTAACCTCCACTCTACATATAGATGTCATAAAGATGGAGTTTATAAAAACAAAATAAATTATAGTTATAATATTCAGTTAAGATTCCAATGTTAATACGAAAAAAAAATGAGTGGATTAATACATGAACTAATTATTTACAAATTCTAGTGAAGGTGAAAAAGTATAAGCTTGTCCAATATTGTGATGTATGGCTTTATTGTTTTCAGGGGTAACATAAATCAGATAAATCAGTCAGGGATTGAATATAATAACGATGAGAAAAGTATGTTTTAGGTAAGTACTGGAAATAATCCAAATAGATGGTAAAAATACAGAGATAATTGTAAATTTTAAAAAAATTGTCCTGGATGATTTAATACAGTCATAGGGTGGGAGACTCAGGAATTCAAAATCTTGGTTCATAGCCCAGATTTATCACTTCCGATGTTCAGTCCTTTCATGATTTGATGCAATAGTATAATGGCAGATTCTGGGTCTCAATGTTTATGATTGTAACCCACATGAATTCCAAAACAATTAACTATTCATATTTTTTTTTTATTAAAAAAAGTAGCCAATATTACAATTTATAGGAATCTTTTCAGAATGTTAAATTGAAAATTCCAAAGTGAAGGCAAGGAAAACGAAAGATAACATTTACAGATATTGGACAGGAAAGCAAAATCTAAAAAAAAACAAGAATAGTTTGATGGAAATTAAACGAAATCAAAAGAAAAATACATTATTAAGTCAATTTACTAAAAATGTCAACAGACAGATCGTACTCATATTAATAAAGATTAAATAAAGGTAAATGAAATATATGAAATGGTGTTAGCTAGAATAACAAACTAAATAATGAATGATAAAGGCATTTATTCTTCGAATGACTTCCAAAAATAGGTTTCAACAGTTGATAAAAGTGTATCAAAATTTTTATAAAAATATTGATGAGAAAATAAAAATAACAAAATTATGGATGCAATTTCTGATAAACAGTGATGACCAGGTACAAATTACATTGACACAGACTACATCTTTATCTTGAAAACAAAACTGGCAGATGTGCAAAAACAATCATGAAACCACAGATATCATTGATCATATTTATAAGACAATTGAATAACAAAAAAAAGGAAATAGGGTTGTTGTTGATTACAAAATGCTTAAGATATTTTTAAAATTATGCAAATTATGTATTGTTCTTGGACAAGTGACAATACCAGAAGTGTTGATATAAGGCCCTAAAGAGAAACTCAATCAATCACTTCCCATCTTCAAATGTCAATTTGATTTCATTATAAGGTACAATTAAAGCAAGTTTCAATAAAACACAATACTTTTACATTATAAACAGAGTTAAGCCTAGAGTATTACCATACCTATTCAACTTGTATACTGAATAAGTACTGAAGAAAATCTAGATTGGACTGAACTAAATCTAGATAAGGAGCTGATAAAAAAGCACCATAATCAAAAAGATGGATAATACACTACTTAGAATCAACAATGAAGAAGATGTGAAGTTTCTTCATAGAAATATAATTGAAAAATATTATAGATAATAATGATAACAGGGTTATTATGAAATTAATGGTTAAACACAAAAGTCATTGACACTTTTTGCCTTTAATTCAATAATAAGTCCAACAATTAAGAGCTTTACCACAGTGGGTTGCAATAAAAATCTGGGAAAGCTTTAGATGCAGATACATATTAAAGATTATTAAAAATGTTCAAATTCCAATTTATGCAGCCCCCCAAAAAGATAAATACTTTTCAACATGTGTGTGATCAGGTGGATCAGCAAGATGAGATGGCATGGAGAGTTGAGGGTCGTGTGAAAGTCTGAGTTTGAATCCAGGCTTAAGCCTGTATAGTGTATTAATTTATAAATATGTTTTGTAGGATGCTGAGAAAAGTTTTAGGAATGCTTCTATCAGCATAGACCAAACATGGATCAGGTATGACTCAAATTTTCACTCAAAAGATGAAATAATAAAAATTGGTTATATTACGATGTGTTTAAATTTATTAGAGAAAAATAAAAATTTGTTATACTATGATGTGTTTAAATTTATTAGAGAAAAATAACTAAAAAGAGTTGATAATATTAAAAATAGAGCCACCATATATGGGATAGACAGACTTCATCACGAATGGCCCACTGAGGATAATAATAATGAATCAGATGATTGATCATTTTGAACATCGTCATAAGAGTCATTGATAATTCACCTCTGTATATATCTACACAATAAACAAATAAAGCTGATTAAAAATGACATAAATCATTTGGCTTAAACAAAAAATATTTGGAAATACAAACAAAAAATGGTGAAAGAAACTGATTAATCGATAAATGTAAATAGGTATGGTGGCAGTAGATAGTGAGCAAATAAAAAAAAGATTAAAAGGAAGAGCCAGAGTGGAAGTCAAAATACCCCTCAGTTGTTGACTCAATGGTTTATTCTGCCTGCTTAAATTGATTTTAAATAGAATACAATAGAAACTAAGAGATTATTTTTCTGCTGTGTAAAGTACTTTTTAGATATATTGGTGATTTTTCCTATAGCTTAATTTCTTGAACGATTTTCAACTCATACCTATAAAAATATTTAGTAGTAAAGTATAAATTAAAAAAAAACACTTCTGGCTTTACCAGCTTTAAAAATTTGACAGTCATATGGTTAAATTAACGCCTAAAAACATTTTACTACCACGTATAGCTTTTAGAATATACCTCCTGGTTATAGAGACATCTCAAAATAATGCAAATATCGACTACATTTCTTGTTTTTAGACTCATGTTTTAATAGACAAAATATGAAGAAACACATTATAGATTAAAACTTGTAGTTGAGATTTGGGATAGCAACACACTGAAATTAGACTCTAACAGTAAACGCCGTGCGTTGTTGAGCATACTGATAAACTCTGGAGTATAAGGTGATTCGATCGATTCCAGTTTTGGCATTTTCAGCGCTTGAACTTTTTATGAACTTCCAAACAATAAAGCCATTATTCGAATAGATAGCGTGGATAGTTGAGGGTCTGAGTTCAAAGCCCCTATATATTACATATTGGAATGCAGGTATGAAAAAGCCTGTGTTATAGAAAAAATTCAGATATTAAAATAGGTTTTATGATAATAACATCAACAAAAAAGAACGATACAATTTTCTGAAAAAAAAAAAATATCGGACCAAACTTCCTATAAATGTAGAAAACTATTTCGTGTTTAATATTTTTATTAAGACAATAAATAGCAAACTTTTTTTTGTTATTTATTAAAGATTTGATTGTACTTGTTGACACCTCGAGATCTTAAATAAATATCTCGTGCATCAAATTAGAATACAACTCGTTCAAGATAGAAATGACTCAAATAAAATTAATGTCATTTAAGGAATAATTATTATGTCTGATAATTTACAAGGCAAAAAATCTCCTTTAACTTCAACCTATATAAATGATGAAACAGTCGTTATCAAGGCTGCAACACCAACTCCATCACCACTATCAAAATCTCCTCAATTAGGTGTGCAAGATAAAGCAAAATCATCATATTTAGCATCACCAATAGCACAAACTCCACCGTCATCACCCAAACCATCCTATACTCCAGTTTCACTCAAATCACTTTCACCTGCAGGTTCACCGGTGCCACCTATGGCTTCACCTAATGTGTTTTCACCTTCAGCTTCCCCCAAGCCTTTGTATAGTCCAGATTTTAGTTCAGCATCACCTTTTGGTTTAACTCCTCGCAAGCTTGTAGAATCACAATCTTTAGATGAACCCAAACCAGATGATTCTTTTAAAAAACTTCCAACTAGTTTTTCTGAAGATAGCGATTATCTAAGTAAATTAAAAGCTTCCACCAGCGATCAACCGTTTTTTGCTATGCCTGTATTTGACGGCGTTACTGTGATAATAGTTAGATGTGGTTCATGAGGATTTGCATTCAAAGTTGACAAAATTAAACAAGATTTGAAAGAGTTATTTCCAAATAACGTTCGCGTAATTGATAGTCCAACTTTGGAAAGATCTGGAAAATTTGAAATATTTATTAAAAATGAATTAATTCATTCTAAAATCGGAGGCGACGGTTTCGTCGATACTCCAGAAAAATTAAAAAAGATAACTGACGCAATCAATAGGTACCTACCAAAACTTAATTTAAAAGCATAATAATAATTCTCTAAGCATGAAGGCATTTGTTGAATCCTATAAAAGGAGACAAGTGCTAGAACATTACAGAGATTTATTTTCTAGTTGGTTTAATAATAATAAATAATGATTTTTAAATTAAAATATTTAATAAATAGATTCTATATATATTTATACACATATTTGAATTTAACATTATTATTATATTTTATTATTATTAGATGCGTGTTGAAAAATCGACATTGACTCTTAAATATTCACTATTCATGATCTTTAACGTATTATAAGAAAGTAGTTTGATTTATTTCCATCACATTGTTTAAGATGGCGTATCTTTGTTATGCTTATTAATATATTGCTTCTTGCTAATATCTATAATAAAACATCATAAATTTTGAAATAAGTAGAAGACATAAAGGTAAGATTTAGACTAGATAAAAAAATATAAAAGCATTTGCTGCTATAGTTTTTTTTCCCCATATGTCAAAGCATCAGCCGGGAAGTGAACCCGCAAATCCGGAACAATTGCTTAGTAAGGCAGGTGTGCTGACCACTCGACCACTAACGCTTGAGGTTCCTGCTATAGTTGTTAGAGAAGATAACGGAAACTCAACCCAGATTTCAGTTAAGACAAAGTATAGTAAAATATGAAAAACATCATACTTAGCCACGTCACTTCACATTCTCAAACATGATTAATTTATTTGCTGTTAAAAATTAATAATCTCTATTAAAGTATCATAAGGTAAAAAAAAATCACTTAAGTATGTGTACGCATACACATATCAGACAGTTTAAATAAATATAATGATGTGTAAAATATATTTAAGGTTTTGCTACGTAAATGTCATGAATATGATTATCATTTCCATAATTCTGAGTTTAAATTTGGTTTGGATAAAACAACAAAAAAGTTCGCTTCTTAGAAATTTTTTCCGGTAACTGAATTACATATAATTCAGCTAACCATCTAATATTGATAAGAAATTGGGTCGAGTGAAATAACAATGAAAAACCATGCGAATTCTTGTTTCCAAAAACATAAATAAATAAAAGATAAACGTATTGACTACTTATTATACTTATACTTCTTTTCCATTTACTATTTATCTACGAGCAACATTTGGAAAGTTCTTTGCCCTATAGAGATGATCTAAAATACTGTTTTATCTTTTATCTATAAAATATATGTAGGCTTTCTTATATATGTCAAAGTGATCACCGGGAAACGAACTCGATGCTTGGAAGGCAGATACGCTAACCTCTAGGCCACCAACGCTTGACTAGGCTTCTTTTATATTTGTCTAGATAATATTGCTGTCTGACCGCATGATGATTGACCATCATTGATGGGCATTTACCATTGTGTTTACTATTTATCATTAATTGCAGAATGTTTTCTAAATCACAACCTTTAAACTTTTTTCCCCTCTAGCTGTTTAATTATTTCTAATAAACTTTATAGATAATGAGAAATATTTTTAATCAAAATTTTTTTTATGAGTAGACAATTGTAAATACTGATATCAATATTATATAGTTTTAAAAGTATTAAGCTAAAAAATGAAATGGCTTGGAAACCCTGTGACGTTTAAGCACAGAAGTAGAGGAGTTGAGCTTGGATCCATAAAAAACACCCACTTGAATCTATCACCTTAGTTTAATTTTAAACAAATATGTTTATTTCACTATATAGCATACTTTATACAACATGGAGTTGTATGTCAAAAATTACATATCATTTAACATATTACATTAAATAAAGTCTTAATATATTCTGTTCTTTGATTATTATTTTTCTTTTATGTGTCAAAATGTTCTATTTTATTGGAAGATAGTTCTATTAATAATGATTGTGTGGTAGTGAGCTTATCTTTCACTTGGATCATAAAGGATCCCATGCATTAAAAATGCCCCATGGTCACATTTTAATTATTTTTTTTGGTATATTAAAGATCTCTATAAAATTGTTTATTCCGGTATTCAGGGAACTACTGAACAGAATAAGACATTTTGTTTTGAAATACTGTGTAGCATCTAATTAGTCACATGAATCTTAGCAATAATAATCCAGCTCTTATTGGATTTTTGTCACCAGTTATAAAATTCTATGTCAGTATTCTGCTTAGTGAGTTTTTGGAGAGCATTATATTTGATCTAATATTACAAAGAAAGGACAATAATCGCTGATGTATAAGAATGTTTCTTCTTCTAGCTCATGTAACTTACACATTATGTCAAAAGATCATCTATGAAATTTGTGTATTACCAAAATCACAATTTTCTTTATGTTTGCTGTAATATCCTATAAATATAACTTGTCCAAACTTCAAACACTTTTTAGCAAAACTCTTTATTTGTACATACACAGACACCTACGTTTCGACTGACCTGCAGTCTTCTTCAGAGCAAGTCTATTTTTTTTGGGGGAAGATCAAAATAGACTTGCTCTGAAGAAGACTGCAGGTCAGTCGAAATGTAGGTGTCTGGGTATGTACAAATAAAGAGTTTTGCTAAAAAGTGTTTGAAGTTTGGGCAAGTTATATTTGTAGGAAAGTTGTAGTTGGGAAACAACCATAAATGAACTTAATGCTAATACATGTCAATGATCATCTAAGAACATATTTTCTAGTATTTTTATAGATGGATGGATTTCCAATTGAAACCATGATTGAAATTTTGGGATATACCAACATGGTTAGATCATTGTATGTTATTTGACTTGAGGTCTGCTCATTTGATCTCTAGCATCATGGTAACAAGTATGATGTTTTTCTCAACTTATTCAACTCAAATGATTAAAAAGTCGATGGCAACATAAGGTAATTACATATTCTACTGAATGATTTAGCTTTTATAAATTGATTAAATAAGTTAATATCACCCATTTCAAGACCATTGTTTTTTTATTGGTATCCTTAATGTGTTGTATGATAATTTAGATCTAAACATTATAAATAATTATTTATGTGGTTAAGAAAGAAGTTAACTATTTTTGTTATTAGATGACATTTATTAGGCTGAAAGATAATTTTATATAATTTAATATGATATACTAAAACTGATTAATTTATTTGTTTATTATTAGGACATGAAAGATACTTATCTTTAATTAACAATGTCTTAAGGTTATATTTGAAATTTTAATTAGCAGCTTTAAAAATATCATTATTAGAAAAAAATGCTCATTGAGGCTCTTAAGAGATATACTGCTTTTATCATCGTTAAAGAAATTTTATATTATATAAAATAAAATTATTTTCATTTTTTTTTTATTCTATTGTAATTAGTAAAGTTTCAACGTTTCGAATGTTGGATAAGTTAAGGTTTATTTGGTTAGTTTGTTAACTGTAGCTGCGCACATTTTCGCTAGTGAAGTCAAAATTATACATTGACATCTGGATGTGTTGTAGTATTTATTTAAATTAATGATTTACATATTTAATTTTTTGTAGAATTGGACACTATTTTCTCTTTTATTAATGGCATGGTTGTTGTTAGCAATAATCCACACTTCTTTGTTTTCTATCAACTCGTTCATTACAAATAATTTTCACTTTCATTGGATCGAATGTTGCACATGCTCCAAGAAAATAGATTTATATTTTGGGTTCAATCCAGTAAAAGAGAAAATTGTCTGTATTGAATGATATGCTAAAAAACGTAAAGTAAAAGAAGTGCTAATAACAACCATATCATTAATAAAACAGAAAATTGTGTCCAACTCTCCAAAAAGGGAATATGTAAATAATTAATTTAAAAATATTAGTGTTTGCATTTAAATACTATAATATCCAGATGCCCATGAGAGATATAATTCTGGCTTTACTGGCAGAGCATACTCAGCTATAGTTAACAAACTAAATCAAATAAACCTTTACTTATCCAAAGTTCAAAATGTTGAAACTTTACTAATTATATGAAGATATGTATCTAACCTTATATAAATTGCTTTGGCTACAGTTTATAAACATCTTTGTCACTTGGCTGAGATACATTCTCTTGCAGCTATTTACCATATTCATTTATTGGTTTTGCAATCATTTGAAAATAAAAATTGGAAAGAAAATTTATATCAATTTAATATTTAAAAAAGTATTTGTACAGAGAATCTAATATGTAAATGTTTAAAAACAGAAAGGGTACATATAATGAAGTTGTGGAAAAATAAATATGAAAAGAGTGATTATACAGAAAGTGAATTATTGGTTTTTATGCTGGGTTTGGAAAAAGATAAGGGGGATTTAGATATAAAGGTTATAGAGTTGACAAAGATTATGTTGTGGAAATGGGATAGAGCAGATTATGGGTAAATTTAGAGTGGGGAATGTAAAATAAAGTGGCTAACAGGTTTATCTGGGCATAATTGCTGAGATATTCTTGACTTCATTTAAGGAGAAGCCATAATCACATCACATCACATATGTGAGATTGGAGATTGGCAGTTCTTTGTTTTCAAAGCAGTCATTATGCAAAAGAAACTTCAGTACATGAGATAATCTTTTACAAAATCATGAAAATAAAGGTTGTATATTTTCTATAGTTTGTGTATATATTGCTACAAAATATTTGTGAACTATTTATTTTTGGTAAACAATATAATGTTTAGATTCAGATTTTATTCAAATTTTTTGCTTTAGGAGTTGGCCAAAAAAAGAATGCCACTATAACCATTATAGTATTAATAAATAATATTTCTGAAGTGTGATTTTCACTACACCATTCTTATGCAAGATAGGAACTAGTATCTATTCACCTTTAATAACAGGAAGTTGGAGTTGACCAAAAAAGGAATGCCACTATAACTATTATAGTATTCATAAATAATATTTCCGAAGTGTGATTTTCACTACATCATTCTCATGCAAGACTATTCACTTTGACCACTTTATGGAAGGATAAAATCATAAACATATGACTGAAGACATGTAAAAAAGATATATTATCCTGAAGATGCACATTTTGTGTTGAACTAAAACTCATCAGTTGACCCAAATCACATTTTTTTACATATATCTTTACCATTGTTCAGTATATATATAAAATAAATAAAATATCCGTTAATTAAAAACAATATTGTAATTATAATTGAAATATTTTTTTTAACGGTTTATAAACAATTACAAACAATCTTAAAATCCGCAGAAGTACTTTCAGTTACTTTCTAACCTGCCTCAACTGCCATTAAATTCAAAAACCAAAAGCGGAAGCAAACGTCATCAATTCAAATTCCATGAATCTCGTATTTTAATGTTAGAAGCTTGTCGATTTATTAAATGCATTTTATTCCTGTTTATAAAAATTGCCTCTTTAATTTTTCTTTTACTATGGTTTCTCTCTTCATGAAGAATTTTCACATTTTCCAAATTAAATTTAAATTTATATTTACATGTTTTTTCGTGATCAAAGAAAACTGAAAAAGATATTAAATCACCATTTTTTTTTTTTTTGCTTCCGTTTTTGGTTTTTGAATTTAATGGCAGTTGAGGCAGGTTAGAAAGTAACCGAAAGTACTTCTGCGGATTTTAAGATTGTTTGTAATTGTTTATAAACCGTTAAAAAATATTATTTCAATTATAATTATATATATATAGCCAATTACTATAGTTTAATCAATAGTAAGTGATTATCTATATACACTGGACAATGATAAAGGTATGTGAACAAAACTGTGAACTGGATCAACTGATGAGGGTGTGCTGGTTCAGCATGAAATGTCCAGTTGGGGGATCATACATCATTTTCACATGTCTTTGTTTTTGATTACATTTTTCATAAGGTGTGAAAAGCAGACCAATCCCTACCTTGTATGAGAGTGGTTAAACTTAAAATTGTACAAATGTAATGAATAAATAAAACTTTAATCAGTAAATAAATAGAGGGATTTGAACTTAGGATTTTCAATCTATATTCATCTGCCACTCCATTTTAAACAACCACTACACATGACCATATACCTGTGAAAAAGATAAATGATCCCCCAATATACATATTTCATAAAAAATCAATGGTCATCAGTTGGGCCAGATCATAATCTTCCACCCATATTACCATATTCCTTAAACTTATAGGGTCAGGATTCAATATACTTTCCCTTCCAATAATTCAACCATCCCTTTCATTGAAAAATCAATGATGGAATACTCAAAGCCCTTATTTACTATAGTAAACATTCAGTATATCGAATAAATAGATTATTTTATTTATAAAAATAAAAACTATAGGGGTTTGAACACAGACTTTCCAATTCCCTTCTGTTATTTACTCTATCTCATTCAACTGCTACACATGACCCCCACACATGTAAAAAAGATAAATGATCTCCAATATATATTTTATGCTAAATCAGCACTCATCAGCTGATCCCGATCATCATCATCACACACTCATATGTATAATCAGTGCTCAGTTTATATTAAGATATCAAATCTTCAAACTTTTATGGACAGACTTCAATCTATTCCACCCTCCAACTCTTCAGCCATCCATAAATTAAAAATGTGATGATGAAATGACCAAATCTCTTGTTGATGTCAATATTATTGTCATGCCCATGTTGATGCTAAATCACTCTAGCCTCTACTTAATAAAATAAAAAAATGGAAATTTAATCCATTAGGGGGACATATAATTATGATTTCACTTCCATTCCCTCCGCAAGCGGATAGAAACTAGCCCCTATCTTGCGTGAGATTGTAGTGAAAATTACAATACAGAAATATTAATTAAGTGAATAATTAAGTGGATAATCTCTAGTCTAATAAATGACTAATATATTTAATGGGTAAGGATCGTCATAAAACTTTAATTTTTTTTTTTTTCAATGATAAAACTTTAATTTGTTTACAGAAAATAAGATTCGACCAATAATAACATAACATAGCTTTAGTGTTATATAATACTCGTAAATTAAAAGTCAGCATTAGCCACAGAATATTAATGCTTTTAAACATAGTTTGATATTTCAAAATCTTTTTATAAAATAAATTATTTGTATTTTTCTTATCGATCCACAAACTACAAATTGGCGATTTTTTATATAATAATTTTAATAAAGAAATTATCTTTCGATTAAATAATGTTGGCACTCAACATTTTGATCTAATATTTGCAATCTCTAGGAGTATCTAGATTGTGCCAGTTGGACTTCTACCAGGAAGAATTAGGCTGGTCAAATGAGGTATTAGTTAAAGAAATATCAAAAGATAGTCAATATAAAATTCAGTTGACTGTTAGTGAACAAAACTTGATTAATTATTAAACTCTATTATAGACGAAGAGATATTGGACTGATAGTAATTTAAAATAGCACAAACAATCTTAAATACAACATATAACCCTTTTCTTTATACATGCTAATAATTATTCTACGTATATAGGCACTATCACGAGTTTAAAGTATGTGCTTTTTAAACTTTAAGGCTTACAGATATCACAAAAATTCTCAGCAATATGTACAACACCTCTATAACTCTTTTTTACAAAGTAGATATCTCTGGGATTAATACTTCAGCTTTCCTAAAGGATTTGCGATCATGCATAAATTCCCTAATCTTTCTTAACTGCTAGACCTTTTATAATCTTGCAGGAACTAATTCTTTTTTTTACAGTGTCAAAACATCGCCGCGAGAGAACCCGCAAACCCGAGACAACTGCTTGTAAGGCAGCTATGCTGACCACTCGACCACCAATGCTTGACAGTAATTAATTCTTTAGAATGCATACGGGTATGAAAAACTAATTAACTTTATATAATGAACAATTTAACCAACAGTGTTCTATTTTTAATTAGATTTACTAATTTTTTTATATTTTTATTACAGGCATTTTTTATTCATACTAATTTTTTAAATTACATTTATTTTTGGAAAGTCAAACATTTCTATATAATATTTTTTTTTATATAATGCATATAACTTTATATAGACTGAAAAATCCAAAGTTGAAATCTCTCTACTTATATATATATAAGAAACATTCAATATAAGTAAATTTCAAATTGCTTTGGAAATATACTACATCATAGTATAAGTTCATCTAATCTCTCTTCTATTAATATATATGGATACATAATGGGCTAATAAACTTAGGGGTTAAATTGACGTATTATCTATACAAGTATGACTACAATATCAAATCCAATAAGGGCTTTGAGCGATCCATCGTCTGATTTTTCAATGAAATGAGGGGTTGAATAGTTAAAAGAGTGAGAAGATTGAAGCCTGTCCATTAAAGTTTAAAGAATTGCTATCTTAATATATGTTTGGAAGATTATGATTTGGCCTAACTGATGACTGCTGGTTCTTTATAAAATACATGTAGTGGGAATCATTTATCTTTTTCTAAATATATCATGTGTATTGGTTGCTTGAGATGAAGTAGAGGAGGAATATAGATGGAAATATTCCTAAATTCAAATCCCTCTACTTATATGTATTGTAACGTTTTCCGTTTTGCTAGGCCTCTTACACGCTAATATAAACTGCGCGTGAGTTGATCAAGCTATGTCAAAAATGAAGAAAGTTATATTTCTATTCTAAAAACATAGCTATATTTCCTGATCAACTCGGCCTAGAATTATTGCTAAGTACAATTGTGTGCTGACTCAGTTTTTAATTTCTACATGAGAGCGCCAGAGTCATTAGACCCACTGAGTCGGCGTCAAACATATTGTAACTCGTAAACTAAACAGAAAAAAAAGTGCTTTTAAACTAATCGGTATTGCATCATACCGTAACGAGAATTAATTTTTTAAGATTATTATTCCTGGGCTTATTCAAACATATTGGCAAAGGTAAATTACATTTTTAAATCTTATTAAACTATTAATAGATTTAATAATAAAAAATAATAACTACTATTAATAACGCACAATGAAAAGGTTGATAAAAGTATAATCTCTTTTATTCTAACAAACTAAAATATTTATAAGTTAAATTACAAATTAACTAAACTGGAAGGTACACACATGCTAATCCAGATAATGAATCGATTAACAAAAACAGTTAGATTAAATAATGAACGCAATTTAATAATGTTCCAAGATCTTGTATAAAATTCTTTATAAGAAAGTCCCTTGAATGTGAAAGTAAAGTCTATATCAGGATGGTAGTCTAAGCTTAGATAAATAATTGTTTTCAAACTTTCAAGTCACTATCAGAAAAATTTATTCTTAACTTACCGGTAAGTTCATGTAGGTTTATGGGATCCCAGATCATGAGAATTTCCATTGGTCTCTCCTGCCGGCGTCTTCCATTATTGTTCCGTTCTATAGCTGGAGAAAAGGCACGGTTGTAGTGACCCTTTTATTGCAAAAAGCGGTCTTCACAAGTCCCGTTTCCATGCTTGCGTGACAGCTTGGTACAGCAAGGGGCATACCTGTGTAGAAGTATATTTCTTGCCACAGGTTATGCTCGTGGAAACCTCCAACTTTCAGAGATGTAACTAGAAGTTAAAGAGAAGACCTAGATTGAAGTTGTCATCTCCTTTTTATATCGTGCTCCATTTTTGGAACTTCTGCGCACTCTTTTGTCTTTTTATCAGCGTATAAGATAATAATCTTATACACTCTCTCTTAAATTTAAGTTACAAAGTTCTCTTTTTTTTTAGCATTATTCTTCCATCTTTAATTAGCTAAAATATTTTTCTTTTAGCTTATACTTTTGGAATTCTTTTAATTTATCTGGATTAGTAATCTGTATGTCATTTATTCTTTCCAATTAGATAAAAAAAAATAAGAATGACAATTTTAACCTTCATTGCACGTTTTAACAAAAATTATACTAATCAAAAAAAAATCTAAATTTACTTTTTTAGCTTTTACCAAATGCCAATATATTTGTAACGTATATAAATAAACGTTACAGTATATATAATGTAACAGTCAGAAAACATGTGATTCGTTAACATAGTGCGGAATTCGACCACCACACAGAACTGCAGCACCATCTAGGTAGCGAAGCCACCCATAGTACTAAGTTCGAACATAGTTTATCGGTTCCACAATACAATCTACGAAACAACGCATCTGATGCGACATTAGTAAACATTTCTTTAGGCACGGTGGTCAGGGATGTTGCAAGAGATTCATGATTTTATTTTTGAGTTAGCCAATAATAACACTAATATTAATTAAACATTTATATTTACAAAATCGAGGAAATATTATATAGAATGGGTATCGAATAAATAAAACGTAACTGCAGACGTATAGTTTGAAATTATTTATTGAAACATTTTAATAATAAATCATTTACTAATAATATTTGGTAATATTTAAATTGAGTAACGGAATTTTCCGATACTGTTATATTCAAGAAATACATTTATTTATTTAGTAACATTTATACGAAATCATTTTACCAATAATACTTTATATTTAAGACCTCAGTAGCGGTATTTTCCGATACTGTTATGTTTACAAAGAGAAATACATTTATTTGATGACGTAATCTAGCTACCTAAAATTCTTGAGCAAGTATTTCTAAGGCATGCCTTTAGGGATTTATACCTTTGCAATACAAGAGTCTAAAGTAAGATTTATAATAGTAGCGGTGGACATATATTTATTTAATTAAAGATATTTACTAATAACTAGGGGCAAACATTTATTTGAGAGTGAATTATGTCACTAATGCAGGGACAGAGTTATACATAGAATAATAAAGTTAATAAAAGAAACACGTGGTACATTTAGAAAGGCGATATGGAATGGCAGTATATTGAAACTGCAAAGCCGTGAATGAGTTTATAAGAATGACGGGCTGGCATTTGCCATAGGCCCAAAGAGGTAAGGTGTCACATAAGCATAACCAGGGACAAGTGGTTCATGCCACGATTGCCTGCTGGCTGCGTGACTTTCGTCAAGCCCTACGGGAGCATTTATTATGTCCGCTTGTGTAGGACGACTGGGGTTAATTTCAACCCTATAGAATCCAGAATATTCAAGGCTTGTAATGGGTCATCACGTCTCTAAAACATAACACATGTATAATGTACAGATGATTCTGTTAAGATTTAAATATATTTTATAACTCGGCCCTACATTATCAACATTTAATAAAGAACGTTTGCGACTCTCAAAGAAATGCAATTTTATGGAATTATTAATTAAAATTTAATAAAATATAAAACAATATGTAAACTGGGTGATTATTATAACTAATATGTCAGCCATTTGCTAAGCAGTAGACCCCTGCATTACAATAAATGAAGCATTGAATGCGTGTCAATTTATATGAAAATATTAAGTTATTTATGAAAGTAAATATTAATGAAAATTTGACACGCATCCACTGTTTCAAGCGATCATAGATTTATACTTAGAAAATTATGAGCATGCGATAATTATATAATAAAATGTAGATTTTAGAAATACGTACCCAAGAAAGATAGAGTTAGGCAGGCTAGATTATTAAAGAAATTTACATATTAATTATTAAATTTATAGCATTACAAATGAGAATTTACAGTTTATAGTTTATAAGTTATATAAAGAATGAATGAGCTATAGTGGGATGTTAGTAGAGTACTCTAGAGAATTTGGATACAGGTACCTGTTTTATGAGAAGTTTTCCGATTCAGTGATCAGTAGCAAATTGTTCATGATTCTAGCATTAGCAGTTCTTTACAGCATTTAGATGATTTATGTAATTTGAATGCAGCAGCAGCTTTCAAATTATTTTAGGCAGCAGATCTTCTTTGGTTGATTTTATGAAGGGCAATGGAAGGTTTGGCATATGACAGGCCATCTCTAGGGAGAATAGTCTTTGGCGCTTTCTACTCATGCATACTGTGGCACGTAAAATTAATTTAATATCTTTGGAGACTCTCAACTGATTGAGAGCAAAGCTAAAGTTAAACTGAAAGTTTCTAGCAAGTCTAAAATGGCCTCCTTTCTTAGATCTTATCTTTTACATTTTTGTTATAGTTTATTTTTGGATTCCACTTAATCTGCCCTGAGGATAATCAATGCATTTTTGTTAAGTTTAATTATAGAGAAAGCTGCCTTTCTATTGTTTACATTTACATTTTACATTTACATTTTATAATTACATTTTAGGGAATTTTTCTTTTTAATTAATCTATTATCTCTCACTGGCCGTTGCTTTTAAAATTTCAAATACAAAAGGGAACATATGATTATTTTTACTTTTAATTAAATATTACAATCTATTTCTAAAATTATTACTAAATGAAATTTAAACAAAGCAATAAATAACGGATTTTACAATTCAAAATAAATGGTTAAAATTATATATTTTTATATAACTAAAAGAAGAAATCTAAATTATATTATTTATCTTTATTTATTGCCTTAAATTTGAGATCGAAATGTGTGCATGTTTATGGTGAATTCTACATATATCTATACATTTTTAATATTGCTACACACACAATTCGATACCAAAAAGTTTAAATTTGGGTAGGATAGAGCGGTGAGTGAGAGACGATAAAAAAAAGGTGAAACTTAAGATTCGAATACGAATCTTACTGTTTCATTTCCCCTTACTTCCCGTGAACAATTAAGGAAGAACAAAGGAGGCAAGGAAAGAAGGAAAAAAAAATTTGCTACATCACATAATTTAAATACGAAAAAAATTTTTTTTTTTTTTTTTTACAGATATATAGAAATATAGAAAGCAGAGATTACATGAAGCAACGAATATTTTATATACCCGGATCTAGAATTTATAGTTTAATTTAAAATGGCCTAATTTGGCTGTGTCTGGTTAGAAATCATATAGTAATATTAGTTAAACTGATTATATATAAAAAAATTCTTAGAGTAATATTAGTTAAAATAATATATATAAAAAAATTCTTAAGAGTAATAGTAATTAAAACAATAATATATATAAAAAAATTTCTATCTAAAGCCCTATTTGACTAACGTAGGTTCCATTCTACCAAATTCATTATATCAAATTAGTTTTACTAATTTTATATACACATAATGACCGTCCTAAGATGCTAAAATATTTTTATAACCCTGGGTCAGGTGGATAATATCTATCTCTCATCGTCGATGACTGCAGCCTTGGGTTTTCTAATTTTTGCCTTCTATCAGGTGGTTCTTTGGCCCAATGGTTAAAATCCAATGTAGTAAGAAATTCAACCATTTTTTCTATGCCTTTTATTCGACTGCCTGCCATTAGTTATTGGATGGTTAGCAGCATGCTACGCTGGATGGTCCCTATGATGTGTGAATCTAAAAAGGTGAACGTTGTAAGGGATTTAAACCGGTTCGCTTGGTGGAGGAAAAACTGTGTGTATGTCTCTTGGGGTATCATCCCATATTTTTCCTGGCAGAGCATGTTGTAGATACCGCTTTGACGCTCATTGCTCCAGTAATGCTTCATTAATGCATCTTTGTATTTTTCTATTGTTTTAGGTTTTCATTTCACCATATTCCACCAGTCCTTGGAAAATCCCTGTAGATGGTAACTGACTATCACTATCTGCTCATCTGGTCCTGTCTTATAAAATTGGAAGAACTTTTGTAAGCTGTCTAAGTGGGCTTGAGGGTTTTCTCCTATCTCCCATCTAAAGATTTTAATGTGGATCATCTTTGCTAAGTAGCTTTGGTGTCCAATGTCCATTTTCGTCTCTTCTTTAATGCTGACTTCCTTCTCTGGTTCTTGTGGGCCTTCATCAGTTGGAATGAGGTTTCTTTGCTCATCATACTTTTTTATATTTACTACACTACCTCTTTGCTCTTCTATTATCATAGGTTCATCAGATATTTCTAACTTCCTTTTATTCTGCATGTCTTTAACCTCTTCTTCCTTTTTACTAACTTGGGATATTCCAAAATGTTCCTTTATTACTTCTAACTCTCTCCACATAGTCTCTTTAAATTCCTGATATTCCCTAACTCTTATCTTTTCTTCTTCCTGTCTCTTTTTTGATTCTTCATCTCTTCTTTTTCTCGTTTCCTCCTCATACATTTTCCTCATTTCTTCCATATTCTGTCTGAGTATTTCCTCAATGAACTTTAAATTAAAGTCCATTGATCCTCTGTATTGTTGCGGAGCTTCCCTTCACTCTGGTGTCGACTCCAAAGCTTCAGATAAATCTACTTGCTCTATATTAATATTTTCTGCTTCCATTTTCTTATTATTTATTTATTTTATATTACTAGCATTAGACTATTCCCCACCGGTATCTTGGTCCTATCACACTCTTTCACTGCCCTCACCTACTCTACATTGCCCTACATCTATATTCTCTATATTGCTGCGTTTAACATATATATTATAACGAACTACTGTTAACGCGTATAATAAGCCACTGCTGTCTATATATATAATAGCACTTTAATAAAATATTTACTGTTAACATGTATAACAAGCCCCTGCTGTCTATGATATATATATAATAGTACTTTAATAAAATATTTACTGTTAACATATATAACAAACCTTTGCTATATATATATATATATATAATGGTGCTTTAATAAAATATTTACTGCTACTTGCTTTCTCATTTAGCGACTGATTACTTTTTTTTTTTTGACATATATATAAAAAAAATATTTCACTAGATCCGAGTATTTTCGTTCCTTCTTAAATTATACACACATCCCTGCTTTCCTTAAATTTGTTATTACACCTTCTGTTCTTTCATCCACTCGACCCACATTATATCACTCGATTTATTTATTTTTTTTATTATTTTTATCAAAAACAAATTTGTATATATAGAATAATTAGCTAACTCGGATAACGAATGCTAAAAAAAATTTATATGCGTTATAAATCTTCTCAGGGATATGGGTTTTTTGTATCGAAGCCTCCACATTTGTTGGCGCCAAATGCTAAAAAAAATATATACTATGTAATGGTCGGAAAACGTGTGATTCGTTAACATAGTGCAGAATTCGACCACCACACAGAACTGCAGCACCATCTAGGTAGCGAAGCCACCCATAGTACTAAGTTCGAACATAGTTTATTGGTTCCACAATACAATCTACGAAACAACGCATCTGATGTGACATTAGTAAACATTTCTTTAGGCACGGTGGTCAGGGATGTTGCAAGAGATTCATGATTTTATTTTCAAGTTAGCCAATAATAACACTAATATTAATTAAACACTTATATTTACAAAATCGAGGAAATATTATATAGAATGGGTATCGAATAAATAAAACGTAACTGCAGACGTATAGTTTGAAATTATTTCTTGAAACATTTTAATAATAAATCATTTACTAATAATATTTGGTAATATTTAAATTGAGTAACCGAATTTTCTGATACTGTTATATTCAAGAAATACATTTATTTATTTAGTAACATTTATACGAAATCATTTTACCAATAATACTTTATATTTAAGACCTCAGTAGCGGTATTTTCCGATACTGTTATGTTTACAAAGAGAAATACATCTATTTGATGATGTAATCTAGCTTCCTAAAATTCTTGAGCAAGTATTTCTAAGGCATGCCTTTAGGGATTTATACCTTTGCAATGCAAGAGTCTAAAGTAAGATTTATAAGGCGGACATATATTTATTTAATTAAAGATATTTACTAATCACTAGGGGCAAACATTTATTTGAGAGTGAATTATGTCAGTAATGCAGGGATGGAGTTATACATAGAATAATAAAGTTAATAAAAGAAACACGTGGTATGTTTTAGAAAGGCGATATGGAATGGCAGTATATTGAAACTGCAAAGCCGTGAATGAGTTTATAAGAATGACAGGCTGGCATTTGCCATTGGCCCAAAGAGGTAAGGTGTCACATAAGCATAACCAGGGACAAGTGGTTCGTGCCACGATTGCCTGCTGGCTGCATGACTTTCGTCAAGCCCTATGGGAGCATTTATTATGTCCGCTTGTGTAGGATGACTGGGGTTAATTTCAACCCTATAGAATCCAGAATATTCAAGGCTTGTAATGGGTCATCGCATCTCTAAAACATAACACATGTATAATGTACAGATGATTCTGTTAAGATTTAAATATATTTTATAACTCGGCCCTACATTATCAACATTTAATAAAGAACGTTTGCGACTCTCAAAGAAATGCAATTTTATGGAATTATTAATTAAAATTTAATAAAATATAAAACAATATGTAAACTGGGTGATTATTATAACTAATATGTCAGCCATTTGTTAAGCAGTAGACCCCTGCATTACAATAAATGAAGCATTGAATGCATGTCGATTTATATGAAAATATTAAGTTATTTATGAAAGTAAATATTAATGAAAATTTGACATGCATCCACTGTTTCAAGCGATCATAGATTTATACTTAGAAAATTATGAGCATGCGATAATTATATAATAAAATGTAGATTTTAGAAATACACACCCTAGAAAGATAGAGTTAGGCAGGCTAGATTATTAAAGCAATTTACATAGTAATTATTAAATTTATAGCATTACAAATGAGAATTTACAATTTATAGTTTATAAGTTATATAAAGAATGAATAAGCTATAGTGGGATATTAGTAGAGTACTCTAGAGAATTTGGATACAGGTACCTGTTTTATGAGAAGTTTTCCGATTCAGTGATCAGTAGCAAATTGTTCATGATTCTAGCATTAGCAGTTCTTTACAGCATTTAGATGATTCATGTAATTTAACAGCAGCAGCTTTCCAATTATTTTAGGCAGCAGATCTTCATGGTTTAATTTATGAAGGGCAACGGAAGGTTTGGCATACGATAGGCCATCTCTGGACAGAGAATAGTCTGGGCACTTTCTACTCAACCATACTGTAGCAGGTAAAATTAATTTAAGATTTTGGAGACTCTCAACTGATTGAGAGCACAGCTAAAGTAAAACTGAAAGTTTTTAGAAAGTCTAAAATGGCCTCCTTTCTTAGATCTTATCTTTTACATTTTTGTTAGTTTATTTTTGGATTCCAATTAATCTGCCCTGAGGATAATCAATGCATTTTTGTTAATTTTAATTATAGAGGAAGCTGCCTTTCTATTGTTTACATTTACATTTTACATTGACATTTTATAATTACATTTTAAGGAATTTTTCTTTTTAATTAATCTATTATCTCTTACCGGCCATTGCTTTTAAAATTTCAAATACAAAAGGGAACATATGATTATTTTTACTTTTAATTAAATATTACAATCTATTTCTAAAATTATTACTAAATGAAATTTAAACAAAGCAATAAATAATGGTTTTTACAATTTAAAATAAATGGTTAAAAATATATATATATATATATTTTTATAACTAAAAGAAGAAATCTAAATTATATTATTTATCTTTATTTATTGCCTTAAATTTGAGATCGAAATTTGTACATGTTTATGGTGAATTCTACATATATCTATACATTTTTAATATTGCCACACACACAATTCGATACCAAAAAGTTTAAATTTGGGTAGGATAGAGCAGTGAGTGAGAGATGATAGAAACAGGTGAAACTTAAGATTCGAATACGAATCTTACTGTTTCAATAATTACCTTATTTTACATATTCTATATAAATATATAACAAGAACATGTAATATAGCAATATCGTATGATCACCTAAATTTCTGAACTTTTATAACTATATATTACATTTTATTTTGACATTCGGACATTGTTTATTTCCATTTTTTAATGATATTGTAGTCTTGCTAGCATCATTTATTTCATTAAATTAATAGGAGGGCAGAATGATAATCCATACTCCAAGATCAGCCATGCAATTTTGATCTAATGGTTAATAAATCATTAAACATCACATGATTACCATTTCTTATGCAAGCACATAACTGTTATTAAATAGGCAAAACTCTCCATATGCCAAAAGGCTTGTGCATAAAATCCCCATCTAGTGCCTCCTCACCCAATATCCCCAGACTAGTTTCTGGTTTGTGGCTCTTGAACTTAGATTGAAAATATTATTGTGTTTTTAATTTCATTCTCATAGTTTTGTAGTTAAGTAGAGATAAAAGGTGGCTGCTAGAGGGTTGCATTAGGTCCTAAAATCTAGGTGCAGTGCTCTCAGATCCAAGCATCCTCACTGACGAAGGCCACAAGCCAGAAACTAGTCTGGGATATTCGATGAGTAGGCCCTAGATGGAGATTTTATGCACAGGCTTTCTGGTATCCATTGATTATTCTGGTTGGCATGGAGAGTTTTGCCTGTGTGATGGTTAATACATGTTAATTCCATTCAGCATTGATGTTTTTCTATCATTATTGGGAATCATTTACTCTATAAGATATGGTCTACACAATTATTTATTTTTTGCTTTATATACCAAAGATTTAAATCTCTGTTTATTTAAATTTCTCTTTTAATGCTTGCAATTAATTTCTTTGAAATGATAGACTAGAATAGAGTAAACTTTTAAAAAATTAGTTTTTAATGACTGATGTAAGATAATTTGTTTTTCTATATATAAATAGAACTAATATAAATGAAGATATTTACATATGCGGCTTTATTTCTAAGAATGTATTTATTTTTTTTACAAAACTTAACAGCAACGTTGATACAAATTAATAATCTTTGGAATTCCTTTTCTTATTGAAATAAATTCAAAAACCGTTAAATCAACATTACAATTCTTCAATCAATTTAAAAACTTTTAAATAAAGTACAATTTCTCGTCATTTGAACTAACAGCTCAGGATTAGTAGAAGATAAAAATTTTAGATTTAAATTTTGACAACTGAATTAAAGAATTTGAACTTATTGCAAATGTCGTTTAAACAATTGTACTAATCAATATTTATTTAGTAAATTTCATTTTGTATTTTGAAAAGCCGATTTTGATTAATAACGTACGACAAACGTTTACTATACGCTTAAACAATTCACAAACATAAATATGTTCGAATGCTTAAACAACTCACAAACATATTAATTCGACAAGAAATTATACCAAAAGAAGTGTGCATAATAAAGCAAACTCGTTTTTGTTAAGTTAGTTAATACTTGAGATATATGCAAACATTAGCTAAATATATTATTACAAAGTATTATTTAAACAACACTTTATTAAATATTAATAAAATATTCTTGACGTGTATATCTACTAGTTTCAACGTATTAATTAACAACAAACAGTAGTAATATTTAGAAAAAATAATCAAAAATACAGTTTGGTTAAGACCTGTAGAGGTCCCTACCTTCGCATTTTCAACCGCAAATGCTTTAGGTTTATTGCCTTAGTAAATATGACTTACGTAATCAACGTGCGTTAAATAAATTTATAATTTTAATTATTAAAAATAAATAAACTGTGAGAACGATTAAATATATACTAATTACTTAAAAGAGAGTATTAATTTTTACTGAAATAACAACAAACTGAATACATACTAGTTTATAGGGTAGTAAAATGGACATACAGATGAGGGAAGAAGGATATACCAAATCTCCCTTAAGCTGATTATTGAAGGGCTATGTAAACTAATAAAAAAAAGATAAGCTCATGATACAATCATCTCTTGCTACTAAAATACCAAAACGGAGCCAGAGAAGATTAAAGTTATCATCGTCTATGTTATATTTGCAGGTTTTACTATCTAAAACTTACCTTTTTTTTTTTTTTTTACGTCTGTGGATATATATGTAATAGTTTCTGTTATATTCTTAAATCTTTTCCTAAATAATTTAAATGTTGTAATCCCACAATTGATCTTGTCATATTTACTTTCACAAATTATCGTCAATTTCTTATAGTTTCTACTTAGATGAAACCATGCATTGTGGCTTTGCAAGTGAATTAGCATGGTATAATAATCACAGATGAACTATTAACATGAAATCAGCTATATAAAAACTAGACAAGAGGATCTCCAAGAAGAGCTCTAGTGGGGAATGATAAGTGAATGTATAAAAATGTATATAGAATATAAAATAGTGCTAAATTAAAAAAAAATTCCAGGAACTCAACACTACCCAGACTATCTTACTGTAATTCAAAAAGCAATTAAGTCTGCTGCATCAAAAATGGAAAAATTGAAATGCTTTTAATACAAAAATTCTAATCATGTAGCTTTTGACTAATGTAGGAACTATGACACGAAGAGCAATCTACTTGGAAATTGTCAAAAAAAGTTTTCATAGAACAAATAATAAGAGAAAAAAAATTAGTGAAATGAGATGATCACTTGTCAACATTTCCAGCATATCAATGAGAAGAAATATGGACAGCATTGAAAATGTTTTATTGATAATTCAAAAGAACTAGAATACACTGATAATCTTTGGTTCTACTCTCTACTTATCAAAAACAATCATATGATGAAAGTGCTAATGAAAGTTCCATGAAAATTTAGGGTTTTCCCCAAGTTCCAGTTGAATAAGTATCAAAGTATCTTATTATTAGGTAATAGGTAAGAATGACTTAAATCCTATACTGATGACAGACTGTTTCAAATCAATGATTGTAAAATATGTATGTTTAGGAAATTTACTCTTGAAATGAGGCATATACAATACATTTTAAAACTATTCAAAATTGTCAGAGATGTTTAACATATCTTCATCACAGAGTAAATATCCTTCAGTCATACAAATTTAAACTGCTATTTATCACTATTTTAAGAGCATTTTGTAAGCAATTTTCACTCATCACATAGTCTAGAGGCAGTAGACACATGGGTTTACATATCTGTGTTTACCACTTTCATTTATGAGTATTAATTATTATGTGGAAAAACATGGAAAAACAACTTAATCAAGAATGCAATCTTAGAGATTAAAGATAGATTAAAAAAATAGGCTCAATAGAAGGAGAGTACTTAAATGACTTGATCTGAATGACATGTAAGCTAATAGGGGAGAAAAATGAACACAAGTAATGCACTGACTACAGAAAATGCACATAATTTTAAATAACAAAGGATAGACTGAAGACTCCATTCAGGGAGCTGCTGAGGAATAACATAAAATTAAAAAGAAAGACAAGATGAGCCCATCTTGTAACCTTTTGAAACTGAAGAGTAGGGACGAGTAAAGACATTTATATATAATAGTGTTGTAGCAGTCAATCTTAGCCCAAGATCGAGCTTCACTGTTCTACCACTTAACCCATGTTTCATCCTGTTTTTTTCATCACATGTATATAAACTATACATATGTTTCTGAGAAGCGTCTATAAAAATTTATAAATATAAATGTCAAATAAAAATTTTCTTTAATTTTAAATATTAACTTTTATGGATGTGACTCAGATATATAAATATATTAGAAGCTTTTATATATATAAAAGCACAAACAAATCTTGTAAATAATTTTGTATTTTTTTCTTAACTATATGTTATTTATTTTATAGATATTTTTCTTCATATAATTACACAAATATTCAAGATGGAAGATGCAGTCACTGACTGTCCAAGAATAATTAAAGGGGTAGGAAGATTACTTTGTTTCATGATTAAGAATTTTTAAATTAAAGTAAAATTTAAAACAAAGCTAATTGATTTTAGTTAGCGGTTAACATTTTAACCAAATATATTTCCAATCTAGAAATTGATTTGAATTTATTTTTGGACAGTTATCTAGTGATTGCATCTCCACTAACAATGGATAAAATATTTTGTGCAAATTAAAGATAAGAAGTTTAATTAAAAACATTCTTTGAATACTCCAGAGTTAGTATAAATAGAACCAAAAATCTATTGTGTGAGAATTGGGTCAATAGTCGTTAACCAACTTTACACCAGCCGCCTTCCCCTCCATCTTCAGGTCCAATCTTCACTGTGCATGATCTAGCTTCTACCATTCAAGTGTTCCCATGCCATTAAAAAACCGCTGAGGCCAAGAGACATGTCAAAGAAGGCGGCCTGCCACAGAAAATTCGTCTGTATTCCATAGAATGCTGAGGTAACCAGCCCAAAGTCATTCTAATCATATTACCTAAATTATAACTTGTAAACTCTTTAAATTAATGTTTTTCTGTATATTGTGAATCTCTTTTATCTCGCTAATCAGCAAGTATGTTAAATTAATAGTCATTTTCTTTATATCGATTCTCTTCTATCAAATTAATACTACTATGAAATATTTCATCCATATCATGCTTTTTACTTTTTTATATAATTTAGTGCAGTTATAATTTATTTTAAATGATATTTTTATATTTTTCACAAAACTTTTATTTGTAAATGCCAATCAAACCCGGTCTTATGAACTTAGAAGGGGGAGGGGAATTATTGAGTTCTTATTTATTTCTTTCTAAATAGTTCGTAAGATTGAGTTTGTATTTTAAATGAATACATGCTTTTAAATAAATATTTTATCGCAAGTTTGTACAAAATATATAAATACTTTTCATTCTGGAGTGGATAATGGTGTCAGTTTTATTAATTTCTTTATTCATCATCATTGCCAAAAAGGCTGGTGAACAAATTCTATTTTGTTGTTCACACTTTTAAGTGTGTGAATTTTCGTTTTTTTATATATGTTAAAATAGGATTGATTCAAGAAGGGGAAGCAATGCATGCTTCATTAATTATAGTTTTAACTTCTGATTAATGATTCTATCTTACATGGGTCATTATTTTAGCATGTCATTACATATTTGTTAAACTACGTAGGGCTTTATATTTAGTCTTTAAATCCAATGATTTTATATTATTATAATAGCGTTGTTAGCATAGGCCATTCTTCATATTATTAAGCTTTATCTAGAGACATGTGTTAGTACACCCGAGTCATCTCATCTTCATTTCTGGTTGTAAACAGGGCAATGAATGTCCCTAGACCATATATATATATACTCACCTAGCAAGAGCAATGCATGGTATTAATTCTGGCAAAGTTTGGACCATTGCATCTCATCTGAGGACCCTTGTCAGCTGATTCCACAAAATGTGGGGGTGGCAAGTCAGCTAGACTGTTTTCTTCTGTACTATGATAAAGCACCTCGAAATATTGGATCTGCAAATATTCGACTCTAATGCTAGCACCACAATTTCTTATAGTTTATTTTTCTTTTAGCCTGTTTGACAAAATAAGTCGTAATGATGTGTAATAATGAAACATTTTTCTCCTTGTAATATTTTAGTTGTTAGATCCAACCTCTCATGAAGCCCTCCCCTTTATTGAAATAATCAATTCCTGTATTGATAGAGTTCGTAATATTTTCTAGTTAAATGTCGAAAATGTTTAATAAATAAATGTTTTAAGTAGATTTTGATCACAATGTAGTCTAATTTTAGTGTTATAAATAAATTCAATAAATGAAAATAAAGTTGTGTATCCAATGCCGAGGGCAGCCCATTAATGCCGTCCAAACAGTGAAACTCTATTATTGTCATATGTGTCTTAATGTATAAACATCTGCCAATCACCCAGATAAATTTGCTTTTTTGTAACTTTGAATAAAAACCTATTTTAAATATACGTTCAGTATTGTAACCACCATACTAAATTGATATCTATTAAAATAAAATAATTTTATGAAGATTGTCAAATATTTGTAACCAAAATAATAGTTTAAACTACATGAAGTTGATTACATATATAAAATCTTGAATTTTTGTCAAAATAAATATTTATATTTTTAAACTTTAATCCAGTTGTTTGAATCTCCTTAATAATATTTATATTTATGTATATTTTTAACTTAATATCTTAGGTTCACTCAATTTCTCATCATCATCATCAGCTGAGTTCTCATGCAAAACGATGTAGTACCGGGCGCAGATGTAATTAATTTATGTAGGATCACCGTAGAGTGTTGTTCATAGTGTTATAGATTTGGGGAATGGGAAAACAGGTTAAAATTCATGATTGCTCCTGACCTGCATATTTTGGGTATGATTGGATTCAGGGTACTTTTGCTTAGATTCTAAGTCTTGTTGAATGGACATACATTTTCAACTGGTAGTGTATTTTATATTATATGTATAGTTAAATTTTTTAAAGTTGTGATTATTTATTAAGCGCATAGGAAGTATGTAAATACTTTAAAGAAAGGCTCGTGCCTTGAACATTTATAATAGTCAAACAATGTTTTTTGACAATAGAGTGTTCTAATCAAACCTTGACACAAAATATTAACTTTATAAAGATAATATGGTGTTTTTATCTTTATAAAATTGCTATCTTGTCTCAAAATTTGAGAGGGCCCTCTATAATCAAAAACAACAGTTTGACTATTATAAATGTTCAAAGTGCATATGATAATGGTTAAAGTCTTTCTGTAAAGTATTTATATACTTTATATGCGCTTAACAAATAATCACTACTTTACATTAGTTTATACATTTCCATTATAAAGATTGTAATATTGACTTGTCATAAATCACAAAATTGCACATAAATTAATGTGTAAAAGAAATAGTGGGCTTAAAAATGGAAGAGAATAACAGCTTCACAGTCTCAAACAAAGGAGCTTCAGATTAGCCCATATAAGTGCTGGTTAAAGATAAGATGGCTGTTCTTATTTTTATAAAGTCACTATCTTGTGTTGAGGTTTGAGAGATCCCTCTATAGTCAAAAAACAACATTTTTTGACTATTATAAAGGTTCAAGGCACTTACGATAAAGGTTAAAGCCTTTCTCTAAAGTAATTACACTTTCAATAAAGTTTTAATCTTATGATTTGTCTTCTTATATTTATTCCAATAAATTATTATTTGGTTGTCAGTTTACACTTGGTGATGGATGTAGTTACTGTACAGATGGACACAAAAATATTCTTGGAGTGACAGTTATTTTTGGGATCCGGCTTCGATTTCTTCCATTCAGTTCATTTCCTCTGTATCGTTTTTGACATTCACGTAGCAGTATAGCAGTGGTATGAATGGTGAGCTATCAGGCAGGCACAATATCTACTGTTAATTCATGGATTGTGGCTGACAATATGAGCAAGGCAGGTATGGATCAAACTAGCATCCATCTGTGGCCACTAGTCATGCATCTCTGAAGCTTCACACTTATAGCCAAGTTTGTTCATGGTTGCTGGATCCAAAATTTCGGCACTCTTCAAAAAATAAAAAAACAAAGTAAAGTCTTAAACCAGAAGCCTACTAAAGGTTTTGCCTTTCTCCTTTTCTCTTTTTTTCTTATCTTGATCTCCTGCTTTTATAGCTTTTTCCCCATTGTTCACTGTAATGTCATTATGTCCATTTCACACCTTTATTTCTACTTCCTTTCATAAACCTATATATTTTATTCTTTAATTTCATAGCATCAGTTTTGATTGATGGATTTATTATTATTTTTCTTCTTTTTTTTACTACTCAATAAAATCAATTTTATTTACTTACAACATCCTTTCCCTTCCTTTAAACAATTATCTATATTTCACTCATTCGAAGGTGTAGTTTTAAACCTATTTCTACTTATAAGGGAATTTCGTAAATATTAGTTCTTAAATTATCTGAATCTTTTTTTTTTTTTAAATTTCCTTTTAAGTCTTGATCATAAAATTAAATGATACATGTTTAACACTCTCTTAACTTTATTTTATTATTATTATTATTATTATTATTATTATTATTATTATTATTATTATTATTATTATTATTATTATTATTATTATTATTATTATTATTATTATTATTATTATTATTATTATTATTATTATTATTATTATTATTATTATTATTATTATTATTATTATTATTATTATTATTATTATTATTATTATTATTATTATTATTATTATTATTATTATTATTATTATTATTATTATTATTATTATTATTATTATTATTATTATTATTATTATTATTATTATTATTATTATTATTATTATTATTATTATTATTATTATTATTATTATTATTATTATTATTATTATTATTATTATTATTATTATTATTATTATGTTTCAAAGAAAAGAACTTTATTGATAACCATAGAGTTACATTTGCTATAAGACACTTCGTATACATATATTTACATTGCTAGTGAGTAAACCAAGTTTAAGTTGGTATCTGTGATGTACAAAAAAGGAACTTAACTTAGGAGGGAAAGATATTTAAACATTGTTAGGGGGGGTGAAAATACATATGTATACGTTACATTTATGAGTGCTGCTTGCTGTAATCATAGTTCTCCAAAGTCTTGGGTTATCATTGTTCAATTTGCAAAACTTCAACTTTGATGTATATTGCCATGCTGGGTTTAGTTTGCTTTCCAGTATTTGAGGTCTGATTTTGTTGTTACTGTCCTTTATATTAATATTATGCAATCAAAGACAACATTCTGTTTTTTTATTTGTAGATAATTGCCACATTTTTTTTTTTTATATATATATTGGTTGAGGGCATAGATTTTGGTTATTGGGAGCCATCTTAGAGGTTTGATTGTTGTGTTATCAGTGACCAGGTTGCTGCATAGATGTCTGGATGTGCAATTTTATTGTCTCTGGCTCGTAGTTTTGCCAGTTTGATATTGAAAGTTGATGGATGTCGCCTTGTGTTGTTACCTAGAGTGAATGTGCATCTAGTGCACCAGTATGCATAAAGCATAAAAGTGGCTGCACGGACTGATGGAATAGAGCCTTTGCAATATGAATTAATGATTGTTTGAAGGGTTGTGTTAGATTGTCTATATGCTCCTATCATAATAACTCGAATTCTGTCTAGTGCCGGACAAAGATAGAATAGATGTTCCTGTGTTTCTTCAGCCCTGTGACACAGGGGACAAAAAGGATCAATGTTAGTGTATAGTCTCCGATATCTCAGAAAATATGTCGTGGGCAGTGCTTGTAGGTTTAGTCTCAGCAAAAAATCAAAATACTTTGGCTCCAGTGACCATTTTTTAAACTTACGGAGTAATTGTAGATTATTGATTTTCAGCATTGTCAGATTGGTGTCATGGGTTGGATTTGGATGGATTAATGAATAAATTTGCCAGTATGAATGCTTGTATATTGTCTGAAGAGATATCTGTGGAGCTGTGGTTTTTATATGATTGATCATTGATGCTAGTTGGTCATAAGCAGGGGGTGGTCTATCTGTTGGTGTTATTTGAAGTAGGCATTCAAGCATTGGAAAGTGTTTGACTGTGGATGTTATTAAGTTTGTGGCCTTCTGTAGATGGAAAATATAAATACTATGAAGTCCTAGTCCATTGTGAATAGGTGGTCTGGTAAGTTGTTTTGCAGATATTGACACAGTCTTTCTCTGCCACAAGAGCTTATTACAGAGAGAAGAGATTTTGTTAATAAAACCTTTAGAAAATGTGATTATTATTATTATTATTATTATTATTATTATTATTATTATTATTATTATTATTATTATTATTATTATTATTATTATTATTATTATTATTATTATTATTATTATTATTATTATTATTATTATTATTATTATTATTTTAAAATGTTGACTTTGAAGAGTGAAAGATACAAATCTCATTTCACTCCCTTCCCTCTCCTTCACTTAACTACTGTAACACATCACTTTGTAATTAATTCTAATCAGTTAAATTCCTTAAATCAATTCAAACGACTTCAATTTAAACATATTATAATTCTTGTAATAGATTTCCCTTTTTTCCCCTTTCGAGTTTATTTTAAAATTTCTGTCTAGTTTTAAACATTTTCGTATAAACGTATTTAATATTACTTGAGATATTAAATATTTATATATGTGATCATTACATTACACTGCCCTCACCTTTTAAGAATTTAATGGATTGCACACCATTCAATTCTTAACTTAATTATTATTGTTTGGATATCATAATTACATATCCCTAACCTCTCTTTTAAATGATGATGAGAAAATTTATAGAGAGACAACCAGAAAACTACTTTCCTGCTCAATTGTCTGCCTCAGATCTACAAAACCAATTTAATCTCTGCATCTAAGGGAAACGATGAGTGAGTCTCATTCTGCACAAATGGCCTAACTACAGATCCGAACCCAAAGGATATCTCTGTTGCCTAATTAAACCTGTTCCTATACAATACTTCAACCTTTGATGTTCTTATGACAACTCTTAATATCTAAGTCTAGGTGTATTTATTTCTGGAATTCCCAATCCAGCGAGTTCAATGAGCTCAGAATTATTACTGAAGTCTCATTATAAAAGGGATTTTTTTATCTATATATTCTTTATATTCATTTGACTCTCAATATATAAAATATATTTTATAACTGGAATTTTCTATCAGCAAGTTCCAATAAGCTCCAAATTATTACTGAAATCTCATTATAAAAGGGATTCCTTATCCATATATTCTTATATAAAATATTTTTTATAACTGGAATTTCCTATCCAGTGAGTCTCATTATGAGAAGGGGTTCTTTCTCCTTATCTTCTCTGTATCATGACACTCCATACATTGCAAAAACTCACCTGCATGCTCATATACAACTAAGATGGCTTACCATGTTCTGATATGATCCTCACTGAAAATACTGACTCTACAGACCCTTGCCTCCATCTATAATTTCACCCACTACTTTCTATACTTCCTCTCACACCTAATATTAATTTTTATTTGTTTTCTATGATTACTTTCCTTATGTCCTTTAAGGCATATATATAGAATTTATTTAAGATTAATAATGCTTTGTAAAGCTGCTAAAATCAGTTCTTTATAATATTTTTTATTTGTCCAAGTATGAATCCGTCATTGTTAATCACAATCCCATGTTGTTCTAATAGTTGAACCATTGAATCCATCCGATCATTAATTTGATACTAGAATTTGTCTGGAGATTGTTTTTTCTTATTGGGTCTGTATCCACTTGTGCTGGGATACCAGTCATGACCCTTATACCCCCTATATTCTATACATTTGTTTCGACACTTCCACTCAGTATCAATTCCGGTTTGTCTGACTCCCTGAGCTCCTTGATTCCTCTCTGGAAAAACATCCCCATTTTCCTCCCATTGACTTCAATAAAAATTCCATCCACTCTTGGTTATGGGTGGGTCCTTTGGGAAAGGTTTAACTTCATACCCCTCAACCCTTTGGTTATTCCTGGTACAAGCATTGAGCAATTCCATGATTTGTTCAACAGTTTTCCTCCTTGTGCCTATAAGCATTTGCTCAACATTATTCAGAAAACTATGTCTTATGATCCAAATGATTTGCCAAGAAGACCATGAATGACTCCCATAGTCTCCATTTATCCTGTGTGGCCTGGTGTAATGTTTCCTTGGAGTTCCTTGCTCCAATAACTAGATAGCAAAGATGACTGGTTTATGGAACAGTGAGTCCCACCATGCTTGCGATTCCCCTTGTAAATGACTGCATGCGACTGCTATCATTTATAAAAAAGGAAATATATATATTTTTAATTTATTTTATTAAATATGGGTGGTTTTTCTTGTTTTTATGCCAACATTAGAGAAATGAGAACTAAATTGAATCAAATAAAATTTTTTTTTTGTTCAGAAGATTATGATTTTATCTTTCTCACAGAAACTTGGTTTAATGACCAAATTTATGATGATATATTTTTGGATGATAAATATAAAGTTTTTCATGCAGATAAATGTCATGAAGTAATTAAAAGAGAAGGGGTCACTCTTATTGCCATTAGGAAAGAAATTGTTCACAAATCTGTGCTTTTGAATTTCTAAATATTGCGAATCAACATGGTGTGAGGTTTCCCTTGATCATCATAAAAAATTATTATTATGGACTGTTTTCTAACTTCAATGTCTTACTTCGTACTTTTGAAGAATTTTTGATTGATTATAAAATGAATGTTATCATTACGATTTTAACATTTCTGAGTTATTTGATAATGCTTCTTTTGATATTTCATCATTATCACACAAAGCATATAGGATGTTACAATTCTTTAATTTTTTGAATTTAAAACAGCATAATTCTCATTTAAATTCTTATAATGGAATACTTGATTATGTTCTAAGTAACTTATCTGAGATTAAATGTTTTTGTGTTTCATATCTTAATTTTCATATTAACTTACATCACCCACCTATTGAATTTTTTGTTAAAATAAATTATTTTAAGTGGGATGTTCCTTTAAGTATTAAAAGATGTTATAAAAAGAGAGGTTATATGGGTCTGTGTAAGACAATTTCCAATTTTGATTGGACCCAGTTATATTCCTCAACAGATGGTAATTATAATATGAAGTTTTTAAATAAAGTATTTAATGATCAGATTGATTTTTTATATACCAAAAAAAAAAAAAAAACGCGAATCTCACAATTATTATTTTTCTTTTGGTTCTCAGATAAACTTAAAAAAATTATTAGAAGGAAATTGTATCATCATAAGCAGTACATTAAAACACAAAAATATACTTTTTTACAATAATTTTGTTAATTATAGAAGATTGATTAAAGCTATTCAGAAAATTGATTATCAAAACCATATTAAAAATATGGAGTTCAATTTATCAGATAATCCTAAAGAATTTTGGTCTTGTATTAAAAGTTCTGGCATTACCAAAAGAAAGTCTCAAATGGATTATAACTCATCGTTAAATACTGATGACTTTTCAGTTCACTTTTCTGAATTATTTGGAAATTCTCAACTGTCTAGGTTTAATATGACTAAGGGATGTTTTAATGATAGCATTTCTATCGATTGTTTCAACAATAGTGATATTATACCAGCTGTCAAAGAACTTAAAACACATTCAAGTATAGGTTATGAAAATATACCTTCTTTCATTTATAAAGGTTGTGTAGAATATATTGCTGCTCCTTTATGTTATATTCTTAATTGTTCCATTAAAAATTGTATTTTTCCTAACTCTCTTAATCTTGCCAAATTTATACCTATCTTTAAAAATGGTACAAAATATAATGTTAATAATTATAGACCAATTTCTGTGCTTCATATAGTTGCATGCATATTTGAAAAATGTGTTTATAAGAAAATTGTTAATGACATAAATAAGATTTTGATTCCTGTGCATCATGGTCTTTTACCTGGTAGATCAACTGAAACTAATCTTTTAACAACAATTGATCACATTGCTAATGCCTTTGAGAATCAATGTCATTTAGATGTTATTTATTTTGATTTATCCAATGCATTTGATAAGGTGAATCATTCCAGGTTGCTTTATAAAATGTACAAATTAGGTTTTTCCTATAATTTGGTTGCATGGTTTGAATCTTTTATTAGAAAAAAAATGGCTTATGTAAAGTTTAAGAATAATTCTTCTGGTCCATATTATTGTAATATAGGAGTACCTCAGAGCAGTATCATTGCACCATTAGTGCTTAACATTTTTATATTGATGATTTGGGAGAGAGTTTGAAATTTTTACATTTTTTATGTTATGCAGATGATTGTAAAATTTTTAGGAATATCAACTCAATTAACGATTGCATACTATTACAAAAAGATGTTAATAATTTTGTGAAATGGTGTAGAGATAATAAAATGGATATTAATATGGATAAGTGTTCAACAGTTACTTATTCCAAAAAATCTGAAATGATAATTTGTCCTTATTATATTGAAGATTATAATATAAAATTTGTTGATATTCATAAAGACCTTGGAATTATTTTTTGCAAGCAATGGATAATTCATCATCATGTTGAAAATGTAGTAAATAAAGCTTTTAAAATTATGGGTGCAATTTTAAGGCATGGTAGACAATTTATTAGTTTTACAAAATATAAATTATTCATTCCTCTCTTTGGTTTTGCTATTTTAGAATATGGATATGTTATTTAGAATTCCAGTTCCAAATGAGATATTATTAAAATTCAATTGGTTCATGATAAATTTTCCAAGTATATTAAGTTAAATGACCATTATCTATCCCTATCCATTAGAAGAAAAATACGAGATCTTAAAATTTTATATAACCATGTCAATCAGAAAATTATATTAACTAACAAAATTTCAAATATTACTTTTAGTAATTGTTTACATAAAACACATACATTTACTTTATTTTATATTAAGGTTTGTCACTGTAACATATTAAAATTTTCACCTTTGTTTCGTTTGCCTAATACCTATAAAAGGGGTCCCCAACCCTATGCCCGCGGGCACCATGGCGCCCACAGACCATTTTACGTGTGCCCACTGCTATCTGAACACGATAAAAAATTATTTATCTGATACAAATAAATTTAATTTTTAAAATTTCTTATAAATTATTGTATTATATTGTAATCAAATTGTAGGGCATACTATACTTTTACAGCGTAAAAATATAAACGTTAATTATATGTTAAAATTTAATTTTGGAAATAAATATTTTTTTGTACATTATGTGTATTATTAACAATATCCAACTATAAATTTATATTGAAAAAATAAATAGTGCTTGCCACCTGGTTGAAAAAATAAATGGTGCCCATCACCTGGCCAATATTATAGAATGTGCTCTCAAGTGCAAAAAGGTTGGGGACCTCTGACCTATAATCATGATTTTACTAATAAAACAATTTTTTCTTTAGACTTTAAAAAAATTTGTTACTTATCTTATAAAAAAAGTATGGCATATAATCATATTAATAATTTGTCATTTATACTCATTTAGGTATATTATTGTATAGTTGTTATAGTGCAATTCTGTAATTGGCTTAATGCTGTAGTTTTGTAGGTAAGTAAGTTGAATTGAATTGAAGAATTATTATTATTGTTATTATTATTGTTGTTGTTATTATTATTATTATCATCATTGTCATTATTATTATTATTGTTGTTGTTGTTATTATTATTATTATTATTATTATTATTGGTGTAATGGTAGATATGACATACTCTTAAAGCTCAAAGTCAACGAATTGTTGATTCTGTCTGTCATTTCGGTACTTGAATATCTTATGAGCTCGTGATTCTCTTATTTATGTTATTTTTACATTTTGATTTTTTTTTTGAAATAAGTTTTATTTATTAAATTTCTTCCAAGTTTTTCTTACTTCATCTTGTGTTCTAATGTCCATCTAGAGTAATTTGATGAGTTATACATTTGCAGAATAAAATGTATGTGCACGTATAATCTTTATATGCATGCTTGCATTGGAGAGAAAAAATATAGTTCACAGAGTTATTTAAATGTCTAGTTATTTATAGGTAGTTATGTTTTATAAATAATTGATTTATTAGATGACACGTACAAGTTTTTCCATTTTATACATAATTTTTAAAAAAGGTATTGCTCTTCAAGATAGATAAGTGTATAAGTAAACTGTAGAGAAGAATTATTTTACGTACAATTAAAAATAATTTTACAAATACTTAAGTCTATCATAAATATTTAATTCTTTCTGGTATGGAATAGCTAGGTAGCAGTATAATTAATATTTTCACTTAATCATTTAGCTATAGACGCATTTGCGTGAGATGTTCATGGCTACATAACCACACTAGTGGATAAATAAGACTTTCATATGTATGTTTACTCCATTGCTTTTTTTTAAAAATACACATGCATGCGCACACAATGCTCACATATTTTTAGTTTCATAAAAATTATACACATTTAGAAGAATAGTAATATTTATGCACACATTTTATAAATAATATATAATTATTTAAATAATTTTTATTTAAAAAAATTTAAACTCATTATAAAATCCATAAGTACACATATAAATTATATATATATATGTACTAAAACTTTACAGAATATGACATATACCAATATTTATGCATGCATTTAAAAATTATATTAATAATATATAAATATTTAAAGACTTTTTTATTTAAAAAATTCAATAGATAGTAAAAGTCATAAGTAAACAACCAAATCTGCAAACAATAACAAAAAAATCATATAGGAAAACGTATAACCAATAGTTTTAAATGGCAGTAATTTTTTTTTGTCTAAATCAATATTTTCTTTTTACAAAAAAAAAAAAAAAAGAATAAGATAAATATAAAAATAACATTAAAAGATTATATAGTCTTGCATAGATTTTTTGAAAGAACGGGGTGGAGGGGCACGACGACGACAAAACAATATCTAATTGAAGTCACTATTGCGTTTCACTTCAAAGTTATTTAATTTTTATAAAAAAAGTTTCTAAGTATTGTTATACATTAAAAAAAAATTTAATCAACAAATCAAAAATTAAATACATTAATATAAAATATATAGTGTATAGAAAAATTTAAAATCAAATCCAAATTTTTAGATAAATTGAACACTACTGTAATGCTGAAGTAGCGCTAATGTATTTTATTTTGTTTTTTTATAACGATATTTTATTTATTGCATAATTTTTTTACAATATTTTCAGCTATTAACATTTTATTAATAAAAAAAGTAGTACATATATAAGTCGTACGGTTATATATATATATAATCAAAATTACCCCAAATTCACAACTCAACCAGAGTCACCAAGAAAATAAACTCTAAGACACTACCAATGGTTTCACTGCTACAAGCAGACTTCTCAAGTGTAAAGAATTTCAGAATAACTACATATTTAAACTGAACATTACCCACAATTTCACTTACTTCCCATCCACCCTTAATATCAAAGGAACTTTTAAATAAGTTAATTGCTTCAGAATCATAAATGTTTAATAATAAAGATTCTTTAATTTTATTTCATTTATTTCTTTTATTGAAGACAACCTTGGCTTCATCAAAATTAATAGGGTGGTCTGTATCTTTTTTATGGAGATACAAAGCAGAACTAAGATATTTTTTTCTAACCCTACTTTTTTATGTATCTTTATTCTTTCCTTTAAGCTCAAACTACTCTGATATATATATAGTTATAAATTGATGTCTGTATTATATATATATCTTACCCCATGTTTTTGTAATAAGATTTATATAGGTCAGAATAGTTTGAGCTTATATAAAAGAATAAAGATACATAAAAGTAGAGTTAGAAATAAATAGCTTAGTTCCACTTTCTATATCCAAAAAAAGGATGCAGGATATACTATTAATTTTGATGACGCTAATGTTGTTTTCATTGAGAGAAATGAAATAAAAATAAAAATTAAAAATTTTTTATTATTAAAAATTTATGATTCTGAAGGAGGTAACATATTTAAATGTTGTTTTAATAATAGGGGTGGATGGGAAGTGAGTAGATTTGTGGTTAATGTATAGTTTTAAATATGTAGTTACTTTGGAGTTCTTTACACTTGAGAAGTGTGCTTGTAGTAGTGAAAGCATTGGTAGTGTTTTAGAGTTTATTTTTTGGCTAGTCTAGTTGAGTTGTAAATTTGGGGTAATTTTGATTATTTATTGACTAATTTAGTTTTATGCTTTTAAAGTTATATAGAAACAAAATTGTTTGGTGTATATATATATATGACAATAGATGGCATTCTACCAAAAACACCATCAAGCATATGTTTTGTTTACATAAACATCAGAGCAAGCATTCACTATCTCTAACTTTAGTTCCACTTTCAGATCATGATTTTAAGCTATTTGCTATCGTCAGTGAAAGACAGGAATATACGCTTGATGGTGTTTTTGGTAGAATGCCATCTATTGTCATAAATACAAGCGTTAGCAAGTTTTAACTTGTGTTTTTTTGTTTTTCATATATATATAATCCAGGAAAAGATGTCTGGCTCTCTCTCCAATCTAAGTGCAGTGCCATCTCCGAATTAATGCATGTATTATATCACAATGTAGTTTGTTTAGCTATTCATCACAAAATTTCTAAGGTGGTAATGTGTCTAAATCAAAAGTTATGGCATAAAATGCGACAATGTGTGTCTTATATTTGTAGATGCTCTTCAGGGCTCTTTCCATCAACATAAAATCTTGAAAACCACTTGAAGACATTCTTATGAATTATGTATGCATCATTATCATATACAATTAGAATCATTTGAAATATTTTATTATCAGTATTTTGTCCAATTTAAAAGTTTGATATAAGTGCATTGTTGTACTGTGGATTAAGATATGTAAAATACTATCACATTTCATGTTATAACCATGAACTAGACATAATAGTGTCTTAACATTTTTGTGATGAATAGATAAACAAAATCACTATGAAATACATATATTGATTCAGAGGGAATGCTTCAGGTGGCATAGAAAGAGATCCATTCAATTTTAATTTCTAATTGGGACACATTCTTGTGTAAATATTGAGATGAAAATAACTATAAAACTGTTAAATAATATGGGTACAAGATGACACATGCCAAAGTAGAAAAATAAAGTTCATTTACTTCAAATGTGGGTATTTAATTAATTAAAAAACAAATATATTAATCTTTAACTGATTTAAAATTTATCACTGAGATAAGGATAATCTCCAGTTTAATAATTGATTAGTGATAATTATTGATATATTTATCTAGACTGCATCATGTCAAAGTTGTGGTTAGATTAAGTTTGACACTTGTAAATCAAAATACAACAATTTTATATTGATAAATATTGAACAAATAATAAAGATAGATGTAAGAGCTCATGATGTGTGTCCACTGAAGAATGCTGATCACACAAAATAAATCTCTGGGGTCATTTGTCTTTTCATGTGTCTTTATTCATATGCTTCAAAAATATGTGAAAAAGCAGAGGTTATTAATACATCTGTAAAAGATGTTACACATAGGCATCAATAAATAAAGTTATGTTACTCCAAATATCTGCAATTGATTTATGATTAACTGATTTAAAGTTTATATCTGAGCTAGAGATAATCTCTAGTTTAATAATTGATAAGTGATAATTATTGAAATGTTTATCAGGGTTGGTTTATGCTAAAGTTGTGGGTAGAATGAGTTTGATGCTTGTAAATCAAAATATAACAATATACTATTGGCATTACAAATGTTTAAACAGTACTTTAATTAAACCTGTTCATAGTTACATGGTCTTGATTTTTCAAATTATAAACATCCAGTTTTGGTTTAAAACTACTGGAAATCTACACTGTTTATGCATGCGATTTTTATATCTTCATTTTCGTCTTTCTTTCTAGTTTCAGAAAAGGTTTCATTTTGCCATGATAAAAATTAAAAATTTTATGATAATTTTTGTGTTCAAGTAAATTGATTTTTTTTGTCTTTCTCCCAGTTTTTTCATTGTTAACGGAACTGTATTTGCCCTGAAAATTACATCGGAAAATTTACAAGTTTTCACTGATAAGCTTAGTTGAATGAACGTTATTGGGAATCGATGGTAAATATTCATTTATATATATATTTTAATTATTATTTGAAAATATTTGAAAATTATTATTTGAATTTATATTTGATAAAAAGTATATGAAAAAATTGTTATTGAAAATAACATATACGCTGATCAAAAAAATAGCTCGTGATTGTGTAAATTTATATTGTGAATTATCTGCATTTTTTAGTATGATGTCAGTTTGGGTCTAAATGTTCAGTATATGAATTAGGCATATGAGACAAAGATAAACATATTTTGCAAATATTATGACCTGATTTAGATTTTTTTAATAGTATCTTGTCTGCATTTTAATAGTAATAAAAACACAGAAATCCTAAAAGTAAAGATTTTGACAGTGTATATGTTAGGCCAATTATACACTACTGCAATGTAAAGTTCAAAGCTGCATATCAAATGCAAAGAGAGGTAGCAGTTGATGAAGCTATTACTAAATTTATGGTCATAGTAGCAGGAAACAAGATAAGCCCTCAAAACCTATAAAGATAGGATAAATAATACTACATCGCACTGGTTCTAAACTACTAACTCATGTACCTCAAGTTTAACTCTATAATGAATTTAGCATTTCATTCACTTTTTATTTTTTTATTTTGTATATAGTGACTATTTTAATAGTGATTTGTAATAAATTACAAACATTATTGAAGTTCTTTATTATAATATTCAAATTATACTAATTATTGATCAATATTAATTACTTGTTATAACGAATGTTTTTAGGATGACATATTCATTGCAAACCCTTGTATGGAAGTACATTTTGAAGGTACTAGGAAAAATGAAAAGTACTAATGTCTTTATTTGATGAACTTTTCAAGTGATGAATTACCTTAGGTAAGTGTTATTGTATATCAATTTTTTAAAAATTTTATGGTGAATCCAACTAACCTACTAACAAAATTATACTTTTAACATTTATGCATGATAATTTTGAATTTATGAAATAATACAAATATAATTATTAGAAATATTAACTTTTATTCCATTTTTTATTACTTTGCATATCAATGACTATATTTTTTTCAGCTTCATTACATTCTTTGGTGTTTTATATTTCAAACAATATATATTATGTCATTTTTGAATAATACAAACTTAAGTTATGATAAAATTATAATTTTTTAAATATTCAATATGGCTGCTTCACCAGTGAAAAGGTTGAATTAATATAAGAGATATGTGTTGTTAATGTGATTATGTATGAAGAAAAAGTGAGGTTCAATATTATTGGATATTATCAAAATTATCATTAGAATTCAAAATTTTAAAAAGAGATGTGGACCTTATCATTACTTGGTAGCACGTATTAAGTGTTGAAGAGTAGCTTTTCCTGATTCCCATCTTTCAATAATTATTTTGGGATAGATTTAAAATAATTATGCATAACTAAGATAATTAAATATGATCATTACAATGATTTGAGCTGTATTATAAAATATATTTACAAATTGAAGTTTTTTTTAACATGTTGATGGAGAGTGCTCAGAGAATTAAAATGTATTGTTCACACATCATAAAATTATTAAATTTATGAATTTTATTTTATTTTTTTTCATTTACATTTTTGTTTGTTTATTTATCTTTTTTTATTTATTAGAACATAATTGAAGCCATGTATTATGATACAGCATAGTTCACATCTTCACTGTATATAAAGTGATTCAGACATCATTTCTAATTGGCATGTTTCAATTTGCAATGCTAATTTCTAATTGAAATTTTGCATAAATTATACCATAGTCAGAGTTTATAAAAACACACACAACACTTTAATGCTCACACACATATATTATGAGTCTTAATCTTGATTGTTTATATATATATATATATATATATATATATATATATATATATATAACAAACTAACCAAAGGAAATACATATAAAAACAAAAAAAGACTTATAAATCCAATAAATAATATTATATTTCAACCAGAGGACTGGTTTTCATCAGAAAGAAAAAAATACACAGTAAAATGGCGATAATCAAAAATTACAGATTTGGTAAAAGATTAAAAATTTAACAAAACCCCCCTGATTGCTCACGAAATCTAACACAGAATATCTACCCAATCAATGACAAAATTAAAAAAAAAAAAAAAAAACTACATTCCCTCCTAATCAAGCTTAAATTCTATTTAAATTAAAATAAAAATAAAAATAAAAAATCCAAAATTAAAAATTAAAATATACATATGTGCATACATAGAAAAATTAGACTATGCTCACATATAAAAAATAGCTGTGCTCACATTAATATTCATTAAAAACTAAAATACTTATACATTTTAATCAAAAATTATAGTTAGTGCAAAGTACAATAATTTATAATAACTAATTATTTATCTATAAACCAATTAAACACAGATATTAAACATCCATATAACCAATCTTTACATAAAAAACCTCATATAAGAAAATTTTCACATAAAAACACACATATAGAAATCATTTAGGAGACCAGGTAACCCAGAGATGTAATAGTTCCAGTGTTCAAATTCAATCCATGTGGTTCTAAGGTCTTGAATTTAAAAATAAAAAAACTCTCCTTTTGTTTTCTCTCCTTTGTAGAAGAAAAACCTTCCTGAAGAATCACTGCTTTTAAATCATCAATTGAATGATTCGGTAAGTTAAAATGTTTTGAAACCAGTCTATCTTTATTCTTATGCAAAATGTCAAATCTATGATTAGTCATTCCGACATGTAAACTATTTGCTGACTCATCTATATACTGGTTTAAACATCTACTACACTCTATCAAATATATCAAATTAACACTTTTACATGTAACAAAATTAGGAATATACCATTTAAAATTACGATTCTTAGTACTAAAGACCACTTTTGTCACAACAATATGTTTACATGTAAAACATCTTTTATCCTCACATGGAGAACATCCTTTTTCCTGTACAGAACTACTAATAAAATTTGTTTTGACAAGTATATCTCTAAGTGATCTATGTTTTCAATATACAACCTTAGGTGGATCAGAAAAAATAGATTTTAAATAATCTGTGGACTGTAATATGTTAAAATGTTTCGCCAATATCCGGTTAATATTAGGTAAATCTCTATTAAAAGTAAGAACCAATGGTGGAACATCTAATTGTTTTTTACTCTTTTCAGATAAAAGAAGTTTCTTTCTATCAATTAAAGAAGATCTCCTTACTGCATTATCCAACAATGTCTTAGGATACCTCATATTGAGCAATCTATTATAATATTATTTATTGGATCTTTTTTATTGGATTTATAAGTCTTTTTTTTGTTTTTATATATATATTGTGCTTTTTGAATGGGTACAAGTAATTAAACTGTGTTGCATCAGTAGTGAATAACTGCATTGTACTAAAAAACGTGAAATAGCCTTAAAATTTTAAAATTTTTCTATTAATGGTTCAAAAACTTATATGTGGGACAAATGTGCATTTTGGTTAGCAATTTTTCAAGCATTTATTGTTATTATTATACTTGATAAAGTGTTTAATGCAAGGAAAGGGGGTGGATTATTAAAGAGAGTGTTATTATAATAGTTAGATTGATGCAAAGGTGTTTTATTTATTTATAAGATAGTGTTGGTGTTTGTTGAATGGTTTTCTGATTTATTATTCATTGACACCCATCCCTTTTACTAATATTATAGTCAGTGAGATATGTTTAACCCATAGCCATATCAGTTATGTTTTAGTTAGAATAATTTAATATTCATATAGCAACATATGTGTATGAATGTATCATTATCTCATTTTCATTTCATATTCTAATTATAATAAACGATATTACACTTACATAAAACATTTAAATTACAGAAATTATCTTTGATAATTTTGCAAAAATATATTTTCTTAAGTGATTAATGGATATTTGAATTAGTAAATTATTTGACCAATTTAAATAATATTATCAACCATTTTATTTAATAGTTAATTGATATTCATTTGTTTCAAAGTTATAAAAAGTTCATTTTTTTTATTTGATTTGACTTAATTGTGAAGGTCAAAATAATTTTTTTTTTAAAGAAAATATTTCTTGAATATCAATTAAATGATCAATTGCAAAAAGGTGGGAGTTGATCTTTGGATGATCAGGTGACCTTTTTGATTGGTGGGGGAGATATTTTTTTTAACTGATAACTGGTAATAAAAAAAAGATTATCTTGGTTGTAATTTCAACAAGTGTACTTTTCATTTCTGCTGCTATTGGTTGTATCTCATTGTATCTCTTCCCAAAACGGTGTAAAGTGAAACTCTAAAACAGCCTTTTCATAAAGCTCCTTATAGGAACTTCAGATATTTAAAGCTTTATAGGAGAATGTCTGACTAAAATATAAAAAAGGTATCAATCTCATTTCTTTTGTCTAATTAAAACATTTAAATTAACACTTTCATTTTGTTTAAAGATATGCTTCTGTACTGTTAAACTTATGTTATTTCATTTACTCTTATTTATCTCTGTTAAGAAGAATACTAAAATGCATGAACTTTATAACTCCTTAACTACAATGTGTGAGCTCTATTTGTTTCTTTAAAACACATGCAGACTTTTTTTAACAGAATTTGATGAGCTCTCTGTTTAACTTATATTTTATGTATATAAAGGTCTAGTTGAAATTAAAAGGATGTGCATATTTATTATGCTATATTTAAAGTTACTTCGGAATGCTAACCTTATTTCTTATTTATGCTATAAATAATATGTGTTTTATTAAAAGAAGATAAATGTATGACTTACCCAAAATAATTGATTGCTATTATCTACAAAATATATGCCTAGATCGAATTGAAGGACTTTAATATTATATATTTTTTTTGTGTTCACTTCGATATGTGGATATTGGAAAATAAAATATTACTGTTAAAGATATACAAATTTCATGTGGACAATTATTAACAACTTCGTAAAATTAATAATGTAGAGATTGACTAATAAATTATGGAAGCGAGTAGTTTTTCTGCAGGAAAATATATTAAACATGTTGTTGAATTAAACTAGTGGAATTGCCTAAAAATGAATGAAAGAGAAACCAATTAATAGCTGAAACTGTCTTTTAATATCCCCATTACTGAAAATATTCGTTGTTACATGTGTTATATAAGTGAACTCTATTAGCTTTAATTAAGAACATTAGAACTCACTAAGTTAAGTTTATATTATAAATGTTTGTCCTAGGAATAACTTTTTTTTTTAATGTTTCATGTCTTTACTAACATGCACTCGTTTGGAGTATTCTTCGTTATCCAGCAGACCTCGGAAAAGAGACTTTGCAAATGAACATTTTTTTTTTAAGTTTAAAAAGAAGTATAACCTTTTACTTTCTGTTATTATTTGCGGTTACTGATACATAGATATATAATAGACAGCTAGACAGATGTATTTAATATTATATGTTTATTTATTTAATTTGCGAACGTCTAGAACTTCTCGGAATAGCATATCCACAAATGGTGGGTAGGCTGGTAAAATTAATATTGTTTGAATATAATTTATTTTATTTGAAAGTGAAACATATATATTTTGGGTATATTGTTAAAGATAATGATTTAATCTTATATATCTCTCTTTTATCTCGAAGTGAGAATTAATTTCAAGAGTAGCTAGAGAATAATAAAAAAAAAAAATATTGTGTTAGAGGTAATAAAACCTCATTTATTATATTATCGGTATTTAAAGTATAAAACCACTCACGGTTTATTATAAGCTAAAAGTTTTATTCTCAGCTTATCCTTTACAATTATAATATTGGCATATTAAGTGATTTATAACTGTTTTCACATTCTTATTTGTGCATATGTGTGTTTGTCTTATGGAATATTTCATTTAATTAATAAATATTCGGTTTTTATGATTGCTTTTCACTATAGATTACGGATATTGTTATATTCCAAAAGAATTAAGGAAGTCAGTAATCGATAATATATATGTGTTTATCTGCCAATGTATAATATGGAAATGTATAGATTAGCTATGAGAAAGGAAATTATTCTGATACGTTCTATACTTGTTGAGGTAGAGAATTTTCTCCCTTAGTATATATATTTTTTATATTGTCATGGGTAGAGTATAGTTTAGATTGCGTACGTATATGTTAAAGATGATGTTTCATCAAGTTAAGTGATATATTCCCACTGTTTGGATGTGAGGCAAATCCCACACCAATAGTATATTTCAGAATTTTGGTAGTTTAATGTTAGATTTATTAGCTAAAGAGCGTATTCACTCCCCATGTGTTTAGATTCTCTTGAGTATTTATTTTGTATTTTCATAGGAACATAGCTTTATGGAATTTAGTTGGTGGTTAGATAAACAGTCAGATCAGGCCCTTTGTTGAATATTAAAGTTGTTAAAATGTTATATTTGGTGGTTGGTTTATGACGTTGTCCGAAATAAAACATTTGTTTAATAGTTAAAATAAACTGATAATATAAAAAAAAAATATTGCTTTTCTTTTATTATTGCATGGGATATAACACACACGTGTAATGTAAATAATATCGCGGATATAAAGGTATAATATTGCTAAGTTTATATATCTGAAAATAAACATTCATCGGATATGATATTGCTTTGTTTATATATCTGAAAATAAACATTCATCGGAATGATTATTATTTGTTTCTATTTTTATTTTTGTATGCCTGAAATTGTAAGTATTTAAAGTGATTATTTAATTAAGATTATTTAAAGCTGCTCTCCTGATAGGCAAGTGTATTAATATGCTTTATCCTAACAATTGATAGTATATCCTCCCAAAAGTGCATATTGTGCCCAATAACATAATGTATTATTTATTCAGTGTTGCATTTTGATAAAAATTATTTAGATAGCCTGGATATTCAAAGTCAGAATATTAAGGTATAATTTGTTTGCTACTTTACGTTTATAAATGTGTCAATAATAAATTATGTAATATGAAATGGAGATAATCCTAAACATCAATTAATGGATTTGTTTGTAAATTTTAAAATTAAGATAAAAGTCTTATTCTGAACTAATTACATTTAACTAAATCTTAAGTGTAAATAAATGCTTTGTTTATTATTTAAAACTGTGTCTCGAGTTGTTCTTATATGCATTCGAATTCTAGTTCCCACATCTCCACATTTCATACATTTATTACAAAAATAAGTATATTATTTTATGGCTTTGATATCAAATATGCTAAGGTCTGATAATATTGTTTCCTAGATCCAAACATTACATGAAATATTTTACCACTTGATAAACTTATAAAAGTGTTGCCTAGTTAGTGTACCACTTGATAAACTTATAAAAGTGTTGCCTAGTTAGTGTATTATTTAGATAGTGATGTGAAATTAAAAGATACCCTATTTCCTTTGTTATCTAATTGCTAGCCCAGTAAACATTATTCAATTTATTTCATTATATCTTATTATAATTTAGAGTTATAAATTACTGACTAATATAGTTCTTTAGTCTAACTGTGTTATAGATTCCCTGAGATCTGATTTTATATTCCTAGATCAACATTAATTCAGCTATTTAGACTAAGATGTGCTGAACAATAGAGTTATTTAGTGTTATGCTTTTCTATTCTGTCAGAATTGTATTGAGCTATTATAGAGTGTAACTGGATGATGGAAGAGATCAAATTGAAATTATATTTTGTTAGATGGAATAAATAAAACTCTGCTAGCCTGTATCATTTGGTTAATTAATAAATAAGGTTTATATTTTATTTGATAGGTTATAATATTTCTTCCTTCGTTTATTTATATTCTATATGTTATGAACTTTCTGTAACCTCCCACTGAGCGAAGCTGATAAGATAAACATAAGTAAAAGAGTCTCAGCATTAATTATGAATCAGATAAAATGATAAATCGTTCTATTCATTAATAGAACTGGCGCCCTGGGCATTTGCTCATATAATGTACATGAGCGCTGATGTGAGCATGGGTTACTATATATATATAGTAATAAAAGAAATAATAAAACGACACTTCCTGTTGGTTGATGGAATTCAAATTAAATGCAATTTTAAAGTTAAAAGCCAGACAAATCTCTCCTTGGTTGGATAAATTTACTATAGCATAATGGATTTTCTCAAAAGATTGATTACAATGAGTTAGAAGAAGTTAACAGTTACAAATACCTTGATCAGATTATTAATACAGATGAAAACATAATAAATAAAATTAATTATAGAATTAAACTTGGTTGGAGAGCTTTTGATAGAAATAACTTGATACTAAAAGAAAATATGCCTATGTGTTTGAAAAGGGAGCTTTTTAATAAATGTGTTTTACCAGTTATTACTTATGGATCTAAGACTTGGACACTTAATAGAAGAGCAATACAGTGACTTCAGACCACTCAAAGAAGTATGGAGAGATGCATGTTGAGAGTAACAAGAAGAGATCGAAAACACAATATATGGATAAGAGAACAAACAGGTGTTACTGACCTCATTGAAAAAAATCAAAAGACTGAAGTGGAGTTGGGTTTGGACATATTGCTAAAAGAGATGATAATAGATGGAAAATTTAAATCTTAAACTGGATTACAAGAGATTGTAAAAAACCCAAAAAGCGACCACATGTGAGATGGATGGATGAAATAAGAAAGTGTGCAGGGGTGATGTGGAGAAGAGAAGCTAAAGACCAGAAAAGATGGATTGAACTTAGAGAGATCTTCATCCTGCAGTGGATTGATAATGGTTATTGTTGATGATGATGATGAATAGATTACTTAATGATGATGATAATTAAAAATAAATATTTATATTTTAAGAAACATTAAAAAATTCTGATCCATAGTTGGTATGTGAAGAGAAGTTTTATCATATATCAATTGCAACCTCTCACTAGCCATATTGCAAGTGGTAACTGGGTTTAAATCTAGCTCATAAATGTATAAATGAACGTTTAATTTTTAATCAAATATTAAATAAATATTCGCAAAATAACTGTACTATTTAGAAAGAAATATTAAATAATATTGCAATATATTAAATATATATTCACACCATACTATATTCATATACTTATTTATATATAGTGTAGCCCCTATACTGTTCGATTAACATTTATCTGATCCTCAATAACGCCAACTATTATTGATGTCATAGTACCACTTATCAAACATCCTATAAGTCATTCTTTATCAATCTTCCAAAAATCCATGTTGTATTTAAAATACGTTTCATTTAAAAGTCTCAAAGCTTACCCCTTTCTTTAACTTAATTAATAACTATTTTAATACTATCATTTTTTTGGTATACTTTCTCAATATTAAATGAAACAATGATACTATTTCAATTCAATTTTACCAAACAGAATTTATTTATAATCTCCTCCGAATTCTGGATGTAATATTTACCAAAGCCTACCATATTAACAAGTTTTTATATATACTGAATTACACAAAACTACTAAAAATATAATTATTAAAATCCATAACAAATCTTTATTAGATATAGATTTAATTATTATAATATATCACTAACAGACACTTTTTCTAATCTTTTATTAAATGAAACAATTTAGATTTTATGATCATTGAGCATAGATATTAAAATAACTAATTTCAAGAAATACAAAGAAAAATAAATAAATAGTCAAATTGTTTATTATATACAGATTATAAAAAAGAATATAAATTCAAATTCGGAAACAAAGAAAAGGTGAAACGAAACATCAATGTGAGCAAGATATGTTAAAAAATATTACAGAACTTGATCCAATTTATCTTTGTACCTTGGGGGGGGGGGTAATAATTATAAAATATATTTTAGATATCTACTATAATTAAATATATATTATATTATTGTAATATTCACTGTGATGTTTATACCTTTCACCATAAACGAAAAAGGTTAAGGACTTAACTATTAGCTTCTTAAACAAGGATGATGTGATGTGATGTATTTTGGCTTTTCCGTAAACGAAGTCAAGAATATCTCAGCAATTATGCCCAGATAAACCTGTAAGCCACTTTATTTTCCATTCCCCACTCAAAGTCTTCCCATATTCTGCCCCATCCCATTTCCACAACATAATCTTTGTCAACTCTATGGCCTTTATATCTAAATCCTCCTTATCTTTTCACAACTCCAGCATAAAAACCAATAACTCACTTTCTGTATAATCACTTTGTTCATATCTATTCTCCCATAACATCATTATCTATACCCTTTCTGCTTTCAAGCATTTACATTCAATCAACAGATGCCTAATATTTTCTATACCTTCCTTACACAATTTGCACACTAAATTACCCATAGTTTTCCATTTACATGTATATTCTCTTGTTGCTAAAGATCCCATTCGAGCCTTAAACAATAAACTACTTTCCTTACTATTATCATAAATTACCTCACATCCAATGTTCCGTTTACTTCTATATATAAGGCAAAACTCTCCATACAGTAGTGACACCCTGTGCCAACCAGAGTAATCAATGGATTCCAGAAGGCTAGTGCATAAAATCCCTATCTAGTGCCTACTCATACAATATCTCCAGACTAGTTTCTGGATTGTTTAATAACAATTATGTGCTAGTATAAGAGATGGCGATCATGTGATATTACCTTCTTGTTACAATGTGTATAAGCATGAGTATATGTGATAGAAGAACATATTATTGTGTTTAATAAATATATTAAAGATATCATATACATGTGTAACAAAGAACATTGTATTGACTATGAGATAAACAGTTGCCAAGTATATTAAAATATATTTTTTACAAAAATTTATGAGATTTTAATGATTGCCTCACCATAATATTAAAAAATATAAGATATAACAATTATAAATATTACCTTGCATGGTTTGTGCAGTTAGTAGACTCTCCAACTTGTGATAGGGAGGTCCCAGTATCGACTCTGGCTCAAACTAATATTAATATTTTAAACAGCATTTGCTATTAAATTGTTTAATTGTACTCAGTTAATATTAAATTTATTATTATTTTAAATACATAATTTTTTTTAATGCAATAAGTGCCGAAATAATTTTTAAACATTTCTTTTTGACCATTATAAATAACTATTTGAATGATTTTGGTCCAATCTGTAAAGATTTCATAAGACTAAATGAGCAAAGAATTGAAATTAAGAGCACCCCATGCAACATTAAAATATAAGGTAATGGTCATTAATTTTTTTCTACTGCACTGTATTTTGACAGTTCTTAGTGACCATTTGGGTTACATTTCCAAATTTTTATTTTAATGCAAAACATTTAGACTTCATTATATTTTGCCAATTTTAAAATTATTTCGCAGGAATTTAAATTTAAAAATAAAAGCCACTCTCAAAAATAATAGTTTACTTACAAATATATAAAAAAGGAAACAAATTGAAACAAGTAATCAGAACATGACATGATCACCATTTGTTATGCTTGCACATGCTGTTAATAAGAGTACCAAACTATGATAGTGTCACCAATGCAATTCTTCATAATCAATGGATGCAAGAAGTTTTGTGCATAAAACTCCTATCTAGTGCCTACTCATCCAACATCGACAGACTAGCATCAATGAGGAGTCTGGTATTTGAGAGCATGGTGATCATGCGATATTTTAATGGTTTTATATCTATCTTGTCCATAGGACAATGGTGACTATGTTTTTTTAAATAACAAAGACACCAAAATGTATAGATTCTGAAATGAGTTCAGATTTATATGACTATACAATTAAATGAGCTTGGGTTGGAAACATGATGCTGTTGTCATCTTGGACTCCTAGCTTTATAGTTAACCAAATAGGTAAAAGGTGGCTGATGGAGAGTTACATTAGATCCTAAGGTCTAGATGCAGTGCTCTCAAAAACAAGGCTCCTCACTGATGAAAGCCACAAGCTAGAAACTAATATGGGGATGTTGGCTGAATAAGACTAGTTAGGTGTTTTATGCACAAACCCTCTTGTATTCATTGATTATGAAGACTTTCACTTGGTGACACTAATATATGGAGTATTTGGTAATCTTATTAATCAGAACTTGGTTTTTGTTATTTACTCTATGTATTTGAAAATGAAATAAAATTTACTTGAACATCACCAAAACAAACGCATATAAAGTAATGAAATTAGTTTTCAAATTTAAAATTCAACTTATAATTATTAAAAAAATAGCAGCAATAAAAGCTGTCATAATTACAGAAGCATTATCTTTTCAGCCATTTATAACTTTTTGCTTAATGGTTTAACACCAATCCTGCCTAATAGGATAGTGGTGGCTATGGTTGTAAAAGAGCCAAAGACACCAAAATGTATGGGTGCTGAACTGAGTTCAGACCCATATGACTATATAAGCTATTGAGCTTAGATTGAAAATATTTTTTGTGTTTTCAATTTCATTCTCATAGTTTTGTAGTTAAGTAGAGATAAAAGGTGGTTGCTAGAGGGTTGCATTAGATCCTAAGATCTAGATGCAGTGCTCTCAGATCCAAAGCTCCTCACTGACGAAGGCCACAAGCCAGAAACTAGTCTGGGGATATTGGATGAGTAGGCATTAGATAGGGATTTTATGCACAAGCCTTCTGGCATCCATTGATTACTCTGTTTAGCACAGGTGGCAATACTGTATGGAGAGTTTTGCTCTGTTTATCAACAATTAATGTGCTAGTATAGGAAATGTGATCATGTGATGCTTAATGGTTTAACACCAATCCTGCCTAATAAGATAGTGGTGGCTATGGTTGTAAAAGTGCCAAAGACACCAAAATGTATGGGTGCTGAACTGAGTTTAGACCCATATGACTATATAAGCTATTGAGCTTAGATTGAAAATATTTTTTGTGTTTTCAATTTCATTCTCATAGTTTTGTAGTTAAGTAGAGATAAAAGGTGGTTGCTAGAGGGTTGCATTAGATCCTAAGATCTAGATGCAGTGCTCTCAGATCCAAAGCTCCTCACTGACGAAGGCCACAAGCCAGAAACTAGTCTGGGGATATTGGATGAGTAGGCATTAGATAGGGATTTTATGCACAAGCCTTCTGGCATCCATTGATTACTCTGTTTAGCACAGGTGGCAGTACTGTATGGAGAGTTTTGCTCTGTTTATCACATGATCATCATTAGCTATGCTTACACAAGTTGTTAAAACAGTAGCATACTCTCCAAACAATAGTGTTACCCATCACAAGCCAATGGATGCAAGGTTTGTTACTAAAATTTCTATCTAGGGTCTACTCATACAATATGGCCAGACTAGTTTCTAGCTTGTGGCTTTCATCGGTGAGGAGCTTTGACTTCTCACTGATCCAAGCCACAAGTAAGAAACTAGTAGGCACTAGATAGAAACTTTATACCCAAACCTTATTGCATCCATTAATTACTAAGGCTTGCACTGGGTAGTGCTACTATCTGGAAAGTTGCTACATTCCATTTTCCATTTATTTTTAAGCATTTCAATGAGATCTGAAGCAATACTGTGATAACTACTCAATAAATTTAAAATTCTTTTTACTTGGAAAAGTGATTCCTTATAAATACTACATAACACTGACCTACAAATTATTTATAAATTAAATGTGTAATTTAAAACTTCTTATTACTTGTAATTGATATATTAGTTCCAAACTTGTAGTATTATTTGTATTTTTTTTATTTGTTATTTGATTTTGAACAAAGGTAGGGGAGAAATAGATAAGATATGGATAAATGTAAAGTTTCTTATTAACTTAAAAATTACTTTATATATTATATGTATAATTTCAAACCTCTTATTACTTGTAATTGACAGATTTGTTGGAACTTTTACCTTTAAAATTTTTAAATTTTTTATTTGGATTTAAAAAAGTGAGACAAGGAAAGTAGGATCAATTCTAAGTGTTGACTACTTTTGTGAAAACAATATTAAGAGTCAAAATAATGGTAGTTACAAATTTCTTATTTTAACATAAGAAAGTCCAACTTTTTTAAAATTCAATACAAATTACAAAAAAACAATGGAAATAAAATGAATTGGCTTTGTAATAACAAATAAAAAAAGTTAAAGCGTGTCTTACAATGGTGGTCGAGAGGTCAGCGCAACTGCCTTACACTTGCAGGCAGTTGCCCAGGTTGCGGGTTCGTGTTCTGGCCAATGCTATGACACTTAAAAAAAAAAATAAAAAAAAAGTTAAAGCATGAAAATTATTTACTTTGATTATCACCACTGATAAAGGAAGTGCCCACCCCCTCCCCCAAAGGCTAGAAATAAATCCAGTTCATGGTTGGTTTGCTGAGACATTTCCCAGCACATATGAACTAGTTGGGTCTGCAAAATAGTTCAGGGGATTGACACAAGGTATTTTTCCTTCATTAATGAAATTGTTGGGACCTAAAACTTCCAATGCACTTTCTTCATTCTGTAATTATTTTTTCATATAAATTTTTAATAAACATATTTGTTTCAAACAATGGTAAACAAGTCAGCAAGTTAACACTTTCTTAACAAATGAAGAACATCAGATTTATTTTTACATTTCTTTTTTAAAAAGCAAACAAACATAACACTATTTTTCACCAACTCAGGTTTTGTTTTTACATTTCTTTATCAAAAAAATAAAAATAAAAACAAAACATTCTAACGATATAAATAAAGAATACAAAGTTTATTTTTAAATTAATTTCTAAACAGTAAAAAATATTTATTTATTATAACATGTGCAAATATTTCATTTCCTTATTTTATTTTCTTCTGTATTTTTTTAATTATTTAAGTATATATGTATTTCATAGGTAAAGTACGCTGAATCTTAAATTTATCGACTAGTTGTTCCAGTATTCTTGATGCATTATTTTAAAGAATCAAGTAAATATAAAATGGAATTGCGCCTGCATTTGCGGAACATTCAGCCATTTGTATCAGATTTTTTTTTGACAGTGGTTTTATTTTACATATGAAAAAGAATTTGAAGAAAAGAAATAGAGTCATATTTTATAATTATGATATTGTGTCAATAGTCAAATATGTTTAAAAATACATATATACAAGCAACAAAGATTACAAATTATAAAATTATTATATAAAAGCCTTTTTCGGCAAATTATGTTTTTTTGCCCTTTTCAATATGTCTCTACGATTTAAAGCACATACAGCGACATCTATATCAATACATGAGAGAAGATAGATAAACAAATGGATATTTGACATGATCTATTATGTGATTTTTTCCCCCTCAATTCTACTACAAAATTACTCTGTTATATATATTGAATGGATATATATCCACATATATTAATTAATTAACTATCCATTCTTTATCCATTAACCACTTATTATTTAACTTAATGGATGTTTTGTATATATTCATACAGTTGTTTTTATTATACATGATGTAGTTTGTTTCATATATTTTACGTCTATTAACATTTTTAATATAATCAAGAACACTTATATTATCAATACAATTTATTTTATGTCCATACTGCAAATAATGAACATATAATGCAGATCTATCATCTTTCCTAGCAATAGCATCATTGTGTTCTTTAGCTCTTTCTCCCAATTGCTTTGACGTCTGGCCATAGTAAATCATATTACAAAAATTACATCTAATTTTATAAACCATTCCTCTCTTATATTTTATATCATCTTTCATTCTACAATTAGTTATCAATTTATCCAAATTTTTGCTATTAGCCCATCCCATGTTAATGTTTTTATCTATATAATTTTTACTTTTTTTATTTAATATATTATATACACTAGGCAAATATGAAATTTTTATCCACTTCTTTTGTTTATTAGTCCTACATCTATTATTATCCATGCTATTTACTCCATGTTGTGAAAATATATTGTCAATACTATGCGCTGCATATGTTACAGAAGGATAAATTTAAACAAACATATATGGGATATGGATATGCAGCGCATAGTATTGACAATATATTTTCACAACATGGAGTAAATAGCACGGATAATAATAGATGTAGGACTAATAAACAAAAGAAGTGGATAAAAATTTCATATTTGCCTAGTGTATATAATATATTAAATAAAAAAAGTAAAAATTATATAGATAAAAACATTAAGTGGGATGGGCTAATAGCAAAAATTTGGATAAATTGATAACTAATTGTAGAATGAAAGATGATATAAAATATAAGAGAGGAATGGTTTATAAAATTAGATGTAATTTTTGTAATATGATTTACTATGGCCAGACGTCAAAGCAATTGGGAGAAAGAGCTAAAGAACACAATGATGCTATTGCTAGGAAAGATGATAGATCTGCGTTATATGTTCATTATTTGCAGTATGGACATAAAATAAATTGTATTGATAATATAAGTGTTCTTGATTATATTAAAAATGTTAATAGACGTAAAATATATGAAACAAACTACATCATGTATAATAAAAACAACTGTATGAATATATACAAAACATCCATTAAGTTAAATAATAAGTGGTTAATGGATAAAGAATGGATAGTTAATTAATTAATATATGTGGATATATATCCATTCAATATATATAACAGAGTAATTTTGTAGTAGAATTGAGGGGGAAAAAATCACATAATAGATCATGTCAAATATCCATTTGTTTATCTATCTTCTCTCATGTATTGATATAGATGTCACTGTATGTGCTTTAAATCGTGGAGACATATTGAAAAGGGCAAAAAAATATAATTTGCTGAAAAAGGCTTTTATATAATAATTTTATAATTTGTAATCTTTGTTGCTTGTATATATGTATTTTTAAACATATTTGACTATTGTATACTTGAAGTGCAACATAAAAAAAGAATTGGTTTTAATTCTGATTCTGTTTCTGTATAGTAATTTCGATATTGTGTCAATATATATAAATTATCGAAAGTTGATCATTCACGTGAAAACGTCACGTGTGTGTGACTTTAATGAGATTTTTTTTTTTTACTTTTATCAATTTTTACTGTATAATGCTATTCAAGAAAGGGTATATATTGTGACCTGGCTATGGTCATTATTTATTTTTATATATTGGTATTTTGGTTATTGTGGAATTTATTTCAGCACTTTTTCTTTATATATGTATCATTAAATTTCTATTCAAACCCAACTTAAAATATATATATATATATAGGAAAACAGACTCATGATTTTAAATGGATTTTGTATTTTTATCAATTATTCTAGTTTTTAAACCTTGCCTCTAATATATATGTATTTAAAATTAAAAATAACTATAATCAATTATATTTTCAGATTTAGAGTATACCTCTTATTAGATTTAGATGTAAACATATAAAATCATTAACTCATCTAAAAATATATGCATTTCAAGCTCGACCATCTTTATCAAAGGAGGCAGAAGTATTGGGCATCTGATATTTAAATCAGAAAGATAACCTAAAACTTAATCACATTTAGTATATTTAAACATAAAGTTTGAACTACTGAGTTCTTTTGATTATCAGATGTTCAAAGTTTTTGTTTTCATAAAAAATATGGTTGTACCTGAAATACATGCATAGTAAATTTTTAGATAATACAGTGCTTTATGATCTAATGAGATTATGTTTATTGAAAAGCATACTACAAATCTACCATATTTATTATATCATTATCATTTTCAATCATTATCTATCCACTGCAGGAAAAAGTTTCCAAGCTCAATCCAGTATCTCCAATTTCTAATCCTCTTTTCTCCATGATACATCAGCATCTTACTTATTTCATCCAGCTATCTCACATTTGCATTTTAAAATCTTTTACAATACATTGGGATACAACTTAAAATTTTAGTTGTTCACCTTTTATCAACTCTTCTAGAAATATCTCCAGTCTAGGTCCATATCAGTTTATTAATATTTTCAATAATATCAAGAACCCCTGATTATTCTTTTACACATATTTTTGATCTTCTCTTGTTATTCTGAAATATCTCTATACATCATTGAGTGGTTTGAAGTTTATATTGCTTTTCTATGGAGTGTCCAAGTCTCATATTCATAAATAAGAATTGGTAAGAAAGACCTCCCTTTTTAAATATATAGGCATATTTAATTTTTAATCCTGTTATTTCTACCATTAAACCCTCCATCCAAGTTTAATTCTATGATTGATTTCATCCATTATATTTTTATCCATATAAATAATCTGACTAAGTTATTTTTAACTTTTTTCCATTCATGATTATCAATCTTTATTTTCTTCTGAGAAAATTCACTGAACATTATTTTAGTATTTTTAATATTTATCTTTTATCCTAATTTTATAATCTTATAACTCTGATAATATTTCCTGTAGCCCTGAAGCATTATTTACAAATACATCCACATATCTACAAAGTCTAGATAACTTAAATAATTTTTATTTAGTTTTTCTCCTTTAGTGTCCTAAAGTATAAATATCATTCTGTCTTTTTTTTTTCTTGTTGACATTATATAATTCAGTGGAAAATAACAACTAAACATCACATGATCACCATTTCTTATGCTTGCTCAAGATGACTATATAAGCTAATGAGCTTGTATTGAAAATATTATTGGGTTTTCAATTTTGGACTCATAGTTTTGTAGTTAAGTAGAGATAAAAGGTGCCTGCTGGAGGGTTGCATTAGGTCCTAAGATCTAGGTGCAGTACTCTCAGATCCAAGGCTCCACACTGATGAAAGCCACAAGCTAGAAACTAGTCTGGGGATATTGGATGAGTAGGCACTAGATAGAAATTTTATGCACAAACATTCTTGTATCTATTGATTACTCTGGCTTGCACTGAGTGGCACTGCTGTATGGATAATTTTGTCTGCTTTTGTCAGTGGAAAATAGTTACTTCCAGTTCAATTAAATAATACTTTTTGTAAAATTGCTTTTTTAAGATATGGAATTGCATTGTTGTGTACATTTATCTATTCTTAAGGTCATCATACAATCTAATTAATCTTGCTTTTGAATTTTGATAAATATTCTTTAGAATATAAAAATATCCTGGACTTACCTTTTGATAATCCAATACTTTAATCATCATAAAAATGCATGTAAATCAAATGTCTTTGCATAATCTACAAATACAAAGTATAATGATAACTCATATTCATTGATTCTTTCTATAATTTATTGCAATATTTGGATAAGATCTATTTTTCCAAAATCATTTTATATTGAGCATGTTCATTTGGTGCATCAGAATCTAAACTTCCTATAAACAAACTGAATATTTTGATAAAATTTTTATACATAATTAATAGAAGACTAATAAATCTGTATCTTTTAATATTGTCTTAATCACTTTTTTAAGTGTAAATGATATTATTGCATTTTTCCAATTATCCAGCACATCATTTAGAATATAACTTGGGGAAATTTTTCTTGTTTCATCATCTGCTTTTTTTCTAATATCAATAATAATATCATCCTTTCCTGAAGCTATTGATTTTATGGCACATTCTTTTGATTTAAAATATTGGGCAATCCAGAAGATGTAAAATGTTCTTTTCTTATTCTTTAGTAATATACGTTTCTTTGTAGAATTTGTCCACATATTTCATGATTTTATCCCTTTTCTTAGTAATAATTCCACCCTTCTTTCTTATTACTAAGGCAATTTTTCTTCAAATATCAAGATGTTGTTTTATACTTTTGAGACATCATTTTTCCTCTAGCTTTTCTTGTAATTTATAGTATCTTTTTTATACCATTTTACAGAAATTTCAATAATTAATTCTTCTTAATGTATCATTCACATATCAGTTCAAAATTTGCAGATGAGTAGCTGTTTTACAGGCAATGCAAATAAGCTAAAACATTCAAATTCTATATTTTTAAAGTATGTCTTTTCCAGAGTTGTAAAACAAACTTTCTAAAAAAAAAAAAAAAAAACCGTAAAAAAAAGAAAAATGTTATTCAGATTATTAAATCCAAACTCCAGAGCTTACCTATGTCTGACAATAAAGGTAAAACCAAAGTTACCCTTTTTTTTATCTTGTTTGTAATTAGTTGACGGATACATTTCTAATTGATGGATACATTTTTAATGTTGGCTAGGGAAACATTTTATCCATATCTTAAATAATATCTGAATCCTGTGCTAGCCAAAAGTACAGTGCTCAGCTACTGTTAATAAATAAAATAAGGAATAAACCTCTGAATCTGACTTCTTTAGCTGAAAGTGAGGCACTCAGCTACTGTTAATAAATAAAGATAGAAATAAACCTTTTCCTTAGCCAACATGAAAAACGTTTTTGGCAAATAATTAAAAAATATATAAATGTAATAATATTTTAATAACATTTTATTATTCACTTAACCATTACTCATTATTGGGTAAATCAATCAATAAATTATATATATATATTCCTTGTTAACAATTTTTTGTAAAGTGGTTTGGATTTAAATATTTTTATTTTACAAGTACACATGCATAAATATATATATTCATGTTTAAATAAATTTTAATTCATTGGAAAATATGCTTTGTATTGTATATCTTAGGTAATTATATCTTAGATATATTTTCCTAGAACATTTGATTGCATCTAAATTAATAATTAGTTAAATCTTGATATAAATAAAATATTAACCCTTTATTTCCCAATTCTGCAATGTTTCTTTACTTACATTGAATATTAAATGTTAATGCTCTTACTTAAATTAAACTTTGTATTTTTTTCTTTATATATTTTAATGTTCAAGTGTGAATTAGAATTTAAAATGGTATTCATGATATAAAAAAAGTATCCGGCTATATGTTTTTTTTAAATACGCATACATATGGACACAAGTACTCAATCTAGACCACTCAAATTGAATCTTGACTGTATATACAAGAAATTATACTCATTTATTTTAGGGTAAGGAAAACCCTACATTTTTTTTAATTGTCAATGTTCTGATAATCATCTGAGGGTATCTTTTGAACCTATCACAACTGATGAGAGGGTGAATTGAATAATTCACTCTTATACATCGTTTTATTTAAAAATTTAATACATAATTAAATAAAAAATATTTTGATCTTAATTTGTAACATTAGTTTATATTTTTATCAACAGATGTCATTTTAACTTAAGCCTTTTAATCAGCAGAAATACTTTCGAGTAATTTCTTAATCTGCCTCAACTGCCTTTAAATTCAAATAACAAAATGGAAGCCAACATCATCAACTCAAATCCTATGAATCCTGAATTTTAATATTAGCAGCTTGTCTATTAATTAAATTCATTTTATTCCAAGTTGCCTTGACAACAGGTTGAGATTGTTCATTGTTATTGATATTGGGATTGTCTAAGTGTTGATTGATTTCAATGATTATATATGTATAATTATTAGTTTTTTCTTTGATATTTATTTGAATATATATCAATTTATCACTGTAATGCTGCTGATGTAAAAATATGTAGATTATCTTGCAAATAAAACAATAATATTGTAAACATACTATATCCTCATAGAGTAACTGTTATGCTTTAAAAAAGGGTAATGGATTTATTGCTCTGAAATTCATAAGAAGGTCAAGTGTCGAATCAGTCCTGGAATTTCCTGATCCCAAGTCAGGTGCTCTGCCCCAAACTGTGCAGGGCTAAAATACATATGGCTTTATAGCTGGGCAATTCATACAATGTTTAAGCATCAGAACTGCACTCCAGAATCGATCTTGGGATCTCTCAATTCCAAGATGAATGCTCTGCACCAAACCACACAGGGCTAAGTAGCTCAGGAGAGTGTCAGAAATATGAGCATCAGAATCAATCATGGGACATTCCTATTCCAAGTTGGACTCTTTACTTCTGTGTCAAACTGCATAGTGCATGCTTAAAAAAATAATAAATATTATTTGATTATGTAAGTAATATTTACCGAGGCTGTAACCTCAAGAATATGTGCATGAAATGCGATAGTAAGGACCTCTACAGGTGTTTAACCACAAGCTTACGTTATGGAAGAAAAGAGGTGAACCCTTCTTTACTTCAATCTACTTTTTATTTAAATAGGTGAAGCTGAAGTGGTTAGATCTGCAAGCATGAAGCTATTCAATACTTCATTGATTAAGTCCACATTTCTTATTACACATTAATACTCGTAAAATCTTTCGATTTACAACGAGTCACTGGAAAGATTTTGTAGTTATCAATGTGCATTTAATAAATTTATAATTACAACTTAAACTTTAAATTACTGTAATAGATTTCTAACTATAAAATATTTCCAATGACTCGTTGTAAATCGAAAGATTTCGCGAGTATTAATGTGTAATAAGAAATATGGACTTAATCAGTGAAGTATTGAATAGCTTCATGCTAGCAGATCTAACCGCTTCAGCTTCACCTATTTAAATAGAAAGTAGGTTGAAGTAAAGAAGGGTTCCCCTCTTTTCTTCCATAGCGTAAGCTTGTGGTTAAACATCTGTAGAGGTCCCTGCTATCGCATTTTACACGCATATTCTCAAGGTTACAGCCTCGGTAAATATTACTTAAGTAATCAATGTTGCGTTTAATAAATTTATTATTTGATTACATGCATATTAATCTATATTAATATTGTTTTGTTTCTTTATTACTCAATCCATTTATGTTGTAATATATATATATACACACACCCTCTATTTGTCGATTTATTAGAGTAAAGAGTAAAAGATTGATCTGATCATGTTCCAGTTGAGAAAAAAATCCACAATCTCATGTGGGCAACTGAATGAAAATGTCTCGCAGCTTGTCAATTCGGTGCTGAAACGGCAATTGATTTTTCAAACAGTTGACCGTAAGATTAATCAATCAATAAATATATTTTACGTTAGTATATAGTGGGTATTTTTTTTGGAATAAAAATTATTAAAGTTGCGTAAATATTATTATTATTTTTAGATTTATACAGCTTCTTTTTAATCATACCTTATTTGTTTTGGCATGATTTAATTTATCACGAAAAAATAAGATTGTTTGTTAAAATAACTAAAAATAAACACAGCATTTACGGATATAATTACGGAAATTAAAATATATTATTTTGCCTAAGTAAATTCTATAATTAAAAAAATATTGATTTTTTTTTTTTAAATAAATTCATTACACCGAAATTATTATTTCGCAATCAATAAAGGACATTATGATTGACTTTTATATTGTTTATTGCAGCGATTTTCAATAATTAAACGCCTAAAGTAAATATTTTATGGATTATAAATAATTTTTTAAAATAATAATACTAAGAAATCTATAATCTTAAATTTAAATGATCGATAATACCTGTACATATTCACATATGTACATATAGTAATAATAGATTTCTTAATTACTTACATATGTACATATAGATTTAATGATTGCAATTTAAAAATAATTTTACAACATTGAACATTTAATAAAATCTTATTATTAAAATTTATTAAGTAATATTATTTAAATACAGGTATACTTTATATCCCTGGAGTTTAGATGTAATTATAGAGGATTTGAACTCAGACTTTCAAGCTCCTCTTCAGCTATACAATTTCTTACAACGATATACATGTCGACATACATGTGAAAAAGATAAATTATTTCCAATATCCGTATTTCATACTGAACCAGCACTCATCAATTGGTCCAGATCATCATCTCCCATATATATATATAATCAGTGCTGAAGGGAGCTTGAAATTCTGGGTTCAAATCATTTCAACTTGAGTTCGAATCCCAGGTGAAACTTGAAAATCTGTTTATAAGTGAAAAATAAGCAAACACAATACATTCATGTAGGCAATCCATAGTCAACTAGCTAATGATAGTCAAGCATTGGTAGCCGAGTGGTTAGCATGCTGCCTTACAAGCAGTTGTTCCGGGGTTCGCTTCCCGGCCAACGCTTTGACACATAGCTAATGATCCAAATACTTCTTGTTAAATGGTGCAGCTTTAATCAGCACTGTACTACTGCACTCTAAATATGTCTAATGTCGTGTATTGCTCCCCACACCCCTCAAATTTCTATAGGAAAAACTGAAAGTTGGTAAATTTATTTTAAATCGCGAATATATGAAATAATCAGTCAATATATTCGGTTCAATACAAATCTCTGCTATCTGTTATACTGTATTTAAAACCTTGCATTTCAATAACTCCTGATACCCCCCCCCCCACATATATATATATATATATATAAAGTTATTGTATTTTATATATAAGGTTATTGTGATTTTAAATTGAATTAAATTTAACAGTATTGTTAGTAGTGAAAATAATAGAATGATACTGAACTAATAATAAACTGTAAACTATTATGAACAATGAAATTATATTTTCTTCTGTTTTTTTTTTTATTAAAATAGTTAATTTTTATAAAACTGTGATCTTTAAAGGTTAATTAATACAGTACTGCATTTTTCTGAGGTCTACATTTTAGATAGCTACTAATTGGCACAATGGTATTGCCACTCTGTCTGGTAACATATGGATTGACTGTCGAGTATTTTATTTAGAAAAACTCATTATAAATAAACTTAAGTTATCTACTTTCAAAACAATCATGTTTATGGATTTTACATAGATGATTGGGGAGATTACAGATTAGTATCAAATTTAAAATTATAGTTAAAATTATTCAAACGGAAGTCAAACTCCGATAATGCACTATTTCTTAAATATTATAAATCTCCACACACTCTCCCACCAATAAGAAAGTGAATCACTTAAGTTTAGAGCGTATATTCTATATACACCAATTCTTACAGACCATGCTTGAATCAGGGCTTGAGTCTGTTATGTTCCTGATATTATAATCAAATATTCAATTGTACAAATTTATAACATCAGGCACACAATAGACTCAAGTCCTGATTTAAGCATGGTCTGTAAGAGTTGGTGTATATAGAATATATACTTTAAACTTAAGTGATCCACTTAAAGTTTTTTTTTAAATTCTTACCAGCAGGAGAGTGCATGGAGATTTATAATATTTAAGAAATAGCACATTATCAGAGTTTGATTTCCATTTGAATAATTTCAAAGTTTTCAGCACTTTATAATAATAGGTTTACAATTATAGTTAAAATAAACTTTATATTCTGTTTTTTTTTTAGCACTAAGTGTTATTAAATGTTATTATTAGTTATAAAACTGAAGGATGATTTTTTTAAATATTGTATTGGGATGTAATAAAATCTGCTCCCATGCTCTGTAAAAAAAACAAACCTTGAGGGTAGTCTGACTGTTGTATATAGAACGTAGATAAAATAATATATTTAGAATATAATAAGTAATAGTGCTAAAGTTGAAATAAATATAAAAGTATTATGAAGTAAAAATATTAAAAGTTAAAATATGTTGATAAGATAAGCATTTCCATCTTAGAAATATTTAAGAGAATAGACCAGGATGCTGATCGACTAAAATGATAAATAACAATGGTAGTCATTAGTATTATAGAACTTTCCATTGCTATAGTGTTTCTAGTTGGAATGGGCTGAAAAAGGAATTAAAAGCTCTCCCCTGTAAAGAGAATTGAGATCTTCACTCACACATTTGCATTTACTAAGCTGGCCTCATTTATCTGAAGGATCTACAAGGGCGAGTATTAAAAAGACTTATGAATGACCCAGTGATTGCCACCACTGAAGATTTAAAAATGGATCTAGAGACTTTTTTGCAGGCCACATTGGGTTTATTATGTTTTTGTACATATCTGTGATTGAGTATCATAACTGTTAATATAATACTAATCTTTGTATGCATTATTATGTTATGTATATATATTATGAATTGTTAATTTATCTTTCATCATTGTTATCTTATTGGCAATAAATGCCAAATTTTAGTTATAACATTTTTTTTATGTTATAATTATTTCTGTTTGTCAACCGCCTTCATCATCACTGCAGTATTTGTGATAGCTGAACACAGCAAAGATGCCTGGACTTGATTAAAAATATATGACACTATTTGCTAGATGTATAAAAAGAAATTAAAAGTGGACCTCATAAATCATTAAAATTTACATGTAGGATTTAAACATGATAGATTGAAAATACCCCTTCCTTCAAATTAATAACTGGTAGTAATTATTTTAGATAATTTTCTGATTAACAGACCAAGTATCATAATTTTAATATGTTACTAATAACATCATGTGACTTTTCATATTATTTACATGTTTCCAAGAATTTTTTTCATTCTAAACTTGAATAATTAATGTGCCTCAGATAGTCCTTCCAGACTGTTGTGTCTAGCAATAATTGGATTCAGAGAGCATCATTGCCTAATGGCCTGTACTAACCAGTGGTAGGATTTTATACACATGTTTACACATTGGCCATATTTATGTCTTACCCTTTGGCTAAGTTTATATATTGGTTATCCACATGTTTACACATTAGTTAGCACTTCTGAAAGCAAGGTCAGATATAACACAGATTGACTGGTTTTTGATTTGTCTTCATCAGAGAAGATTAGAATTCAAAGTAGTAATGAATGCACTTCTGAATCTAGTAGTCGCTAAGAGGAAAATAATGAAAGCCATTGTTCTGATTACATATTTCAGTTTATTACATTTTTTCTATATTTGCAAATGAAGGATAATTTTTATTTTTAAATTTACACTTCTAAAACATAATGTTAAAAATGGGAAAATGTAATAAAGAATAGAGAATCATTTCATAAAAATATAAAAAAGTCATATGGCATTATTTCTCAGGAGTTCATAAGAAGTCTGAGCACCAGACCTGTGAGCATAAGAAGTGGCCCTAGGACTGTCCAATCTCATTCAAATTGCTCTACTAACTGTGCCAAACTGTACAGGGCAAAAAGAACACATATGGCATTATGCATGGGAGTTTCATAAGAAGTTTGAGAATCAGATCTATGAGCCCCAGAATTGATCCAAGAACCCCTAGGTTCCAAGTTGGATGTTCTACGAACTCTGACAAACTGTCTAGGGCAAAAAGAACACATATGGCTTTATTCCTTGAAAATTCATGAGAAGTTGAAGATCCAGAGATATGAGCATCAGAATTGATCTTAGGACCTACCAATCCCAAGTCGGATACTCTACCAAACTGTGCCAAACTGCCCAGAGTTGTTAAAATAAACAGTTGGAAATGAAATCCAAATGATCATTAGGAGCTAATAAGAATGTACGCAATACAAAAAAGTTAAAATTATTGTAAATTAATTAAAATCAGAAGATACTTTGGTCATATTATCATCAAAATCAAGTTTTATTTCAATATCACTGGTAATATTTTATTCAAAATAATAATTTTTATAAAAAAGTCAATTATTGCACTTTTCTGTAAATTAATAATTGGAAAGTGTAAACTGATCAATGTAAGAAGATAAAAAATATAAACTTCACTGATGATAGGATATTAACGGAGCAACATCACTGAGTTGTCTCAATTCCGTAATTTCTTCCTGATTGTAGCTTTGATTTAGTAATGCAAGGTCTGAGGTAAATGTATGTAAAAAAGATATATTTTATAAACACATTCCTGAAAAAAAAACAAAAAAACATTACACTTAAAAACATCAGTTTTTGGGATAAAAACTCGGAATTGAATAAGCAAATAAATAAAAACAGGATCAAACAAATTCTAAAGATGAAACATCTTTTGACTACCTTTAGGTTCTATTATGCAGAACAAAATATTTCTGTAGACAGTTCATGACAGTTATAATTGTATAAAAATATTAAAACAAATTTAAAGAAATGTTATTTACATAAATATGCTCTACAAAGAAATATATATATATATTTTCTGTTCACAAATAAAAAGCATGGGCCACTCATGTTTAGAAATGGTCTTAGTTCTGTTTCTATTAATTTTATAGGCTTGCTATCAAGCAAGAATTACAATTTGACATTTTAAGGTTAATATTCTTCATTATTTTACTTTTATGCATGTAAAAAAAAAAGAATTTTCTGTTTATTAAAGTATGTCTTAACACTTTTATTTGTAAAATCTGAAGGAAATTTATTTTTTTACTTTTTAGTGGATTTATGTGAATAAAAGAATTTCTTGTCAAGCGTTGTTAGCCGAGAGATCAGCGCAGCTGCCTTGCAAGCAACTAGTTGGTTGCCGATGGTTGTGGGTTCGCCTCCTGGCTAACGCTATGACATATGGAAAAAAAAATTCTTTTAATTTCTTTATATATTTTTATTTTCTATTTTTTAGTTTTATATATTTAATATAAAGTTATAAAATTAAGATTAAATTCTTTAAATTAGACTTTATTTAGACAAATTAAATGAAAGCATATAAAAAAATTAGTTGATGCAGTTCTTAATAAATCATTCCATTTTAAATTACAAGTTGTGCCACTAGAGACCACTAGCATCAATCCTATATATGATCATCTTAAGTAATCAGATAAATTGCTTGGATGAATGGAAGAAAAAATTGATAAACGAAACAAAGAAAAGAAAGGGATTGATAAAGAAATTAACAGTATTTTCATAAAATAAATATGATGTAGCTAGATGTGTATGGAAGGGAGTTGCAGTAGCAGGGTTAACATATGACAATGATGTGTTATGTGTTAGTAAAGAGGTATTAGATTACTTAGAAAAAGTACAAAGGGAAGTAGGAAGACATGCATTAGATGCAAATGTGTGGACAGCAAAAGAGGCAATTCAAGGAGAAATGGGATGGTCAAGTTTTTATATGAGAGATGCAAAAAGCAAAATAAAAATGTTTGGTAGATTGCAGTTCATGGATAATAAAAGAATAGCCAAAATAGTATTTAATTGGGTTATGAGTAAAGGGCAGGCAACAAGATTAGTGAGAAAGGTAATGCAGTATGCAGAAAATTTGGATAAAGAATTTATATTAGTATAATTGTACAAAAGGTGGGATGATTGTGTTAGGAGGATTGTTGAAGGTTATAGTGGTAGGGAATGGGATAAAAGAATAGATGCATTAATAAAGAATATGAAGTTGGAGAGATGGAGGACTAGTATGGAGAATAAAAAGAGTTTAAATATATATATATATAGAAGTAAATGGAACATTGGATGTGAGTTAATTTATGATAATAATAAGGAAAGTAGTTTATTGTTTAAGGCTCGAACAGGATCTTTAGCAACAAGGAAATATACATGTAAATGAAAAAATATGGATGATTTAATCTGCAAGTTGTGTAAGGAATGCATAGAAAATATTAGGAATCTGTTAATTCAATGTAAATGCTTGAAAGCAGGAAGATTACAAATAATGAAGTTATGAAAGAATAAATATGAACAAAGTGATCATACAGAAAATGGGTTATTGGTTTTTATGCTGGGGTTGGGAAAAGATAAGGGAGATTTAGATATGAAGGTCATGGAGTTGATAAAGATTATGTTGTGGAAATGGGATGGAACGGGTTATGGAAAAACTTAGTGTGGAGAATGGAAAGGAAAGGTAAAGTGGCTAACAGGTTTCTCTGGGCATAGTGGATGAGAGAATCCTGACTCCATATAAGGAGAAGTCACAGTGCATCACATCACACATCACATCACAATGCAAAAGGTGGGATGATTGTGTTAGAAGGATTGTTGAGTATTATAGTGACAAAGAATGGGATAGAAGAATACATGCATTAATAAAGAATAGGGAATTGGAGAGATGGAGAACTAGTATAGAGAGTAAAAAGAGTTTTTATATATATATATGGAAATAAACAGAATATTGAGTGCAAATTGATTTATGATAATAGCAAGGAAAGTAATTTTCTGTTTAAGGTTTGATCAGGATCATTAGTAACAAGGAAATATTCACATAAATTGAAAAATGTGGGTGATTTTGTCTGCAAGTTATGTAAGAAAGGCATGGAAAATATTAGGTATCTGCTAATTGAATGTAAATGTTTACAAGCAGGAAGGTTACAAATAATGAAGTTGAAGGTGAAAAATATAAACAAAGTGATTATGCAGAAAGTGGGTTCTTGGTTTTTATTCTGGGTTGGGAAAAAGATAAGGGAGATCTAGATATAAAGGCCACAGAGTGAAAAAAGATGATAGTGAGGAAATAGGATGCAGCAGTATAGAGAAAAATATGGGAAAAACTTAGGGTGGTAAATGGAAAGGGAAGGGAGTGTGTCTGACAGGTTTCTCTGGGCATAATGGCTGAGAGATTCTTGAAATTAATAAAGGAGAAGTCATAGCACATCACATTGCACCACAAAAGTAAAAAAACTGCATTTTTTGTTAAAATTATTTGTAAATTCTAAATAATGTGTTGTCATTGGGAATACATATGTATGCAAAGTTTTAACTAGACCAGAAATTGAGAATTAGGGGAAAATTGAATTATAAGATTTTATCCAGACAGACAATATCCAAAATAAGTAAAATAAAAGAATATATTAGGGTTATAAAACAACATTTTTTAAATTCTAATTTTCCCCCAATTATATAAATAAATAAATAGACTCTTTTCTATAGAAATGTTATATATAAAATATGTTTTAATCAGCTAATTTTTTTTAAGACTAAAGGGAAACTAAATAAAATGGTTTTATTAGTATTTTTACTATCTATAAGGATAAAATAAAGGTAATAAAAATAAAAGTTTTCAGCATGCAAATTAAACAAATATTCAAATGGAATTTGGGAATTCATAATAAGTTCAAACACCAGGGATATCAGATCTGCAATCATTGTGAAGACTTCTCACTTCAAAGTCTGGCACTGTACCACTGCATCAAACCAAACAGGGAAACATTCACATTAATACCTAAGTGTTTAAGACAAACCTCTATATTAATAAATGAGATCAAGAATAAATAGCTGCTTTTTTCTTGTGAATTATTATCTTATGCTGGGTTAGAGAGTATTTTAAAATATTTATTGTACATCTTAAATATTATACTCATATAAGCATATCCATAACTTGAATGAAGACTTTTAAAATAGCATTTAAATCATATGAAAAGTCCTTCAGCAATAACATCTAGTTGCTATAGGGATAAAAATGAATTCCACTTTTCTTGCAATCTAAGTTTTTATATAGAATGACGATGTAGACAATTCTAATTGTATGAATAAAATTCAGTTCAATGTAATTGTTAAGTAAATAAACAAATGATTTTATTGCTCAGGAGTTTATCGGAAGTTCAAAATTTGGAAGGGCCAGAATTGGAATCAATCCAAGAATCTTATTCTCCAGAATCTAACAACTCTACCATTAAACTAAACCTTGTCAGACAAAACATAGATGTTAATGGTGTTATTTAAGCTTGGATCAAATTCATATTATCAATACAGAATCATTAAGTGACCATTATTAATAACATTGTGGACAATCCAATCTTTCATTAATGTGTAAGATCAGAAACCTTATGCAAAATATTATGTAACCATATTTGGAGTAAAGACATATCAAACTGCCATATCTAAATAATTTGGATTCACATCTTACCCTCTGGAGTCTAACACTCTACCATTAAACTAAACCATGTCAGACAAAACTTAGATGTTAATGGTCTTATTTAAGCTGGAATCAAATTCATATTATCAATACAGAATCATTAAGTGACCATTATTAATAACATTGTGGACAATCCAATCTTTCATTAATGTGTAAGATCAGAAACCTTATGCAGAATATTATGTAACCATATTTGGGGTGAAGCCATACCTAAATAATTTTGAAAGTTTCACATAAGTAACATGTGGTACTAACAAAAATAAGCACTATCTTTACCTCCGCCTTAAGTTCTTACATAGAAATTTGAAATATCTTCACCACAATATTTTGCATGTAAAGTTTCTAATATTATACATTAATAAAAAATTCAATTTATTCATAACATTATTAAAAATGAGTAATTAACAATTATTTATTAGAAATATAAATTTAAGCCTAACGTTAATTATCGTTTACATCGATATTGAATTTTGTTTTCACAGTTGTCATTGTATAGATTGTTTCTCTGCAAAAAAATTTAAGCCACATGAAAAAATGGAATTCATTTTTATAGTATACTAATTAGACACTACTGCTGTGAGATTTTTCATGTAATTTAGAATTGATTTAAAATGTCTTTGCTCCAAATATTCTTATATTATATATATATAATGTGAGACTGGAGAAGTCTGTATTGATAAAAAAGAGAAGAAATATTTCATAATATAATATGGCCTTCTCTATCACAATGATAAACGGCTAAAACAAGAACTAAACATCTCGATGATAAAAAAGTTAAACTTCATCTTATTAGATATATAAAACCAATTATCTATATTTCACACCCTTTTTATTGAGCGTACTTAACATTTACATGCAAACATATATATGAATACAACCAAATGATGGAAATAAAATTTTAATGTTAATTTTAAAATTTTCTAAATCTATAGTTATTGTGCTTATAACTGAATATTTCTTATATATGTAAGTAGACGGATTTGAACTTAGGATTTTTCAGTTTATATTCCACTTCATCTCAAGCAACTGATACACATGATTATGTATCTTTTTTATATATATATATTTAGTCATGTGTATTGTTTACTTGAGATGGAGTGGAGAATAAATATAGATTGAAAAATCCTAAGTTCAAATCCCTCTATTTAAATCTATAGTTTTAAATACAAATTTTACAGAAGCGATTTAAAATTATTTTATGTTTTTGTTTTTTATCTATGAATTTTTTTGACAATTTCCTACTGAAAACTGAGTTAGACTTCCATATTACATGCTATTTTGGATTTTGTTCAGTCACATGATTTCATTGAAAGCCCTATAAACTCAATACAAACCTTGTTTATTGTTACTATTATTACTACTACTATTAATCAATGTTATTATTATTTTATATTCACTATTAAACTACTGTAACCCTTATATATATTTTAAAAGCTTATCTATTAATTAAATACTGTTATTCTAGAATGTGTCCAATTACTAGCCAGAATTTAATGTGTCTCTGTCTTAACATTTCTTTCTACTATTTGATATGTATTTTTCTATACCTTATGTTATATATAGAGATCACAAAACAAACTCTTAACAAGCTTGGTAGACTATCCCTAACCCTCAGAACAGTTTTTGCTACTGGTGTCCTCAGTGAGGTGCTAGGATATTCAATCATTAGATTAAAAATACCAGGACAAGCCTAAGCGCTTTATCTAATGTATACATACCTATTAAGTAGAAAATCTATATGCAGCATAACATTTGTAAACACAAGCTTATTAAATTAGGTCATGTGACATGTAACTTGATTTTTTTTTTGTAGTTTTCTATACCTTGAACATGAATGAGAAAGCAAACTTAGTTGAAAATTTATGTCAATACTTACAATTTTTCTTATTTTTTGTCTTCTATATTCAACTGAAATTTATAAAATATTGCTTCAAATTCTCCAAAATAAGCTTATTATATTTCCTTATATTATTACATTTTATAGTTCATATCTTATGATTTATAAATTATTAATTTACCATATTCATACTATTCTCATGTTATGTTTAATATCATCACATTTAGAATCGCATACTGATTACGATCTATTAGTTACAAATTACAAAGTTCAATATCATTTTCCTATCATATTTGGAATACAAATATTTAATATTAATGATTTCTCATTGCATATTATTATATCTGTCACAGTCATAATTACATATTCATGTGCATTATGGACCACCATGTCTGCCAGATTTATTCTTTTGAATTTTTATATATTATGCCTTAAAAATTACTTACAATAGAATTTTTGTATCAAAATAGAACTATATTTAAAAACGGTCTTGCTATAAATTATGAAATTCAATATATTTATATTATTCTCTATATTATATTTAATAATTACTCTCCAGCAAGCCAGCTTTCTTTTCCAAATTATTGTGTCCTCCGTATATCACTATGTCCGTGTTATATTTCAATAAGTTCCAAGCATAAAATTTAAAGTTAAAGGTAAGCACTGAATGTAAACGTTTGGTCACAAATTGTTTGCTGTATTCTTTAAGTTCCATTTTATAAAGGGTACTGATCACACATACACGCATATATATATATATATTAGATAAAGTCATCAAACATATATGCCACTTATACTGAAGATGTTTTCAAAATAAGTAAAATACTCCCATAATTTTATATAAAAAACAATACAAACTAATGAAAAGAAACAATACTGACATAATTTCTTAAATAAAACGCATACACACACACAAGAAATGATAGAAACTAATGTGAACATAATTTAAAAATTTAATGAGTTATTTATTATAAAATAATACAAACTTTAAATGATATGATTTTATAAAAAGCAATGCAAGATAATATCGTTGGTGGAAACCGAAATAAATATCTTTGAAAAATAGTATGAAGATTTCCAACACACAGCACAAATAGGATTGCAAAAGTTTTAGAGATATGCATCTCACCTTTTTTAAAAATATAACTTATATTTGGACTTACCCCAAGTATATGCTTCCATCATTGAATCAATTGTAATGTTGTTGTTGGTTTACAGTTCAATGTTGGAATCAATATAATTTTTTTCTCTGATGATGACTGCAGGACAATTGAAACTGTTAGTTTTGATATAAATAAAGAGTATTGATAAAGTGTTTAAGAAAGTTGTTAATGGTATAAAATGTTGGAATCCCGCTATTTTTAAATTTGCATTAGTTGGCTATTTATTAGAATAAATGATTGGATTGAGGGCATATCCTCTTTCAATAATAGAAAACAGAGATTCTTGTCTTGGTATGTCATACAGAAATATCAACAATTACAGCCTTTATTCAAACTAAAAACCTATATACCCTCTTATATGGATCTATCACTTTTTGTGTTAATGATAAGGATGGTATTATCTTGTGATGAATAGGTTTGTCACATAGTAATTTTCTTATGTAACAGAATTTTTAATGATTGATGGTTCATACTATCTTTTTGGATTGGTGTTTTATCTGTACCCATTGGTTGCTCTCACTTTGACTAAAATAGCACATAAGCAAACTTCCTAACAAAAATCAGACCAATCAATGTCCATGTTAAAAACTTTCTCAGTAAATTTTTTGATTGTTAGTGTATATAGTTCTATGCTAAAGAACAACATAATCTCCCAAATTTTGCATTAGATGAGTTTGTAATTTACTATGTCATTCAATTTAGAATAGTAAAAAACCCATTATTGCTACAGTCTGAATAAGCAGATTGACTCCCTCAATGTGGTAATGAAATTTAGGCAGATATTTATCCTTGGAATTCTTCCTTCATTTTTCTTGCATAGAACGATTCATGATAAGTAAAGAAAATGGAAGAATAAATTGCAAAGATTAATATATGAACGAAGTAGAGAAATTAATTATTGACTTTATTAGAAAATGCCAATTGGAAACAGTTCAGGAACATGACCCAACAAGTGTTCATTCTGATGAACAAGTAAAAGATATTTATACAGATTTACAAAATACTTTTAAAATTGTCATGGGAAGGTTTTAATACTAGAATTGAAAAACAATTGAAAATTAAAATCTTTATGGATAAATTTAAATTTGAAAAAAAAAAACAAAAAAAAAGAAAACATGAAGAGAACATAAACATGAAAAATTTTAAACTAGCAAAACATCACATGATCACCATTTTCTATGCTTACAAAGCTATTATTAGCAATAGCAAACTCTCTAGACAATAGTGCCACCAAGTGCAACTTTAGTAATCAATGAATGCATGTACTAGGTGGCACTTCTGTCTGCAGAGTTTGCTATTGTATGTGAAATTTTCTGGACAAAATCTGAATAGTTTTTTTTTCAAAGCTGAAATTGACATAAAAATATCCACAATCATATATAGTAATATATAGCATATATGAGTACAGACTTTCACATGACCCACCACTCTCCACTCTTTTTCATATCACTGATACACTTGAACACATATATATCGAATCATATATAGTAGAATTATAATAAATAAAAACATCCACAATTATATATAGTAGAGTTATAATAAAATATTATATACAACAGTTATATATAAATATATTAATAATAATTATATATAAAAAACCTTTTTTGGCACTTGGTTTTGTGCCCTTTTCAAATGTTAAGAATCTATTTTAATATTATGTGATGTGATGTGATGTATTGTGGCTTCTCCTTAAATGAAGTCAAGAATATCTCAGCAATTATGCCCGGATAAACCTGTTAGCCACTTTATTTTTCATTCCCCACTCTAAATTTTTCCATATTCTGCTCCATCCCATTTCCACAACATAATCTTTGTCAACTCTATAACCTTTATATCTAAATCCCCTTTATCTTTTCCCAAACCCAGCATAAAAAACAATAATTCACTTTCTGTATAATCACTTTTTTCATATTTATTCTTCCATAACTTCATTATTGCAGACAGAGCGCCACTTATGTGGCTGATACATATGATTATTTATTATAATTTATATACGAGAACAGCATAATTTCCATTTTTCATAATAGTAGAATTAGAATAATAAACAGAAAATATATATTTCAAGACTATAATAGATTCAAAAAAGGATTTGATAATGGATTAATGAAATATAAAACATATACTAAAACAAATATAAATGGCTAAAAGCTATTAAAAAAGGCAATGTTAACACATGATATCTTTAATCTTAGAAAAAAAGTCCACTAATTTTAAACTAGAATTTAAAATCCATTCCAAAATATTTATTCACGTTTAAGATAGTTTTAAACTTACATTAATTCAATTGGAAAATATATGATACTCTATTAAGAGTTGATATGTAGATGGCTAGTATAAAAAGTAGTCATTAATTAGTAAATTTTCAATTGGAACAGTGCAATATATAAAGAACAGTAATATGAAAGTATTTAAAAACGGTCAATTTAAAAGAACCAAATACCTGGAACAATACAGTTGGAAAAGATAAATAATGATACAAGAAACTATAATTGTTAACTAGCAAGGAAAGTTGTAAAATTAAAGACTTTAAAGTATGAAAAACATCTTAGAATTGGAGGAAAAGTTGATTCAGTAATTAGATAACACTATTAATAAAAAGGACGGATACAGTGAAATATATGGATAAGTTTGACAAAGAATTATGTTATTAACTATAAAATAAAATAGCCCCAGCTACTGCATTTTATAAAGGCCAAGTATTTTAAATGAAGATTTGAGACTAAAATAAGAAAAATCTTAGAAAATAATAGAATTATAATCTTCAAAAATAGACTAAGAAATAGAAAAATTGTTGGCTAAGCTATATATCAAATGCCTATAATAAAGCTGTATCAGATGATAAGAAGAATAAAGAAGTGGTGTTATTATTTAAGAAAGGTAAAAAAAAAAGATCTTACAAATTATAAACTTATCAGTCCTCTAGAAATTTTTCTATTTAAATTCCACTAAGAACACTACTCAACCAGCAGAGAGCATTGGATTCAAACCAACAAAAATATTAAGGCAGATTTAAAAGTTATTGTAAGAAATTAGATCCATCCAAATATAAAGAGAAATTATAGAAAATATTATTAACTGCCATTTTAGAACTCTATGAACTCTTAATCTGCTATAACACTTAAACTAATATATATATATGCTGTATGCACAGATGATGAAGCTAGAAAATATATGTTTAAAACTATTAGGTTACAGAGCAATGCAAATCTAATCTTTTTAAATAACTTTGCTTAGATTTTTCATGTGTACATACATACTACACCTTCCATTTAATTGTAACACACATATGTATCATATATAGAGCTTGCAAATAAGCTTTGCAGGATATCGCCAATCCCAGACAGGTTTCTGCTACTGGCTTATTCAGTGAGGTGCTACCAGGACAAGCCCAGCACTTTATCTAATGGATAACTATTAAGTAGAAAATCTGAAATTTTCAGACATTCATATGTTTTACGATCCAGCTAACTTAAATAGCCATGTGGGCTGAACCAAGTTCAGATACACCATATATTAATAGCTTTAGCAATATAAAATCTTTATAGCCTTAGTAGTGAAAAAATAAAATTACAAAGAAATCAAGTCATATGTCACATGGCTATTTAAGTTTGATAGCTGGATAGAAAGACATATAAATGTCTGAAAATTTCAGACTTTCTACTTAATTATCCATTAGATAAAATGCTGAGTTTGTCCTTGTATTTTTAATCTAATGCTTGAATATCTTAGCACCTCACTGAGAAAGCCAGTAGCAGAAACCAGTCAGGAGTTGGGGATATTCTGCAAATCTTGTTAAGAGCTTATTTGCGAGCTCTATTTATAACATTTGTAATACAAGCTTGTTAAATTAGGTCATATGACACATGACCTGATTTCTTTGTAATATATATATGCAATAATACTAGATGCTTGAAAATTCTTTATAATCCAATGACTCATTTTAAACAAATAATCAGTGTAAAATATTTAAAGTATTGTAGTTGTGCATGCTAGTTAATCCAATAAGCTGGATTTAAGATTAAATTTCTGTTACTAAAACTGCAATTATCTGTGCAATTTATATTTTATTTTAATTATAAAAAATTCATCAAGTAGGTCGATAATACTGAGCCAAAACTTTCCATGATAGTAGTGCCACCCAGTGCAAGCCAGAGTAATCAATGGATGCAAAAAGGTTTGTGCATCACTGATGAAAACCGCAAGCTAAAAACTAATTTGGGATGTTGAAAGAGTAGGTACTGAATAGGGATTTTATGCACAAACCATCTTGTATGCATTGATTACTCTGACATGCTTTGGGTGGCACTATTGTATGGAGAGTTTTGCCATTCACAGCTTGTGTAAACATATGAAATTGTAATCATGTGATGTTTAGCGGTTTAAAAAGTCGATAAGTAGACATAGAAAGTGACTGGGTATATTATTGCCATGAAGAACTTTAAATTTGTGAATGACATTTGTAAATGACTTATGCGTCATAAATTATATGTATATATACTAGTAGAATGTTTGGATCGATTCCAGTTCTGGGATTTATGCGCAGAGACGATAACATATATCTGATCTTTAAGATCCTTTTATTATAATAACTAAATGCTATTAAATGACAAAAAAGTCCAACCATTAAAAACGATTTGTAAAAGAGAGGGAAAAATATTTTCAGAAACTATTTTTTCTCTTTTCTTTATTTTCCTTTAAAAAAAAAAAAAACTTTGAGAGAAATAATAACCATTGTTTTTTATTTACTTTTACGTTTTTTAAATATTTAAAAGCTTCTATAAAAGTATTTTTGAAATTCACCTCAACTTCTCTACATTATTTATTTTTCAAACTCCGTCTCTCCTTTGTGATATGAATTAACCTGCAAAACTAGAATTTAATTTTTAATCATTCTATAACAATAACCTGGCTTCATTTAATATTTCAAAATGTATTTATTATGTAAAATATTGTAAATGTAAAACATTTCAGCCTACATTAATAATAAATTAACAAGTTAAGTCAACGATTTATCTGTAGTTTGAAATATATTTTTGTAAACCGAAACTTCACATACTGCATGTATATAGGCTGTCCCAGTGAAGAATTGACTGTTGCATTCTCCGAGCTGCTTACAGCGCCATCTTTGAATCTATGCATGTGCTACCTAGCAACATAGTTTTACTATTCATAGCAAACAATTTAAGGTTCTAGTATATCTAGATACTGGCATGAAATGCGAGAATGAGTTTAATTTCTTAATCCATGATGAAATAACAAGCTAATATTAATTTTCGTTTTAAACTGGAAAAAAAATTACTATTGAAATGTTTGAATTATGTATGGCAGCACGAAGCCATGACTCATCATAAGATTTTCAAATTACACAGAGGTTAATCTCTCCATACAGTAGTGCTACTCAGTGCAAGCCAGAGTAACTAATGGATGCTGGAAGGTTTGTGCATAAAATCCCTATCTAATGCCTACTCATCGAATATCTCCAGACTAGTTTCTAGCCTGTGGCTTTCATCAGTGAGGAGCCTTGGATCTGAGAGCACTACATCTGCTCTCAGATCCAATGTCATTATTGACAAAACCCTTATACTAAAAACTAGTCTGGGGATATTGGATGAGTAGCACTACATAGGGATTTTATGCACAAACCTTCTTGCATTCATTGATTACTCTGGCTTGCATTGAGTGGTGCTACTGTATGGAGAGTTTAGCCTCTGTGCAAACAGTTTATGTAAGTATAAAGAATGGTGATCAAGTGACATTTAGTGGTTTAAGATTTTCAAATTGTTTACAAGATTGATAGCAGAAAGATTATTGAAGATGATCTATGAAAGTATGAAGCATACTATCACACCCAGACATGCTAGCATTTTCTAGTAAATAGTAAAATATGTCACTAGATTACACATGTTAATTTAGAGATGGTGGTACAAGAAATTTGGAGAGAGACTTTTTCCCTAGAACACAGTATGTATCTATGCATGTGACATCTAATATATCTATCAATATTGATCTATTGCAGTTTATTATCTTGAATCTCTTATTTTTAGGTTGAGTAAAAAATTCTGTGTTCATGCTTTTTTGGGGTAAAAATGGAGTTAGCAGCATAACAAAGGCCATGATTGAGTAAAATACAATAAGGAAGAGTATCTTTGCCTCCAAAGATGTATTTTCCATTTTATCTCTACCTCTAAAAATGTTCTACACTCAAAATTATTCTTTCATATTTATCTTTACATTAAAAATGAATGATTATCTGAGTAAATTTATATTCACAGTTTAAGCTTTGCCACAGATATTGTTTTAAGGACTTTTGGGATAATGATAGACTGAGTAAAATTTGAAAATCTTTTCAGACTTGGGATCTTTTGGATACTCTCTATATTTGTATTAGTTATTTTATTCCTACTGCTACAAAATGAAATAAGACCATTATTTGTGACACATTAATCATCAAAGTCAGCTAAAAAATGTCATAAAAAATTCTTTACAGTCTAAAGTTCTATAGAAAGGAGTATTAGAATTATATGCAGTATGAATACTATATGATATTTGTGAGTAAAAGCATATTGTAACATTCCAATATCTTAAATACATTATATGATCAATACCAAAACAATATATTAATACTGCAATACAATGATTGTGTACCTCTTCAAAAGATGGTAAAAGTGAATAGGAACCAGCCTTATTTTGCATGAAAGGGGTAGTGAAAGTTATAAAACTATCAATATGGGAATGAAGGCTCAGATACGGATAGATCTATTACAATATGGACATATTAATTATTAGCTGAAGATTTAAAGTGTAGATTTATGCTGAGGATAATCTCTAGTTTAACAATTGAATATTAGTAACAATCACTAATATATTTACATAAGGTGGTTTGTGTCAAAGTTGTAAATTCAGAAAATTTGACCTTTGTAAATGAAACTGTAGTATTTTTCTATCTACAAACACTGAACAAATGATGCAGATTTGTGAAAGAGATTGTGATCTGTGTGAATTGACGAGTGCTGGTTTAGCATGAAATGCACATCTTGGGAATCATTCATTTCTTTTTCACATGTCTTTGGATATATGTTTCAAAAATATGACGGAATAGAAGTTTGAAATATATCAAATATAGATATAAAGTTTAAGTACATTTATATGTGTTATATATATTTTAGTTAAAAAGTGAAGTGTATTTCAAAATGCATCCAGAGAGAGGGGGGGGGGAGAAAGGGAGATAGAGAGGGAGGGTGAGGGAGGGGAGGGAGAGAGAAGTTAATCTGCCTTTTGGGCTGATGGATGATTGCAATATGATAGAGATAAGATGCAGATAATAACTAAGACTTGAAAATAATATTAATTAGCAAGATAATAAAATTTAAAGTTCCATTTTAAGAACTTTAACGTTTAGATGATTATAATAGACAAAATCATTTAGGAAGGAAATATTTAATAAATTATAGGTAATTACATATTTTAAACATTTAAATGTTACATAAAATTATTAAAATGGAACATAGAATTTAAATGTATATGATATGTTGTTTGTATAATGTATTTGAGAAATTAATGGTTGTAATATACCTTCATACTAACAAAGTTTTAAGTTTGTATTGCGCATATAATTTAATCATATTTATGCATCTGCTGATGAAACCAAAATTCATTGAAATATAAATAATGTCAGAATCTTTAAATTTTTTTTTTAGATATCTGATGATAGGCATTGGAGAGCTTACGTTGTTAATGATGGGATTATCCATTCATTGCTAGATCTTTAATTTTGACGTGATAGTAGCCTATAGCAGGAGTTAGCAAACTATGTCTCATGAGCCAAACGCAGCTCTTTGATCTAATCTCATGGCTCTTTTTATCATGCTCATTACAACATTGTTTCTTGATTTAGCTTTATTATAGAATAGTGGTATAATAATCAAAACAAGTTATAAATTTCGTAACTTGCTTTTAAACTTGCATTTTATGATCACTAGATGGAGCTTTACCAATAGTTCTAAACAAGCTTTGTTTACATAAGTGCCGAGAGAGAGAATTCAAAATCTCTATCAATTCTCCCTACCTCCAGACCAGCTGGTTTCGAGCTTAATCGCTCACATCACTGAAGGATTGGGAGACTAGAAACCAGACCCAAAATAGTGGAAATTGCATATGATAAATACTTAAATATTAGAAATTTTTGAATAAGACAAATTGTCAAAATAATTTTTTGTTTTTATTTATTATTAAGAGAATTTTCACTTTTCTTCGAATATATACTGATAGTATTATACTGTTTTACTAAAATAAATGTTTAAATATATCCACAGCCATTCAAAAATTTAAATTTTTCAGGAATGTTATCTTTTTTTCTTGGGTTCTGTAATGGGAGAGGGAGAGATGATTTAAACAAATTAGCTCTTCATATCAAAAATACCAATAACAAAAAAAATCTCATGTAACAAAATATAAATATTTCATTATCTGTTTTTAGTTGTCGAACTATAGTATCATTATGATTGGTCGTAGCAAAGGAGGTAAAAGTTTAGGAAAAGGTGGTGCTAAGTGTCATCATCTAGTTTTGCGTGATAATATTCAAGGTATCACCAAACCATCTATTCGTCGTTTTGCTCACAGTGGTGATGTAAAATATATCTCCAGTTTGATCTACGAAGAAACTCATGGAGTATTGAAAGTATTTCTTGAGAATGTGATTTATGATGCTGTAAATTACACCAGGCATGCTAAATGAAAGACAGTAACTACTATGGATGCCATCTATGCCCTGAAACATCAGGGTCATACACTGTACAGTTTCAAAGATTAAGAACCTTATTAAGTAAAAATACAAAGATTTTACAATAAGCTTAAAAACACCTGTATCAAAATATTTTTTTTGAATTATCAAAAAAAAAAACAACAACAACAAAAAACAAAACAAAAAGAGATTAGATTAGTAAAACATTATCTTAACAATTTTCCAAGTTGAATTTAGAAAAACAAATATCTACAAGAAATGCTTTAGAAGCTTGGACCATTTAGAACAAAGAAGAATGTTAAAAAAAAGATATATTGAAATTGTATTGCCTATAAAACAAGCCTTTGAATCATTTAATAGTCTGTTTCCAATCTTATAACAAATTGTCTTCTCAAGTCACATTAATCATATTGTTTTGATCTTGTATAAAGGTCAAAAAGCTAAAATTCATTAAGAATGGCTCTACGCATACTTATATTTTCTCAAATTTTTACCCAAGAATATTATGAATAAAAGCAGGCAATCTATAATCTTTTCACTTATGCTCTCTCATAGTTTGAATCTGTTTCTTAATCAACATTCTATATAGACACTCATTCTTGAAGTAAATCATAGATTAAACATTTATCCATGAGAACTGCTAACTGTATGTGTAATCTACACTGTTTTTTGTTCATATGTTAATATTTGTAAATGGTATGCCAAAAAGAAAGAGTCAGAATTTAACTGAAAGAAGGTTTAAAGATGTTAAGTAAGGCAGTTTCTTATTCTGAGTTTGTTTAATAGAAAAAAAATTATATACCAAGTTCGGACTTAAAAAAAATAATTTAAAAATCTGGGGGGGGGGGGTGCAATTAAATTTTCAGATGATCATGCAGTATTGATAGGTTGGCCCAAACATTGGTGAAAATTACAGGAAATATTAGTAGAAGGGCCATTTAATTTGGTGTGAAGATTAATGTTAAGAAGACCAAGGCAATGATATAATCCAAAATTGATAAACTCAGCCATTGTTGTGGAATGAAACACTGTAATAAGTGGATCATTTTGAAGGACTAGGTTAAATAAATACTAAGTGGGATTTTTATGATATACAGTCACTTTTGATATCAAAATTGTAAATCTTCCATTTCAATAAGGAATTGTGAAGTTCTATATTTATTCAACTGGTTTGTATGAAGTAGATGCTTGGACTTAGTTATGCAGTAATTCAGACTAGCAAAACTAAGATGTACAACAAAAAGGTAATTTGGAGATTATTTGTCTACTATGAATTATGAAATACTTGCAATTCAACATATTCAGCTGCAAACATCAACAAAGTTGACCAACAACAAATAATTAATCATATTACAACACAGAGTATAACACCGATACACCTAAACACATATATGCTGAAAAGATAAATAATCACCAATATACGTATTTCATGCTAAACCAGCAATCATCAGTTGGTCCAGACTATCGTCTTTACACACATACATAGTATAAGTGCTCAGATATATATTAAGATAGACTATCCTCATAGTTTAATGGACAGGCTTCAATCCACTCCACACTCCAACTCTTCAATCGTCCATCCAATTGAAAATCTGATGATGGAATGCTCAAAGGCCACCCTGAGGCCGAGATTAATGTCACACCCATGTTGACCTAAGGTCAATCTGAACCCCACATGTACAGGACATAATCCATTTAATACATATGCAAGGATGGGCAGGCATCTCTATAATATAATAACTGAAACACAGGCTTTTTATATACCTGTGGCTATATATATGTAATATATTTTCAATTGGATGGATGGTTGAAGAGTTGGAGTGTGGAGTGGATTGAAGCCTGTCCATTAAACTATGAGGATAGTCTATCTTAATATATATCTGAGCACTTATACTATATATGTGTGTAAAGATGATAGTCTGGACCAACTGATGATTGCTGGTTTAGCATGAAATACGTATATTGGTGATTATTGATCTTTTCAGCATATATGTGTTTAGGTGTATCGGTATTATTAGATAGAGTGGAGAGAGGTGGGTGGTGTGAAAGTCTGTGCTCATATACCCTATATTACATATATATAGCCACAGGTATATAACAAGCCTGTGTTTCAGTTATTACATTATAGAGATGTCTGCCCATCCTTGCATATGTATTAAATGGATTATGTCCTGTACATGTGGGGTTCAGATTGACATTAGGTCAACATGGGTGTGACAATAATCTCAGCCTCAGGGTGGCCTTTGAGCATTCCATCATCAGATTTTCAATTGGATGGACAGTTGAAGAGTTGGAGTGTGGAGTGGATTGAAGCCTGTCCATTAAACTATGAGGATAGTCTATCTTAATATATATCTGAGCACTTATACTATATATGTGTGTAAAGATGATAGTCTGGACCAACTGATGATTGCTGGTTTAGCATGAAATACGTATATTGGTGATTATTTATCTTTTCAGCATATATGTGTTTAGGTGTATCGGTGTTATTAGATAGAGTGGAGAAAGGTGGGTGGTGTGAAAGTCTGTGCTAAAATACCCTATATTACATATATATAGCCACAGGTATATAACAAGCCTGTGTTTCAGTTATTAACACAGAGTATAATATATGTGCATCCACAATTGCTAGAACAATTCTCTGCTTCATAATATTATATACCTCTATATTATCACTATTTTCTTAGGTTGGCTGTGAATTACTATTAGTATCATTACTATACTTCTTAACTTTATATTGCACTTCTTCAAGTTTACATACCACGTCAATATGATTGATTTTTTGGCAATAATAATTTTGCCATGAATAGGCATTTATGAGACTAATGCTATTACAATGGTAACATCTTTGTTTGAAGATTGTTTCTTGGTCAGTAGTCTTTGTCTTTAAAACAGGCAAAAACTCACTATACCTATTGCCACACACAACAAGCTGGAATAATCAATGAATGCCAGAAGACTTGTGCATAAAATCCCTATCTAGTGCCTACTCATCCAATATCCCCAGACTAGTTTCTGGCTTGTGGCCTTCACCAGTGAGGAGCAGGCACTAGATAGGTATTTTATGCACAAGCCTTCTGGCATCTATTGGTTACTCTAGCTTGCTGTGTGTGGCAATATGTATAGTGAGTTTTTGCCTGTTTTAATAACAGTTATAAGCAAGCATAAGAAATGGTGATCATGTGATGTTTAGTAGTCTTTGTCTTATTGGCATTTTTAAATTTTACTCCCATCTTCAATACTATATATTTATTGTTAATTTAACCAGGTAACAATATGAAATTTTATTTTGTTCAATCTGGTAAACTATTGTATAAAATTTTTATTTTATATTAAAATGCAATAAGTTGGACTAGACTTCTTTTTAATTTATTTTTTATAAATGAATACTATTCTAAAAATGATATACCTTTTGAAATATTTAAAAATTCAATAAATCAAACAACACAGTATACATGTTATCAATCAAATTAGTGTAAACACACTTTCAAAAATAAACAAAATAGTTATTATTTTAAATATGAACAATCAATGCTAAATTTATGATAGATTTATCATGTTTTGCTTTACATCATGTTTTGGTTTAAAATCTGATATTTTCTTTATAATAATTGCAATATTGGAAAGATTTTAACACTATATCAATTCTGACAGATAATGATATAATAGATGATGTTTTCTTTCATTATATTGTGATGAAGTTAATTAACTTTTATTTCTAAAAACCAAAAAAATAAATAATAATAACCAACCAAATAGTGTGTAAAAATAATCAAAAATATTTTATAAACATGCAAAAAATTATGAGACCAGAAGAAAGTAAATGCCTAGGTGTTTTCTTGTATGTCAAACAATGCAGCATCCTTTGCATCTAAGCTGACCATAGATTTAAAAGGACAATCCATAACATATTTTAATCTCATCAGATATTTTTCTAATAAAATATTAATCAAATCATTATGTGAAAAATATAAAAAAATCCAGAGATCATTATCATTTATGATAATGTTAATACAGCATTTTAAAACTGTGAAAGAACATTGCTGATTTGAAATAAACAAGGAATATTTTCTAATAACAGGGAGGGCAAGTTAGTTAATCATGTGATTATCACTAATTGAGACTGTGGATTGGTTAACTCTTTTTTCATGTTAGCTGACTAGTGATATTGCAGTTTCAAATATTGTTATATAATCTAATCCATTAGTAACTTGATCCTCATTGAGTAGTTAATAATTCCAGAAATAAAAGAATCATGAAGTACTTTTTCCAAGAAATTTCCAAATTCACAGAAAAGAGAAACTTTTCTCAATTCTGCATTATATTCATTTGTTTTTTTTATGTTCATACTGGTTATGTTGTAAAATTTGTAATGTTGCATTAGAAGCCATCATTTTAATAATAATTTATAGCAACATTAATATATAATTTATGCTAATCCAATGACTTCAGTTTCTGGTCTTTTGCTTGTCTATAGTCAATGCTTCATTTTTCTTCTAGCTAAACCATATATCCTATCTCACTGATGAATCCCATCCTCATTACTAATTAATCTGTTGTGTTTGATCTCAAATAATACTTATAATATATATATATATATATTTCAATTATTTATTAATACATACAATAATGAGGTTATAAAAATTATACTCATCCATGCACTCAATTTAGTAATGAATTTTGTACTTAGCTACAGATTAAGAAGCCATTCCTGTGTTGCGTTTCCTTATATTTTGATGACTAATGATTCTCTTGTTGCTTGATTGGAGTTTTTACTGTCATTCTCCTTAATGATGATTATGTACATGGTTCTTCTTAGATTTGGCTACTTTAGACTACTGCATGTTTCTTCAGTCTGCTTTCTATTAAGTAATAAATGTATAACTAATATACTTTACTGTGTATATATTATTATACATAGTTAAATGTCTATTCATTTCACTGCCTCCACTACAGGAAGCCTGGCTTCACACAAGTTATTAACTGTGCATGTTATGAGCAAAGACTATTAAGCATCTTTATATTTTTGATTAATGTTAATCTAATAGAATTTGTTTCTGGCTTAATGGACTTACTTTCCACCATTGATGACAACCCAATAATACAAAACCAACTCATCTGTCTGTAATAATGATGAATAATTAATGAATAGTTATCTCAGTTCTTTTTTGTCCATTCTGATTGTTATAATCTACAATACATATATTTTACTATAATTAAGACTGAAATTTTACATGTTTTGTTTGGATTGAAGAGACCATCATCATAATCTCTCTGACCTAATGGAAAGCTCCAGCATCTCTGAATGGTCATTTCTTTATTAATCACTTATAATTGGTTAATTAGTAACAATAGCTGTAACTGCATGTTTCCCTTGATGCTAAACATGTTTTTGTTTAATTATGTTTGTAACAAATGTGTCATTACTTCTGTTAGAATTTTAGTAAATTAGTGGAAAGGAAATGTAGCTATAATTAATTAATATTAATTGTACTGAATGCTGTTAATTAACCTCTTGTCAATCCATATGAATTATACATACAATGTAAATTTGCAGATCTGCACTAAATTATATATGTGTAGATAGACTTTACTTATTTAATCAATAAAAAATTGTGAAAGTGTGAAAAAACCTTGCCACAAAATAAGATACGAAGTGTGGAATGAGAAATAAAATATTTGGTTTTATTGCCTCAATTTTAATGGGGGTAGAAGTGATATCATCATCATCATCATCAACCATTATCAATCCACTGCAGGGTGAAGGTCTCTCCAAGTTCAATCCATCTTCGATTTTTAGCTTCTCTTCTCCACTCACCCCTGCACACTGTCTTATTTCATCTATCCATCTCACATGTGGTCTCTTTCTGGGTCTTTTACAATCTCTTGGAATCCAGTTTAAGATTTCAGTTGTCCATCTATTATCATCTTTTCTAGCAATATGTCCAGCCAACTCCACTTCAGTCTTTTAATTTTTTCAGCGTAAGTCAGTAACACCTGTTTGTTCTCTTACCCATATATTGCATTTTCAATGTCTTCTTGTTACTTTCAACATGCATCTCTCCATACTTCCTTGAGTGGTCTGAAGTCTCTGTATTGCTCTTCTGTTAAGTGTCCAAGTCTCAGATCCATAAGTAAGAATTGGTAAAACACATTTATTAAGAACTTTCCTTTTCAAACACATAGGCATATTTCCTTCTAGTATTAAGTTATTTCTACCAAAAGCACTCCAACTAAATTAAATTCTATGATTAATTTCATCCATTATGTGTCCATCTAATCTGACCAAGGTATTTGTAATTGTTAACTTCTTCTAACTTATCATAATCAATCTTAATTTTCATACTTTGAGAAAATCTATTAAACATTACTTTAACCTTTTTAACATTTATCTTTAGTTCCTACTTTCATCTGATAACTCCTGCAACATTTTCTGCAGCTCTAAAGCATTATTTTCAAAAACAACTACATCATCTGCAAAATCTAAATGATTTAAATAATCTCCATTTACTTTCACTCCTTTAGCTTCCCATTGTAATCCACAAAATACTTCTTGCAGCACTGCTGTAAAAAGTTTTGGAGATATAGAGTCACCCTGTCTTACACCCTTCTCAATGTTGACTTTCCCAGTAGCATTATGTAATCTAATTGTTGCTGTTGCAATTTTATAAATATTCTTTAAAATATTACAATATCCTGGATTTATACCTTGATGATCCAATACTTTGATCACTGAAGAAATGTTTATAGAATCAAATGCCTTTTCATAATCTACAAATTCAAAGCATAATGGCAACTCATATTCATTTGTTCTTTCTATAACTTCTCTATTGCTCAAAATAGAAACTTGAAACAGTGATTAATCAGCAGTACATAGATGACATAATAAACTATAAAGTGTTATTCAAAATTGTTTTATAATTACTTACAATAATTGGTTAAAGTGAAATGCAATGATTTAATAGTATATATTTTAATGTGCATGTGTTTGTGTGTAGATAAGGTATATAAAAATATTTTACTTGAATTAAATAAATACATAAAGACATAACTAAAATTTATAAAACTTTATTAAAATAAATGTCAATATAAGAATTTGATCTAGGTAATTGTACTTTAATAGAAACGAAAAAGATTAAAATTTATTTATATAACTACTTTAATAAAAAAAAGTTAATTTGATTATAATTGTAGATAACAAAAACCAACAACAAATCTACAAGTCAAAAGATAAGAAAAAACAGTAAACTATTAGGTGAATTAAAAGCAGAAATGTTAAAAAGAAAAATATGGAAAAATTCTTAAAAAGATTTAAAAAAATCAGTCTATCTATAATTATTGAATGAGCAGGAAGAAAAAAAACTGTCCGCTGAGACATAATATTAAATTCAGGAGAAACTTTTTTGCTTGGTGAATTATTACTGTGGTTGATATAAACATTGCTGTGTTGGAGAGAAGTGATTTATTAAATATAAATCACCACTACCAGAAAAAGAAAATCTTGATTTATGAATTATTTTTTGATACAGCCACAGAAAATGCATTGCTGATTAATTTATACATGCTCCAGCTCACTACCTGATCTAAGCCCAACACTAGGATAAATATCAGCTCATCTATGCCTACAAAGAATGCACATTCCTATCACTGTTGGAAACTGAATACTTAAATTGTATAAATTGGAAAAATTATCTTATACTAATCAGTAATAGAAGTTATAAATATATTGTACCAGAGACTCCATTTCTTTTGAACACTGAGGGCGCTACTAGCCACTGTTGACCTAGAAAATTTGATTTATGGTGATAAAAATTAAAATAATAATTAATGTTGATGATTATAAATGCTGCCATCTAGATTCAGGGAGAAAAAGATATCTTAAACATTAATTAGATAATTGAGGGACAGGACACAGAAACAAATGTCAGCCAAAAGCAATTATAATTATAAATAATTTTAAAGTTTATTAAATTCAAAACAAAGTAATATTAATCAAATAAAATATAAAAGTTTGATCTAAATTCTCAACTTTCTCTGTCAGAGAGTGCAAGTGAATATAGAAAATCAAATATTTCAGCAGATAATTTTGTTTTTTCGTCTAATAATTAAAGGGATTTATACTTTCTTCATGCCAGTGATTTATCTAAACAAATTACACTTTTCTTTATTTAGAGATTTAAAAAAAAGATATTGTATGGAAGTCAAAGAACAACACAGAGTGATCTTTCCCTAAAATCTGGTAAAACATCAGGACTTAATAGAGATGTCATATGCCTTTAAACACTCATAAGAAGATCATTAGAAATATGATTATTAACATTAACTCTGATAAGAAAAGAGAAGAGATTATGATTTTTACATAATCTGAAATAGAAGAAAAAATCTCTGCACTTAAGCAAAACAAAACTATATAATCGATAAATCAGTAGCCAAAAGATTTACGGTCTGCGGGAAACACAAACTCCTATTGAACTAATTTACTCTTAAATAAAAAAGAAGTAGGTGATCTAAAAAGAAAACTACCTGTATCTGACAAAGCTGTTAATAATAATTAATGTTATAAGAAAATTAAACAATAAATATAAAATATATATTCACAATACACTCTCTGACAAGTAAATTTAAAATACGAAATCTTCTATGATTATAGATTCCATTAAAAATAATATATACAATAAAAGAAATATTTATTTAAATTATTACAAATAAAGAGAGTGACGCACTGGTTAAAATATGTAAAAAAGTTTCTTTATCTCTGAGGTGTTAATGTTCTGTCTGGCTGTTTTCTTCCAGTGAGGTGCACAAGGTTTATTTTTATCTGAGTTCATTATGATGATTTTTGGTCTCCAGAAATCTGGAGTGGTGTATGAAGGCAATCTTTGGAATCAGCTTTGAACTAGGCAGTTAGGACCTGTTTTTGAAAGCACAATTTCAAGCTCTGGGGTTTGTTTTTGGATTGTGATTATCTTGGTGTATTTTTAAGAAGATTCTTCATGGCGTGTAGTTTTGGCATGATAAATGAGTGGTTTCTATTCGCACTGTAAACAGTGATCAGTAATTTTCAATTCACAAAAATATAATATATCAACAGTTGTCAAAAATTCGATATAAGATCAGTCATCCACAATTAGCAAAAAATCTAATTCTAATCCCAACAAACAGAGCTTTTTATATGTTATTTTTATCTCTTACCTAATCTTGAATACAAATTTAACCAGGGCTATTTTTATCTCCCAAGTAATCTTAATTAAAAACAAAATCTAACAAGGCCTCTTATCTTCTTTTCAAATATTAATTAAATCTAAGTACATGAGAAAATAAGTCTCAGCTTTTGAAAGAGATTAAAATCAAAATGAAAAAAAAAAAAAATTATGTTAATTAAAAGTCTTTTCAATTTAAAATTATATAATTTGGAATATATGATTGATTATGTGAGCTATAAACACATACTCTTCATAGATATAAAAAAATAATAAATTACAAAATTTTTAAATACAATTTTTTTTAAAAATCTGTATAAATATATATTTTGGTTTTGATTTCCTGATAGTTTCCTTTGAAGTGGATAATGTATTCAGTTCAATGTATATATATATATGCACATAGAGAGCGTACCAATAGCTCAAACAAGCTTGTAATTAACAAGTGCGGTTATGAGAAAATATTTAAAATCTCTATCCAGAACACTCTTATCTCCAGACCATGGTTTCGAGCTTATGGCTCACGTCAGTGGAGAGCTGGTCTGGAGATAAGAGTGTTCTGGATAGAGATTTTAAATATTTTCTTATAACCGCACTTGTTAATTACGAGCTTGTTTGAGCTATTGGTACGCTCTCTATGTGCATTTTTGTAACTACAAGCTCATTAAAAGTAATGTCACGTTATATATGATTTGCTTTTTTAATTATTATATATATGTACTTACATTGTATGCCTGCCAGAAGCTTGCCATCCATTTTTAATTTAAATAATTCATTTTCAGGTGCTTCCAACACATGGTATACACAAAATGGCTGACTCTAACTTATTGTATTTAATATTTACTTTTTGTTTTATTTATTAAAATGATAAAGAAACATAAAAGTCCAAAGGATTGTAATTAAAAAATGTTTTAATGTAAATGCAGTAAAGAAAATAAAAAATACACAATTAAGCAAATTTTATATAAAGAGTTCACAAAACAAACTCTTAACAAGCTTTGAGAATACTTTCAACCCCAGACCGGTTTCTTCATCTAGCATTGTCAGTGAGGTGTTAGGATATTCATTAGATTAAAAATACTCTATATATAACATTCGTAAATATGAGCTTTATTAAAATTAGGTCATGTGACACCTGACTTGATTTTTCATCAATTAAGCAAATTATAACTTTCGTGGTTATTTATGTTGGAGGACAGATATTATAATTTTGAAAATATTTCACTGCATCTTGCAGATTCCAAATTTTAATGATACTTCTAAAAATGATGAAGCAAAATAGAATGTTAAATGATTGTTATAAAATCATGGTAATATCAGCCACACATTAATTGATTGCCACGTGCTAAGGATTCTCCACATGTTAACATTTGAATATTATGTTGTGAATGGAATTTATTAAAAGATATATTCAAATTTTTTAAAATTAATATTCAGTTTAGAGTACATAGGCAGTATATTTTAAATGACCTATTTTTAATGTCAAAGTATTGGTTTACATTTCCCCCCCTCAAAATTATTGGTTTAAACATGTGTAGTTTTTTAACTTTCAAATGTTAACATATGGTGACATGGCTAATACTATTATTATTTTTTCATGTGTCAAAGCATCGGACAGCAAGTGAGCTCACAAGCTTAGGACAGCTGCTTGTAAGGCTGCTGTGCTAACCACTCGGCCACCAATGCTTGACATGGCTAATATTATTGTGACTGTTTTTCACATTCATTAACTGAAATCATAATTATTTTTTAACATTCCTTTTTTGCATTATCATTTTTGGAAGTATGATTAAAATTTAAAATCTTGCATTGACAGAACAAGATGCAGTGGAATATTTTCAAAATTACAGAATAGTGTCTGCCTGAAAAGTGATGTTTGTTTGCTGACATGAATAACCATGGTTGTTATAGTTTGTTTAATAATGTTTTATTTTCTTTACTGCATTTACGTTAATTTTTTTTTAATTACAACCCATTGGACAGTTGATGTTTCTTTATTACTTTAATAAAAAAAAAACAAGTAAATATTAAATATAATAACTTAAAGTCAGTCTTTATTATTTATACCAGGTATTCGAAGCCCCTGAAAATGGATTATTTAAAATAAAAATGAATGGAAAGCTTCCGGAAGGCATACTACCTAAGTAGTTATATATACTGTAACAGTCAAGTTTTGTACAAACAGTCAAGTTTTGTATAAACAGTCAACAAGACTGAAATACCAAACAGAAACTCTCAACAAGCAGATGTAGGGTTACCCCCATGCCCCTAGTTTAAACCCCCACCTAAGCTTCCTCACCTCAACCACCTAATTAACATCCTTGACATCACACAGCTTTCCTTCTTCATAAAGCATGATGTAACTCAGAGTTTGATCACAGACTCTCTCTCAGAATTCTCCAGTCATCACAACATTACTACACACTAGCACTATTTAAGTCTTTCTTGCTCATTTATTAATCATTTCTTTATCTGATGTACTATCTATAACCATATCTCAGGGATAAGATTTATTCTATAAGTTACAAAACCATGGATGCATTTATCCACCATTTAACTGATTTATTTAGTAGCGTCTTATAATAATCAATGAATAACTGCTAGCAGTTATCAATTCCATGCTTATATAAAAAAGTTAAATTAGAGAGAATGCTTAATCACTGAGCAAATGCCAAATGTTATCAGGAATTGCAAAAGTACAAGAAGTTGATATTGGTCCATTCAGCACATTTTTCTTTTTATTATGAAAAGATGGCACTCTGTCAAAAATGGAAAATGCATGTTTTTTTATTTAAAAGAAAATAGTTCTGAGTGGTAAAACCTATTTCAAATTCCTAGTGTTAATTTTCTGGAGGTGATTGGGGAAAATAATCCATTTTATGGTTGAATCATCTCCATCCAAACTTACTTTATATATAACTCTATAAAAGTTACATCAATCAGTTATATTTAAAGATAGTCCCTTCAGGTTACTGGTATAATATGCATATATATATATATGTGTGTGTAACATTCTGAGATTACTCTCTCAAAGTAATTGTTGCTATAAATAACTGATCTACCCCTATGCAAAGTTCTTTGTAATACTCCTTTCTCTATCATCTTGGAGAGCAAATTGTAAGATCGACATATTCTTATTGCATAAATTATTGAATGCTGTGGCTAGAGAGCATAGAAATTATTTATAGCAATAATCAATTTAAAAGAATAATTTCCAGTATTACATATATTCAGATCTGTAATTATTTATTCCAATATATATAATAAATTAAGTTTGATGTTCTGTATTCTTTCTAAAATAGATGTAATATTCAAATTTATATATATATTAAATACAGTAATATTAATCAAACATTAAAATAACAGAATTATGGGGGAACTGAATGGAATTATGGGAGTTATTTAATGATGTCTCGTTTTGATTATTCAACGTTATATAGTTTCCAAAGACTAAAAGGAATGTAGTCGAAAGCATTTCTAATAGAATAAGTTAAATGATATGAATATTACTGTATTTAATATATATAAATTTGAATATTACATATATACATGTACACACATACAAGTTTTAATTTTATGGCTTCTAAAGACAAAGACCTTTTTATCCTTGTTCTTTAAATGTAATTTAATTTGGATCATCTAAATTGAGGGTCTTAATTCGATTCAGCTATAATCTCAGTGCGGAATAATAAATAACCACAAACACAAAAATTGCTTACGCATTATCAAATATATATATATCACAAAACCGTTTGTTAATTTATAATGCTCCTTTTATTAATTGTTGAAAAATAACAAAAAAAGTTATAAACATAGAGTAGAAATTTAAATAATATTGAATACATGAATATAAATTTATTTATGTAATAATAAAAAATATCGTAAAATTAACTATTTCTCAATATCAATATTTTAATAATTTATAATTCAACTTTTATTCTTTTGCAACTGCAAACTTATTTATATTAATTCTGAAAAATCAATTTGAAGCTTTATAAATAGACAAAAACATATTTTACCTTTCAATGCAATAATTTTTAAGTTATTAATACAAATTAGTAGCGTAAAGTATGTAAAGTAATAAATTTTAGAAAAACAAACTCTTCCACGGGTGTTAGAACAAGATTAATCAAACAATATATATTAAAGTATATAAAAGTGTAAAATCTATAAAGAAACTTAATACACTGTGCAGGCTTACACACAACTGCACATATATAATGTAATATATAAGGGATTCGAACTCAGATTTTTACACGACCCTCAATTCCCCAAGCCATCTCATATTGCTGACCCAACTTTTATATAATATTCTGTTGCAAGAGATAATTATTATGTTCCATGTCAATCTCCTTAGTTCGAGTACTCAATATCAATCACTGTCATGTTTCTTTTTTTTTTACTCTATGTTTGTTGCCTATATATACAATGTATAAATAGTGTAATTACGATTTAATAATTTTTTTATTCATTACTTGAACCCAAACGTTAAAGCTCCATTGCCTATTGCACCAAAGTAATCTGATTTGATGTACAGTTCTTTTTTTAATATATTTCTGATACAGTTTGCTTAATTATCTGTTTTAAAAAACAGTATTGTATAGAACTATTATTTTCAACTGTTATCACCCCAGGGTGATTGTGTCTCTATGTTTAATCTAATTTCTCTAATTCAAGGCCTCTCTTTTTCACATCACACCAGCAATTTTTTTATATTTCATCCATGTATCTCACACATGGTTTTTTCTGTATCTTCTATATTCTATTGGACCTAATTTGAAATTTCAACTGTTATCTATTAACATCTCTTTTAAAAATACTCAGCTGCATTTCAGTCTCTTAATTCATTAAATGATCGTAGTGTTACTTGTTTTCCCACCCATGTATGTCATGTTTCTTGTTACTTCATAACATATATCTATTCATATTTCATTGAGTGATTTGAATTCTTTGTGTTGTTCTTTTCTTAAGGGACTAAGTCTTAGAGCAGCAGAAACCTTTTTTTCAATCACACAGGCAAATTTCTGTTTAATACTAAGTTCTTTTTATCAAAGGATTTCATATTATATGATTAATTTTGGGCATTATGTTTTCATCTGTAGTAATAATGTGATTAAGGTATTTATAATTGTTCACTTCTAATTTATGATTATAAGTTACTGTTTTCTTTTGATAACTGAAATATACCTATATTAATATATGTAATATATAGGGTATATGAGCACAGACTTTCACACAACCCACCACTCTCCACTCTATCTTATAACACCGATACACTTGAACACATGTCAAAAAGATAAATAATCACCGATATAAGTATTTCATGCTAAACCAGCAATCATAAGTTGGTCCAGATCATCATCTCTACACATATATGCAATAAGTGTTCAGATATATATTAAGATAGCCAATCTTCATACGTTAATGGACAGGTTTCAATCCACTCCACATTCCATCCAACTCTTCAACTGTTCATCCAATTGAAAATATGATGATGGAATGCTCAAAGGCCACCCTGAGTCTGAGATTCTTATCAGATTGACTTTAGATCAACATGGCTGTGACAAGAATCTCAGTCTCGGGGTGGCCTTTGAGCATTCCATCATCAGATTTTCAATTGAATGGATGGTTGAAGATTTAAAGTGTGAAGTGGATTGAAGTCTGTTTATTAAAGTATGAAGATTGGCTATCTTAATATATACCTGAGCACTTATTGCATTTATATGTAAAGATTATAATGTGGACCAACTGATGATTGTTGGTTTAGCATGAAATATGTATATTGGTGATTATTTATCTTTTCAACACATATGTGTTCAAGTGTATCAGTGTTGTGAGATAGAATTGGTTGTGTGAAAGTCTGTGCTCATATACCCTATATATTACATATATTGATACAGGTATATAGTAAGCCAGTATTTCAGTTATTACATAGTAGAGATGTCTGTCCAACCCTTGTATATGTATTAAATGGATTATGTCCTGTACATGAGGGGTCAGATTGACTTTAAGTCAACATGGGTGTGACAAGAATCTCAGCCTCAATTGGATGGATGGTTGAAGTGTTGGAGTGTAGAGTGGCTTGAAGTCTGTCTATTAAAGTATGAGGATTGGCTATCTTAATATTATTGCATATATATATATATATATATATATATATATATATATATATATATATATATATATATGTAAAGATGATAATGTGGACCAACTGATGATTGCTGGTTTAGGATGAAATACGTATATTGGTGATTATTTATCTTTTCGACACATATGTGTTCAAGTGTATCAGTGTTATGAAATAGAGTGGAGAGTAGTGGGTCATGTGTTTAAGTTTTGAGAAAATCCATTGAACCATATTTTAACATTTAACTTTAATTTTAAAATTCTTAGTTTTATCTCATAACTCTCCTAACATTTTCTGAAATACTATTTTCAAAAACAATCATATCACATGCAAAATGTAGGTGATTTAAATAATCTCCATTTACTTTTACTTTCTTAGCTTTCCAGTTCAATCCACAAAATATTTATTGTAAAACTGCTATAAAAAGTTTTAGAGAGATATAATCACCTATGTGCATAAGCTTGTGGTTAAGACCTGTAGAGATCCCTACCTTCGCATTTTCAAGCGCACATGCTGAAAGGTTTATTGCCTTAGTAAATATTACTTATGTAATCAATGTGCGTTAAATAAATTTATAATTAGTATAACTATGTAATTTAATCATTTCTGTTGCATTTTGATAAATATTCTTCAAAATACGATATTGGTTTATACACCGAGATCCAAATTTGTAATTATCACGGAAATGCCTATAGAATAATGCCATTTCGCAATTTACAAATTCAAAGTATATGGCAACTCATCTTCATTAATCTTTTCTATTATTTTTTTAATACTTGAATGTGGTTCACTATGCTAAAGGTATTTTTAAATCCATATTGTTTCTTTGGTTGATTGGAATTTGAACTTTACTGTATAGAATTCTCTTATTTTGGTAAAGATTTTTTAGGGAATTGATAGAAGATTCATATGGTTATAATTTCTATATCACTTTTCTTAAATAACAATATTATTATCCTGCATTTTTTCAATCTTTTGACATGTTTGATCATTTAGACATTTGATATACATATTTGTTTGCAAGTTTTCTGTTGCTTCACCTACTCATTTTAAAATAGCATTAATAATTTCATTTCCCAGAGCTGTGTTGTTTTCTTTATAAATTAAATTATATTTCTCATTTCGTTATTTAAGATAATTACCATATCAGAACATGCATTGATTGCCAAAATCACACTTGTCTTTATTTTGCTGTAATATCCTATAAATACAGTTTATCCAAACCACTTCAAACCCTTTTAAGTAAAACTCTTTATTTGTACATATATACATACACCTACATTTTAACTGTCCTGCAGTCTTCTTCAGAGCTATGATATAATGAACAAGTAAAATAAAATACATAATTATATAATAATAATACCATAAAATATGTAAATAAATAAAAAAAACTAAAAACAACACAAAATACATAAAAAAACTAATAGAAATGAAATAAACCCAAATAAAATAATCCAGTTAATATAAAATAAAATATATAACATAAATAGAAAATAAATATAAATTATACATATATATTCCTAATTGTATACATATATATTCAAAGACAATTATTAATCTAAATATATTATCTATTTTTATTATTATTATTAACAATTTCCTAATAATAATAATAAAAAAAATAGATAATATATTTAGATTACTAATTGTCCTTGAATATATATATATATAAATGCAAAACCATAAAACAATACAATACTAGATTAAATCCAGAAGTTTACCAAAATCCTTACACAACCATGGTTTCATCTACTATAAATAGAACTTCTCAAGTGAAAATCAAACTAAAGGAAATAACAAATACAGTATATACACACAAAAACAAACCTTCCCATAATTCATTTCAAACTCCACCTTTCCTTAATATCAAAAGAAGTCTTCATAAGATTGATAGCCTCAGAATCAAGATTTATCATCAAAGTCTCCTTTATTCTTCTTTTTAATTCATTCTTTTCATAAAAAATAACCAAAGCATGATCATCATCATTATTCTCCTCCTCCTCCTCCTCCTCATCATCATCATCATCATCATAATAATAATAATAATAATAATAATAATAATAATAATAATAATAATAATAATAATAATAATAATAATTTTGATGGTAAGAATTTTGTTGGTAAGGATAATGATTATATATAGTTACCATTTAAGGCTTCAATATATAATTTGGTTTATAAGAATAGTCATTTGTTAGGTGGAAGTAAGGTTGCATGGAAGAAAGATTCTGATTTGAATTCATTACTTAATGGTTCAAAACAGTCTATTGATAGTAGGTCTATTCCTGGTATTATTTATAAGATTCCATGTAGTTGTGGTAAGTTTTATGTAGGCCAGAGTAAGTTTAGCCTTAATGAAAGGATTAAGGTTCATATAAGTAGAGTTAAACATAGGTATCTTAAATCAGCTTTATATATTCATGAATTGAATACAGGTCATAGAATATTGTTTAACAATTCTTCGGTTATTTTTTATGAAAAGAATGAGTTAAAAAGAAGAATAAAGGAGACTTTGATGATAAATCTTCTTGATTCTGAGGCTATCAATCTTATGAAGACTTATTTTGATATTAAGGGAAGGTGGAGTTTGAAATGAATTATGGGAAGGTTTGTTTTTGTGTGTATATATTTGTTATTTCCTTTAGTTTGATTTTCACTTGAGAAGGTCTATTTGTAGTAGATGAAACCATGGCAGTGTAAGGATTTTGGTAAAATTTTGGATTTAATCTAGGATTGTATTGTTTTATGGTTTTGCATTTTTTATTTTTGCTAGTATAGTGTTAGGCAGGTTTGATTTTATATATATATAAGTAGAGTTAAAAATAGATATCTTAGTTCTGCTTTGTATGTCCATGAAAAAGATACAGGCCACACTATTGATTTTGATGAAGCTAAGGTTGTCTTCTTTGAGAGAAATGAAATCAAAAGAAGAATTAAAGAATCTTTATTATTGAAAATTTATTATTCTGAAGCAATTAATTTATTTAAGAGTTCTTTTAATATTAAGGGTGGATGGCAAGTGAATGGATTTGTGGGTAATGTTTAATATTATATATATTGTGTAGTTTTAGTAGTTCTTTACACTTGAGAAGTCTTCTTGTAGCAGTGAAACCTTTGATAGTGTTTTAATATTTTTTTATGCTGGTCTGGTTGAATTTTGGATTTGGGGTAATTATATATATATATACAGTTAGGGATACACATGTATAATGTATATTTATTTTCTATTTCTGTTGTATATTTTATTTTATATTAACTGGATTATTTTATTTGGGTTTATTTATTTCAGTTTTATTAGTTTTTTATGTATTTTGTGTTGTTTTTAGTTTTTTTTATTGTTTACATTTTTTAGGGTATTATTATATAGTTATGTATTTATTTTATTTTGTTTATTATATCATAGCTCTGAAGAAGACTGCAGGACAGTCAAAACATAGGTCAATAAAGAGTTTTGCTGAAAAGTGTTCAAAGTGGTTTGGATAAATTGTATGCATTAATCACAGGAAATACTTTGTTTTTTTTTTGACATCATTTTTCTTTTAATAATAGCTTCATCTTTTTATTTATTTATTTATTGCTGAAATAACTTTTCCTCCAATCTTAAACTGCTAATTTATACTTTTGACACCATTATCCTTTTTTATAGTTTTTGTTGCTAATTCCCAATTATATATTTTTTCTATCATTATTGAGTTTTTTGGGTCATTTTACAAAATTCTACCTACTCAATTCTTTTTAGTAGATCTTAGTAATTTTTTTTCATATTCCTTATTTTCTTCATATATTGTGATCTGCATGATTTAGAATAGTAGATAGATTGTCCAATATGAGATTATGAGTCTCAGAATCTTTTCTGGCACACTCAAATTTCTCATGGGGGGTCCCAGGAATGATTTTTGTGCTTGCAGGTCATTCTGGTTTGCACAGATTTGGAGCTGAACCTATTTATGGGGACTGAGGTCCCCGAAATGGTCTTTTCATTCATAGGTCTTTTGCTCATCTAATGAACTTCTATGCAGTAAAGTCATATATCTTCTTTTTTTTATACCTTGTCATATTTCAAAAAAGATTTACAGGTGAGTTGCTGCTTTTTTGTGCTAGTTATTTTTTTTTATAGTTCTTAATAAATGATCAGTTATTGATTTCAGTGATTTGAGAACTGTCTTCAATGTCTATTAGTGTGCTAAAACGATTTTCAAGTTTAATTTAAGTTCACTAGAACGTTTCTAAAGATAAGAAATATCAATTATTAATACCGTCTTTCTAGTTTTGCTTTAACATATATATTACATTTCACTAATCGATAATCACTTCCTGTGTTGAGTCGATAAAAAACATTACAATAATTGAAACATATTTTCTTTTAATCAAAATGCAATCTAATTCTCCTATGTTTTCATTTAGATGCTACCGTGTCTATTTTTATTTAGAATTGTTTTCAAAGAAAGATTTCTTTTTTTTCCTTCAGAACTTTAAAAAGTTGGGCTCTCTTTAATTTCTGTCTCCATAATCAAATTTATTCACAGCTTTTTTTATTTACCAATAGTTTAGCATTAAAATATTCCGTAACAATTTTAAAATATTGTTTGGATCTGAACAAAGTCATTTTGCACCTCCATATAAAAACCTTCTTCCTCATCACGATAAAAATTTATTGAGGTATAAATCTGAATCATCTGCATTTGTTACCTTCTATAATTATGAGTAGATAGCAGTGTAAGTCTTTCTTATATAACATCAATCTTCACATCAGAAAAATCTTAGTGCCCTCTATCTTCACCTTTAATTACTATCTCAAATGATAACTTTACTGCCACAATTTAGTTTTTTCTGTTGGTACTGTAAGTATCTATAAGCAAAAAATTATACATTCTTCTGCCATCAAGCAAACTAATATATCAATTAACAACTATCATCCAATTGAAAAAGTCTATGATGTTTCTGATCTTAATTTGGAGATAAAAAGCCATTAAGCTCACCATCTGACTTATGACTGTTATTAAGCACCTAATCATATCAATTACCATATGTATTTCATAGTAATAACAGCTGCAACTCTAAAAATGAATGGAGTGGTAATTTTCCTGTCCTTGGAATCTCAAAGAGGAATCAAGGTGTCTAATTAACAGAAAATTCCTTTCTTTTTACGAATCGTAGAGAAATGTTATTTAAAAATGATAACATCGTTACTACGGCTAATATGACATTCCAATAATGTTTTATACACTAAACATTTGTTTTGATAATCTATGAAAATGTTTATTAATATTAAATATTTAATTGAGGATAATATTCATTCTTGATATAAATAGTTCAATCTTGATTTGTCAGATAAGTGTCAAATTTCTGACTATATAAAAATACATTTACAATATATTAGATATTTATCATTTTCCTTGTGAAGGATCATTTTATAAATCCTGAACTGAAGGTTTTACATGAAGAACCTGGAAATTGAGCAATAGTTTAAAAAAAAACATATTGCAAGAGCAATTCAGTTAAAACAGTTCTCTATCAGTTAAAGAACTGGTCAAAGATCAAACATTACAATTATCAAATCATGATATACAATCTACTAGAATAAAGTCCCCCAAATAGGGGAAAAATTGAAAAGGACAGAAACTTAAAAAAAATAATTCTAAAATAAATTTTTACTTAAGTATATATAAATTATTAGATGTAAAACAATCTTTACCAAAATCTTTAATTTGCTGTAAGAAATTTTTTGGATTAACCCTTCTATACATTGACAGATTTCTTTGTTCTCACTAGATTTAAACTCTCAACATTAACTTTAATATATTACTTTAATATCAAATCATTATTATTTATCAGAATATAATAAATTTGATCTCATTTGATAGATATTTTCATTTAAAAATTAAATAAATTTAAAAAAAATCATAATTGATTTTCAGAATTATTTTAAAAATTAAATTTTAATCAAAACAAAGTGATATCTCATCAGATTTCAGTTGGAGCAGATTCAATTTGCAAAATGAATAAAATCTTAGTTTGATGTTTGTTTTAAAAATCTGAACAAATTATTTTTATTATCTAGTAAATCTATCAATGCTTTAAAAGTTTATTTTTTTTTGTAATTTTTACAATATTCTTAAATATTGTAACAGATTGTTTAGTGACAACTTTTCTAGACAGTCATTAAGTCATAGCTGTGATCTACATGGTAACATTACAAAGAATATATTCTTTTATATTTAAAAATGAAACATTTCTGTAAAAAAACAAATATAATAATATATATTTTGATTTCTACACGCATTAGCCAGCATGGTGAGTTTATTGGCTTTTTACCTCTGAGTTTAAGATCAAGAAACACCATGGTCTTTCTTCTCAGTGCCTGATAAGGCAGAATGAATGTTTGTGTAAATGATAAAGATTTTTCCCAATTATACAATTATGACAGACAAAAATAAAGCATGGCCCTTAATCCCAGGAGGCTGTAAAGTCACCAACCAAGGCAGCGGTTGGTGGCCAAAGGCGGAGGGTGCTAAGAATATCCTGGAGGCAGACCCAGGCTGCCATTTGATGATGACTTTTTATTTAGGTACTTACAACTGCAGATCACTTTCAAGTGAAGGAAGATTGCAAGAATTAGAAGAAGAACTCTCTTATATTAAATGGGATATTATTGGATTTTGTGAAGTTAGAAGAAAAGGTGAACAGACAATTGATTTAAAAAGTGGACATATGCTCTATTATAAAAGCACAAATATTGGAAATACAAGTGGAGTAGGATTCATTATAAATAAAAAGTGGAAGAACAATATTGTGGAGATTGATGGTGTATCAGACAGAGTGGCAAGATTAGTTATACAACTTAATAGCAGATATCAAATGCAGATAATTCAGGTTTATGCCCCAATAAGTTCTCACAGTGATGAAGTAGTAGAAGATTTTTATATGGATGTACAAAAGGCTTTTGATCAGAGTAAACAACATTTTAAAATTGTTATGGGAGATTTTAATGCTAGAATTGGTAAACAAATGAAAGATGAAAGTGTTGTAGGTAATTTTGGTTATGGTAATAGAAATGAGAGAGGACATAGACTTGTGGAGTTTGCAGAGAAGGAAAAACTTTATATTATGAATTCTTTTTTTGAAAAAAATGTTAGAAGGAAATGGACATGGAAGCATCCAAATGAAGGTACAGCAGAATTGGATTATATTTTGACTAACAGGAAATACATATTTCAAGATTGTAATGTTCTTAATAAATTTAACACAGGAAGTGATCATCGATTAGTAAGGGATAAGATACATGTTAATGTAAAACTAGAGAGACAAAAATTATTAAGAAAAACTATATTTACAGTTGATATTCCTAATCTTCAGAAACATTCTAATGAATTTAAATTAGAACTTACAAATCGGTTTCAAGTATTAGTAGATTTTGAACATGATTCAGATTTGAATGAAATTAATATGAAAATAACTGATACACTTTTAAAAACTGCAACAAAGATAGCTGGTAGAAAAAAGCAGCAATTGACTATTAAAATTTCTACTGAGACTAGAGAACTTATGAAGAAAAGAAGGAATATGAAGATATGCAAGAATGATGCATTAAAAAGAATTGAATATCTCGAATTTTGTAAAATGGTGCGGAAAAGAGTTGAAAATGATATAAGAAAGTATAACTGTGAACTAGCAAGAAAAGCTGTAGAAGAAAATAAAAGTCTTAAGAATGTAAAACAACATTTTGGTATTGGTAGAAAATTTATATCTGCAATAAGGAAAAAAGATGGAATTATTACTAAAAAGAGGGATGACATTATGAAATTGATAGAAGATTTTTATCAAGAATTATATAGTAATAAAGAACAAGTACCTCCTATATCTATTACATCTTCCGAATTGCCCAGAATTTTAAATGAAGAAGTGAGAAATGCAATTAAATGTATAAAAAAAGGAAAGGCTCCAAGTAATGATGGAATTATAATTGATATATTAAAAGAAGCAGGTGAAGAAACAGAAAAAATATTAGCAAAGTTATATACCAAATGTCTAAATGATAAAGATGTACCGGATAATTGGAAGAATGCAGTAATAATATTAATATTTAAAAAAGGTGATAAAGAAGATATTAGAAATTACAGACCTATCAGCCTTTTATCAGTTTTATATAAAATTTTTACCAAGATAATTACAACTCGTCTACAGAGAACCTTGGATTTTCACCAACCAAGAGAACAAGCTGGATTTAAAAGTGGTTTTAGTACAGTAGATCATATTCAAGTATTGAGAGAAGTTATAGAAAGGACAAATGAATATGAGTTGTCATTATGTTTTGGATTTGTAGATTATGAAAAGGCATTTGATTCTATAAACATTTCTTCAGTGATTAAAGCATTGGATCATCAAGGTATAGATCCAGGATATTGTCATATTTTAAAGAATATTTATAAAAATGCAACAGCAACAATTAGATTACATAATGATACTGGGAAAGTCAACATTGAGAAAGGTGTAAGACAAGGTGACTCCATATCTCCAAAACTTTTTACAGCAGTGCTGCAAGAAGTATTTTGTGGATTAAAATGGGAAACTAAAGAAGTGAAAGTAAATGGAGATTATTTAAGTCATTTAGATTTCACAGATGATGTAGTTGTTTTTGCAAATAATGCTTCTGAGCTGCAGGAAATGTTGCAGGAGTTATCAGATGAAAGTAGGAAAGTAGGACTAAAGATAAATGTTAAAAAGACTAAAGTAATGTTTAATTGATTTGCTCAAAATATGAAAATAAAGATTGATTATGATGAATTAGAAGAAGTTAAGAGTTACAAATACCTTGGTCAGATTATTAATACAGATGGAAACATAATAGAGGAAATTAATCATAGAATTAAACTTGGTTGGAGTGCTTTTGGTAGAAATAACTTGATATTAAAAGGAAATATGCCTATGTGTTTGAAAAGGAAGGTTTTTAACAAATGTGTTTTACTAGTTCTTACTTATGGATCTGAGACTTGGACACTTAATAGAAGATCAATACAGAGACTTCAGACCACTCAAAGAAGTATGGAGAGATGTATGTTGGGAGTAACAAGAAGAGATCAAAAACGCAATGTATGGGTAAGAGAACAAACAGGTGTTACTGACCTCATTGAAAAAATTAAAAGATTGAAGTGGAGTTGGGCTGGACATATTGCTAGAAGAGATGATAATAGATGGACAATTGAAATTTTAAACTGGATTCCAAGAGATTGTAAAAGACCCAGAAGGAGACCACATGTAAGATGGATGGATGAAATAAGAAAATGTGTAGGGGTGATGTGGAGAAGAGAAGCTAAAGATCGGAGAAGATGGATTAAACTTGGAGAGACCTTCATCCTGCAGTGGATTGATAATGGTTGATAATGATGATTTTGATTTCTAATAATTATTACACAATTACAATACAAAAATAATCACAATTTCAAAAATATTAAGTTTTTAAATCATCATATTATTTTGCCAAAGTAATTTCACAAAGTTCAAGATAGACAAATATACAATGACTAGCCATCAACATGTGATTTCAGAAACTTTGAAATTCACGCTTATTTGATTATCCTGACATTTTTTGAAATTAAAATATTAGAAAAAAAATTGTATGTGAATTATAGAGCTGTAAAATAAAATGTTAGTGAAATTTCTCAGTAGAGGGCAAAAAATGTAAATTTGATTTCTAGATTTCTCAGCTGCAGATTCGTCACTTGAATAAATGGGTTGGTTAATGACTTCAAAAACCATTGTAAATTTTACGTGATCCAAGATGAAAGTATGTGCAAACATGTAGTACTGATTTGTCATCATAACACTTACAGTTATGTACAAAAATGGAAAGACTACACATTAAGGCATATATTAATGAAGCAGCATTGTCTTAAAAATTCATGATTATAAATGAAAAAGTGAATCAAGCAGGATTTTTAAAATAATAAAAACATAATATTAATTCTATACTAAAGCCAATGGAGATATCAAAAAAACAATCTTGCATTATCACTTTGACTTTTTTTGACACTTATTATATTACCAAATTGTCAGAAGTAAACCATACACAATGTTGACTAACATAGTTTTTTTTTTACTGTAAATAATGTTAATTTTAATACAAATCCATTGATGTTTTATTCTCTTGTAAACAATTATACATAATATATTACAGATATAATAAACACCCCCATACTTCCCCATTCTTTTAAATTCATTTAAATAAAAATAAAATAAAAGACAAATGACCCCCAGGATGCATTTCATGCTGAATCAGCACTCATCAGTTGGACCAGGCCACTAGCTCTCATATATCTTTATTATATGAAAAGTATTTATCTAGAGTAAATTGTTACAATGTAACAATATATTACAGTCATAACTGGGCACTGGATCTCTTTCCACACTCTCTGAATAAATGCATGTGACATAGTAACATAGTTTAGCTATTCACAATAAAAGCTTTAAGATGATAGTATGTTTGGATTGAGAGTTAAGATATGAAAATGTGACAGCATATTTTATAACTTAACTCATAATGGATTGGAAGAACATACTAACATTAAATTTTGTTTACATTGGGCAGAACTGCTATTCAAATGTTTTAAATAATTTAAATCATATATGGTAGTGAATCCATAAGTTAGAATAATATTTTCAAGTAGTTTGCAAGGTTTCATAATGGCAGAGAAAGCATCGAAGGGAATTTTTAAAAGCACAAAATACAATGTCACATTTCATGGCATAACACCTGATCCAGTTATGCTAGCATCTTAAAATGTTTGTGGTGAATAGTTCACCCATGGGACTATGCAATACATGCATTGATTCAATGATGGAACTTCAGGAAGCTTGGAGAGAGTCATCTTTTCATTTGGACACACTGTGTATAATTTTTATAAGATAATTAGTATATACAGACGTTAGATGTCTCATATTAAGATGTATAGTGAATTCCATTTTTTTCTTTTAACAATATTTATAAAAAAAATTTTTAATTAACTGATTTTTATTTTTCCTTTCATTTTTTTTTCTATTAGTTTCTGTATAGGTGTTTTAAATAATTTGTTATTATATCTATATTGGGCAATAACAAAACAATGATTTTCAACAATCCATGTCTCTCAAAACTATATGAAAATCTATGCCTTTAAGTAATAAATTAAATTATTTGTTTAAAATGTCCTAAAATTTTTATTGTGGCTGACACTCATTACGACATATTTTTATTGATTCCAAAATTAGTAAAAATATTTTCACTAACAAAGTGACCTAAAAAAGGAATCAAACTGTATTTCTAACTATTTATAGTCTAATCTCTAATCATCTTAACAAACAAAAATAAACTTTTTAGTATAAATAAACAATACTTAAATATCAATTCTGCATCATTACTCAAAAATTTATGATTAACAAAACAATTTCTACACTATTATGAACACTTTTTAGCAAAAACATTTTATTGACCTATATTCATGCACAGTCTTACATTTTGACTATCCTGCAGTCTTTTTCAGAGCCACTTTTATTTTAATTTAACATAGATCAATAAAAGGTTTTTGCTAAAAGTGTTCAAAGAAGTGGATAAATTGTATTTATATAAGATATTACAGCAAAATGAAGAAAGTGGTGAATTTGATAATATTTCTCATTAACAAAACATATAATCTGATCTAGAAATGTCACTTTTTTCAATCTAGTTACTTTCTAACCTCAACACCTGATCCAAAATGTATTCTCAACTTAATCAATATTATAAGCCATTTCTTTCTGAAAATACCTTTATCTACCACAATATTATTTTATATCCTCAAATGTTACAATAAAACATATAATTGAATGGCCTTCTTGCTCAGGAGTTCAAAAGAGATTTAAATACTCAAGTGCCAGAGCTCGAATCAATTTGAGTTTGTAGGAAGTTTGAGTGCAGGAATTTCCAGGTTTGAAATCAAACTGAGAACTTTACCTATTAGAGTCTGTTAATCTCCTGCTGCATTAAACCAAGAAGGACACAATAAATAAATTTCATGGAAAACTAAATAGCAATTAATATTTATGAATTGTCTGCTTAGATTTCTAGCACATCGGCATGTTTATGTTTTGGTTGGTAATTGTCTCTCCCAACCATGTGTATTGTTTGCTGAATTACTCTAAAATTAGAAGAAAGATAGTTCTGCAAATATGCTTCTGTTTTTACACATGCAAATGATATACTTGAGGAAAATGGGATGCAAAATGAAAAGAGACTTCATTATGATGTGATAGTTGTAGCTGTCAAAGAATAGTAATGTGAGATGGTTTAATCATCAAATTTGGCTGACAAACAGTATGATGTAAACCTGTTAAAATTACTGAAAGAATGGTACAAACCCTTTATGGAGTAAACTTAGTACATAATGAGTGTTCATATATTATTGTTATTTGGACTAAGAAACCAATGTATACCTTAACATATTTTCCTCATTTGTTTGTTATTACTTGTTAATAAATAAATGTTAATTAAACAGGGCCTTGTAATACATGCTAATTATATTCACTGCCTAACTGGTTTAAATTAAATGCTTAGACATAGAAGAGTGGTGCAGTTTCCAGGCTGGGGTACTGTGAAAACAGAAATTTAAAAATGGTAGCATTAAATCCTACAATGTAGTAGTTTGATGTAATAATACAGACCCATGAAAAAGCCATGTGTCAATAGTTTGATGTAATAATACAGACCCATGAAAAAGCCATGTGTCACATGCTGAGTATTATATGCTGATATATAAAATAGAAAATGATAATTTTAAAGTTTTCACAATTCTTTATTTGGAAGGACAAGATGTGACATAGGTGGTAAACAGATTCATAAACTGCAAGTGTTTGGAGGACATCCCATATGAAGAACTTATACAAATTTTGAATGCAAATTTTGCCCAAAATTTTCAAAAATGGGTAGTGCAGCTTAGACTATGAAGCAGAAAACAATTGCCACAGGGAAAACATATTATGATTTAGCCTTGTGGAGATTGTCCATAGATCTGTGATTTTGGTCTAAAGATAAATGACTCTCTGCTCTATGTCTGATGAAAATTTCAGAAAAATATTACTTAGTGATCCAAAGTTAACTTAAAAATTGGTCATAGATAAGTACATATCTCAGAAGACAGTGTTAAATAATGCTTTGGAATTTACAGTGTCTCAGCCTTTGGAAAAGATTTTATTTACCAGAGGAAAGTCTAAAGATGTTCAGGCTTCCAAAGTATATAAAAGAAACATTCAAATGTTACTGTTGTGGGAAAGCTGAACATTTAAAAATGAACAGTAGACATAGAGAAAAAATATGCAGAATTTGTGATGCTACTAGCTATCGTTTTCCATTTTAAAGATAAATGATTACCTAAGAAAAAATGGATTGAAAATCTGGAGGAGAGGTGGAGCAGAAGAATATTAGTAATAGAGAGTGCAAATGACAAAACCATGAACCATGTACTTCTAGAAGTACACGTTTGTGATAAATGTGTTACCATGGAAGGTTATAGCAAAGCAGATCTGTCCATAATGACACATAAATATTTGATTCAAATTACTGAAAGTAATCAAAAGAAATTTATATTAATATTAATGAAGATGAATGAGATGGTAAGTTTGATATTCATGGCAAGATAATAGTTCCAGTAAAGTTGAACTCTAGTTGGAGTTCTCTGACTTTGCATATGGTAAATAAAGATGTAAGACTGCTAATAAGTATGACTTGATTTGGACATTGGTGTATAAGTTTACATGTATTAAGGATGGTCCATATGGAAACCTTTATAAAAAAAGATACCCTGAACTTCTCAAACATGGATTAGCAAAAACAAGAATGAGGGCAGTGAATGTAGAATTGATAAAAAAATGGATAACTAATTATTTGTAAACCTCATAAAGTGCTGTTTGCTTTAAGAAATAAAATAGGAAAAACATTAGATGAGTTGGTTGCTAAAGGGGGTTTAATACCATTTGAAGATTAATCATGGACTACACTTGTAGTTGTAGTAATTAAGCCTTTGTGTGATGATTATAGGATTACCATCAATAAATTTAATTAAATTGAGAGAGTGCAAATTTCTCAAGCGCTTGTGACTATTAGTAACCAATCAGATCTTAAGCATTGGGACAGGAAATTTAATAAGAAAAGAGTGGATTTTACTCTCTTCTTTACTTGTCTTTCTATATATCCAAGCCAGTCCAAAGTACTTATATCTGAGAGCGTGAATCTTAAATATCATCACACTTAATTGACTGAGTTCAAATTATAAACATACAGCGTGAAATCTTTCGATTTACTATGCAGTAGTTTTTCGATGTTGGGCTGGCTTGGATATATAGAAAGACAAGTAAAGAAGAGAGTGGAATCCACTCTTTTCTTATTAAACTCCCTATCCCAGTGCTTAAGATCTGATTGGTTACTAATAGTCACAAGCGCTTGAGAAATTTGCACTCTCTCAATTTAATTTTCAATACCGTCTGCATTTATAAAATATTATTTACATCAATAAATTTATAAAGACAATGTAATATCTGGTGCTTAATGTTCACAAAGTACTAGTGATGTTGCAAAAAGCTAATTATTTTACAAAAATAGATCTGAAAGTGACTTTTCACTAAATACCTGCAACAGAAAATACAGTGGAGTTGTTAACATTGATTACAGACAAAGGATTATACAAATGTATTAAAGTGCATTATGGTATTTCTATTGCTTCTAATGTCTTCCAGGAAAAAAATGGACACATTGTTTAGATTCATGGATTGGAGTAATTTATCTGGATAAGATTTTGATCATGGGCACAAAAGAATCTGAATTGGAAAAATTAGTAGATCTAATCTGCTCAAAATTAGCGAAGTAAAAAGCCAAGATATGTTAGCAAATGCATTGGATTCACAAAAAAATAATATTCCTTGGACATATGATAAATGCTCACAGTCAGTTTCCAGATCCAAGTAAAGTTAAGTCTATTAAGAATGCTGATAAACCTAAGAATATGAAAGAATTGCAAGCATTTTGGGACTCTCAACGTTTTATGAGAGTAGAAAAATCACATTATTTATTTCCATTATATCAACTTCTGAAAAAGGAACAACTTTGGACTCGGATCAGTAAGCATGAAAAGGCTTTTAGTATTGTGGAAGATGTTAACTGCAGAAAATTTACTGGTTCATTATCATAGTGATTCAGACAGTATCACAATGATCAATGCATTTGATTATAGTATAGGTGCTGTTATTTTTCATCTCCTTCAGAAGCGAGCATCCAATCACTTATGCTTCGAGAGTCCTTACATTGGCTGAAAAGAATTACAGCCAATTAGACAAGCAAGCATTAGCTGTCATGTTTGCAGTAGACAATCGCCCCCTAGTGGAAATTTTTTGTTCTGAGAAAAAATATACAGTCAGGTAGGCCAAATATGTTCCACTGGATACATTTATAGTCACATTACAATTGTCACTTAGTTTCTAAAGTCAGAAAGAGAAATTGGGTGTGTAGATGCTCTATCGTGACTATCTGATCTTAAAAAAAAGGCTTACTAAATCAAGGAAATAAATTATATAAATTCAATGAAATCACCCATAATAAATAGTGCCGTAGTGAAAAGCTGGACTAAACAAGACGAGGATTATGAACACTTAATGCAATTGATTAAAATAGTTGGCCAAATACTCATCCTTCTGAATTAAAAAAAAAATGGATTAACAGAGATAGTCTTTCAGTTTGTGAGGGGTGCATACTGAACATTGACTGTGTACTTGTTTTTCCTGCTGGTAGAATTCAAGTACTAAATTTGCTACACAAAGGCCATCCAGGAGTGGTAAGAATGAAAGCTCTCATGCATTCTTATGTTTGGTAGCCTAATATAGCTAAGAATGTATTTGCAAATTGTCAACAAATGGTTAAACTACCACCTAAACAATTGGAACCATGGACAAGACCTATAACTCTTTGGACTTATTAAGACCATTATGGCTCATTGGATAGTTATCTAATACTTACATACTGGTAGTTGCCTATTCCAGATGGACTGAATGTAAGTTGGTCAAGAATACAAGTGCCAAATTTACTGTAACTGTGTTAAATAAAATCTTTGCACCCATGGCTTCCCAGAGTTAATTGTGACTGATAATGAGACCGGTTATCATGTCTCAGATATTTAAGGATTTCTTGTGTGAGTGAGAAATTAAGCATATTCTTACTCCTCCTTACCTTCTTGGAGAATAATGGAATTGCTGACAAAGCTGTACAGAGTCTAAAGAACAGTACGAATGAAAGGAAATTTAAAGAAATATCTGAAGTTTTGGTAGAGATGATACACAGCCAACATTTTAACTTAGTACAACAACAGGAATAACTCCAGCTGAGTTACTGATGTATTGTTCTTTCCATACCCACTTAACTCAGTTGATACTTATGGTTATTAAGAGAAAGGAAAATCACAATTTAGTAAATTTCTTAACGGGTGAGCAAATATTGATGCATGATTTACTTAAACATCAGTTGATATGGGGAATAATTATAAAGATGCTATCAAAACAACTGACTTGTCAAGTTGTAGAATGATAAAGAGTTTAGAAAACATGCAAATCATCTACATCACTGTTATGGGAATCCTGCAACCAAAATTTATCATAAGGAATGGTATAGAAAATTGATGCTAAAAAGGATGTGATGGTAAGTTTAGAGTTAAAGGTAAATGAAGAAGTTACACTTTATTAACAACAAGAGTCCATTATTTCTGTGGTTGAAGTTCCGATGGTAGTTTCTATAATCCTAAGAATACTCCAATCACTGCTTAAATTTGAAGATTTTATTTGTCATTAGCCCTACTGATTTTAGAGTGGGGAAGGACTTTAATGTCTGCTAAGGTTTCTAGCATGTCAGTATGCTTATGTTTTCATCAGTGTTTGTTTTTCCCAACCATGTGTATTGTGCACTGAATTACTCTAAAAATTAAAAGAAAGAGGGCACTGCAAATAAATTCATTTTCACATATGTAAATAATATGAGGAAGTTGGGATACAAAATGAAAAGAGACTTCGTTATGGAGTGATAGTTGTAAGAGTCAGCTTAGTCATCGAATTTGGCTGACAGCAACAAGATGAAACGATAAAATTACCTGGTTCTTTTAAAAGAATGGCACAAATTCTCAAATAAACTTAGTATGTAATGAGTGTTAGTCATGTTAATGTTATTCAGACTGAGAAACCAATTTCTACCTTAACTTGTTTTCTTCATTTGTTCATTACTACTTGTTAATAAATAAATGTTAATTAAACAAAGTCTTGCAATGTGTGTCAATTATATTCATTGCCTGATTGGTTTAAATTAAACCCTCAGACATAGCACTTTGGATTAACTGATATTTATCAATTTTATGTGAATATAAAAGTGAAAGAATTTGGAAAGAAGACATTAATGTTTTATAATATATCAAATATACAAATACTACCTACCCCACCTGTCCAAAAAAATATTAACTCTGATTTGTAAATTATTGTATAATTTTTACATAAAAAAGATATAGTAATATTTCACCTTTCATGATTGCCAATAAAAATGTAATTTGAAATAAAATAAAAATTTATTCTTACTTCATTTCTGGAATCTGAACAAATTTTTCAGGACAACAGAAACATTTAAAATTATGTTTTAAAATTTAAAATTCCACTTATAATTATTAAAATGTGACAAATAACTGTAACTCATATTGTTACAAGATGAGTTTCTTTATTAGCCAATAATAACTTCCTATTTTACATTAATACATTTCTCTGGTATTTTTTTTTTAAACAAAAATTTTTAAACAAAATCCAAATCTAATCCAATATTGATCAATAAGTAGATGTCGAATATGTTTATCTGGAGAGTAAAATTTCTAAAATAATCTGAGCTATTAGAAAAATGTTGATAGCCTGATTACCAAACTAAAACAGGATTGTATTAGATTCTCCTTTGCTGTATTTTTAATTATTGTACGTTTATAAATATTAGAGTTTCTTTATTCAACTCTAAAAAAATTATTTATTTAGTATTTATAAGAAGGAAAAATATTTTAAGTGTAATTTAAAATTATAAAATTTTTACAATGCAGAATTGGTAAAAAGTTTCCAATAGATAAATAATGTTAGCATCAAAATTCGCTACTTTGTTTTTCTGTATTCTCATTCTCTACTGTTCCTTTACAGTATCTTAATTATTATAGTTTATTTTACCCAATTTTAACAAATTTAATTATTTAATATTTAAGAGATGAAAAAAAAAATTGAAATTATAGTTCAGACTATCTACATATAAGTAATTTTCACATGATCACCTTTTCCTATGCTTGCTCATAACTGTTATTAAAACAGGCAAAACTCTCCATACAGTAATGCCACTCAGTGCAAGCCAGAGTAATCAATGGATGCCAGAAGGCATGTGCATAAAATCCCTATCTAGTGCATACTCATCCAATATCCCCAAACTAGTTTCTAGCTTGTGGCTCTTCTCAGATCCAAGGCTCCTCACTGATGAAAGCACTAAGCTAGAAACTAGTCTGGGGATATTGGATGAGTAGGCACTAAATATGGATTTTATGCACAAGCCTTTTGGCATCCATTGATGTCTCTGGTTTGCATTGAGTGGTACTACTGTATGAAGAGTTTTGCCTGTTTTAATAAAAATAATTTTATAAATTGAATACTGACCAGGCACCCATAGCAGGTAAATAACATTAGTATCTATTTTCAATCTGCTAATCATTCCAGTTTATTTCTTAATTCAATAAAATTTTGAATTATTGAATAAGTAGTAAATATTTATCTGCTTCAAATTATCTTCAGGGTCTATGCAAATTATGAAAAAGGTAACATTTGATAAAAGTATGTAATATTCTTTTATTTCTTCAGTTTTAAAAAACGTTCAGATTTATTTCAGTGTGTGTGTGTCTACAGTTGATATTTCAAAGTATATGTCTAGAGCAATGGCGTGCAAACATTTTACCAGCCATCACTCTCAGACTGAAAATTTATGTGACCCATTACATGTTGTTAACATTCTATTATAAGCATATAAGGATAGTAATAAAAAAAGTTGTTTTACCGCATACAAATACATATATTTTTATATTATATTTCAGTATAAATGATTTTGATCTTTGAAAAAACTGCACATTAACAAAAAATGTATTATAATACTTGGTTCTTAGTAAATCTGTTGATTTGTAGGAATTAAAACTTTTTAAACCTGTTTTAGAAAATGTGTACATTCAAGAATGTAGTACCGTATATCAATGTTAGGAGGATACTAGAATGAAGACCAAAACTCTGAGGGTCAATAAGAGAAATAAGAGCAATGTAAGCAAAGTGCCATTTATACAAAGCGGATTGGAATATAAAGAAAGAGATATTTAAACACAAAAGTAATCAGACGCACAATAATGAGTTGAGCAATTTTCATGTATTTTTTAATAGTGTTAAGGTTTTAGTTTTTTCAATTAAAAATTTATTATCCAGCATGAGACCTTTTTATGATCTCCAATTATTTGTTTGAGATTCCTTGAGGAATTGCCCTTGAATTGCCTCCTTTGCTGTCAACACATCTGCATCTAATCCATGTCTTCCTACTTCTCTTTGTACTTTTTCTAAATAATGTAATTTCCCTTTACCAACATTTAACACATTGTTACCCTATGTTAACCCTGCTACTGCCATTCCCTTCCATACAATTCTAGCCACATCATATTTATTATATGAAAACACTGTTAATTTCTTTATCAATCCCTGTTTTCTTTCCTTCATTTATCAATCTTTTCTCCCATTCATCCAAACAATTTCTCTGATTATTTAAGATGATTCCCAAATAGTTATATCTATTCACCAAACTCAACTTTATATCCCCCAATAAAAATTCTTTGTCTTCTCTTTCCCCAGTATTAATCATCATTACTTTTGATTTTTCTTCATTAAATTTAAACCCCATCTTTTTACCCACCCTTGTGCATGTCCTCAGCATAATTTCCATACCTTCCCTTCTTTCTGCACACAAAAAGACATCATCCACAAATAAAAGAAGTGACAATGTATATACTCCCTTGCCACCACTAATGGCATCTCTACCCCTTTTCCTAGTATTTCTATTGCTTTCTCCATTTCTCTCAAATACAACATAAAGAAAATAGATCACATAGGGCATCCTTGTCTTAGTCCCATCCAATTTTTAACTTTAACTGATTCTATATTCTCTAATTGATATGCAGTTATTTTTATATAATTTCTTAATAATATCCACTAAAGCTCCATCCATTCCCAAATTTACCAAACTTACCCGTAATCTATTTTTATTTACTCTATCATATACCTACTCTACATTTACCATCTATAACTGTCTACCTGTATTCCTATTCATATCCATAAGTAGTGTAACTACAAATAAACTATCTCCTATATGACTATCTGATTGAAAACCTTCTTGCATTTCTCTCACTATATTATTTTCTTCCATCCATTTTGCAATCCTTCCAGCCACCATATAGTCACTATATATGAAAAAAATTATATAACACTGATGTTACTGCTATCTGTCTATAATGGTTTAACTTTCTATGATCTTTACCTTACCATTTCCTTTAAATTGCAGCCTTACTCTTGTATCACTCCAATTTCCCAGAAAATCTCTCTTCTGTGCCATATTATTAGCATGATAATAGTTTTATTTTTGCCTTATGCCCTAAATTCATTACCATCTCTGCTGCCCATTCATCAAAATCTCTCGACTTTCCACTTTTCAATTTATTACCTGCCTCATTCAGTTCATTTTCTATAAACCTAATATTTCCATTACTATATGCATTTATGTTTGCTATCATTGTGTCCTTCACATCTAATATCTTTTCTATATCCATTACATACTTATTTATGATTATATCTAGTCCTTCATTAGAGCTACACTCTATTCTCTCATCATCTAGTAATCCTATTTTTCTCTCCCCTACATTCCTTTTTTTAAATGTATTTCCAAAATTTTTTACTCCCATCTCTTCCATTTTTATTAATATCCTCCAACAATTTACTATTCAATTTCATTCTCTGTATAATTATCTATTTTAGACAACTTCTATTTTTCTAAATACTTTTCCCATTTAGCATTATCAACTTTTTTACTTTCTTTGTTCTTAGTAGCATACATATTCTCTGCATGCTTTCCCCCTCTCTTTTACACTTTTACCAACTCTCACTTTCCTATTACTTTTATTCTTCTGAATAATCTCACCTAAAACCCTATTTGCCACTTTTTTATTTTGCCACACCAGTCCTTATACTCATCCCTAACCAACTCTTCCATGGTTTCGTCAACTATTATTTGTATACTCTTCTAACTTATTCTTGTCATTCACTCTCCATCCACATCTTTCATAATCCTTTCTACTTTTATTACTATTTTCCATCACATTATTAAACATTTCTATTATAAAGAAGTTATGATCACTGTTATATACTCTCTCTTCATTATCAAATACCATAATTTTCATACTTTATTCATTCCATCTTTCTCTACTAATACATAATCTATTGTGTGGAATACATTATTTCTAGACCATGTGTATTGTCCCTCATAAATGTTTGATAAATTTCCAATGCTCAAATTCATTCTCTGACAAAAATTCTTCAACAGCTGTCCATTCTTATAACATACATCATCAATTTCTTCAACACACCCATTCATAACCCTTATAACCATTATTCTCTTCCCCTTTTATTAAAAACTCTCTATATCTTTAACTAGGCAGTCATATATGCTACTGTTCCACTCCATTATAGTTTGACTATCTCCAGTGGCTATATACACTATAGGCACAATCCATTCTTGTCTTCCTAACCTTATCTCAACTGACAAATGTTCTTGACATTTAACAGTATTTAAATATTTTTTTGACATAACTCCTATATTATTACCCCCTTTTCCTTTTCTATTTATACACTGCCATACCAAATATTCCAAAAATAATCTTCTTCTTCTCTTAAGTGTGTGTCCACTACTGCTAATACCTCAAGCTTTTCATTTTTAATTGCTTTATTTAATTCCAGCCACTTTTCTGGTCTTCTACCACCTAGAATATTCAAATACCCAATTTTAACAATTTTTTCTTTTCTAACTACTCTTTTATAAATTCTTTTGACTCTTTCTTCTCCATTATATTTATAAATAACTTGTTTATCATTAATTTTACAGACCCATTTTCTCTCCACATCTACATTTACATCTAAACCAGCTACCCTTCATTATTTCTTATATCCTGTCCATTCTTCTTCTTTTTGATAAGACTGCAACTTAAAATCCCCCACCCTTCCCCTTTATAAGTTTCCTGAACTATATTCTTTATAAATCAAACTCCCTAAAACTTCACTTCCTTGTTTTTCTAAGTGCAATCCATCTTTACTATATAACTCCATCTTTCCAATAAAAAAATCCCTCACATCCACAAACATGACACCATTTCTCTCACAGAATTTTTTCAATCTCTTATTTATAGAACATGCCCTATCTAACATATACCTCTTGTCAAATGTTGGTAATAATCCAACTATTCCTACTCTTTCTTTAATCTTATTCAAATTCCTAATCAATTCTATGTACTCATCTATTACCCTCTCTGATGGATCTGACAAATTATTCGTCCTTACCATAACATACACATGTCTATTCCCATCCCTATCATAACATACACATCTCTATTCCCTTCTTTTTTTACTTTATAATATCCCTAATTCTAGCTCCAGGCAACAAACTCTTACATACCTGTTTCTATTGTCCCTTGCAATTATATCTCCACATTCTCTAATTAGTGAATCTCCTATCAATACTGTCTCATACTTCACTTTTTCTGCTTCATCCGCAATATTCTCTACCACCTTTTGAACTTCCTTATCTATTTCTTCCTTATCATTACTACTCAATAATTTCTTCATCTCCTCACACTACATCTCTAATGATTTTAATTTTGCTTCTACATCCTTTATGTCTTTCTCTATCTTAGTTATTGTTTGGCTAACCATCTCTATTTCACTACTAATTTTTTCACCCATATCTTCTGTCACTCCACTAAAACCATACTCTATCCTATCTTCCTCAATTACATTTTGTCCCATTTCTCCTGACTTTCTCTTTAAACTTTCTACACTTAAAAATGACTGTTTTACCAATTTTTTTTACATATACACACTGTGTACATAATCATAAACCAGTTACACCCTTCCTAGTCTTATTTAAACATTTCAAGTGATACACCTCATCACATACATTACATTTTACCACAGCATGCCTAATTTCTTTCTGACCATTATATATGCATTGTGGAATACAAATGCAATCCATAGTCCTTATTTTCCACCTCACCTCTTATATTTGACTTTATACTTCCTCTCCGACTCTTCAAACTCCTTAGCACACAAGGAAATAAAACTTTTATGTCAATGACAATCGATCGATAACCACGTTTTCCGACCATAGGCCTCCAAAACATCCTTTTTCCTCAAATAATTCATTTCCTTCGATAAATTAAAAAAAAAATCTTTAGTAGCAAACTTATTAAAAAGCAAATAATCTTACATACAACTTAGTTATATAATATCCTTACATTAACACATTCAACAAAATAATTTTTTTTTTGCTTCTATATTTAAAATGGCAATCGAAACACTTTCTAAATGTTAACAATTCCCAATCTTTTAAAATTCAATTATATCTATCTCTCTTAATCACAAATTACTCTCCACTTTCATACAACAAGCAAACAATATTTGTATCGATTATCTCAGATGATGAATAGGATATAAGAAGTAAAAATAATTTAGCTTTCAGCACAGAATAAAACGTCAACAAAACACAGCAACACCTATGATTAGTTTCGTTTTGTAAAATTATAAATTCAAAGTCACTGATTACATTTATATTATTAATATCTATATTAATATCGTATTTGTACTTTTTAAAAATGTATTTAAGTTTAAATCTAGAAAAATTGTTTATCCTCAGTGAGGCTTATTATAAATTCAAGTATTCTGAAATTAAATTAGAGAATCAAAATTAAATTGATATTTGCGGTTTAACTTGGTTAATTTTTTAATGCATTATAAAAAAGCGTTAATATATTGTTTATTAAAATTTAAAATATAATAAGTAAAATCTTAACAATGATTTATTGTAATATTTAAAGCAAAATATTAATTTTTAACGCTAAACAGTTCATCTGCAATTAGTAAAGTCGAATAAAAACAGAAATCAATTATATTTTAAAACACTGGGTTATTATTATTACGTAATTTTCTTAAATTGATTTATTTAATTTTCATTATTAAAATGAATTAATTTAAAATAAAAGTAACTTTCAAATTTTTATGTATTTATTTAAATAATTTACTATTTAGAACAAATACCGAAGTCCCCCCTCCCCAATAGTGGCAAACCAACCAAAAATAATAATATATTGGAAAGAGAACTAGAAGTAAAAAACAACACTCCTGATAAAATAACACAAACATTAAGATCAGATACTCAAAGTGTTCCAAAGTGGTATTAAACATAATTCCTATGTGAAAACATAAAAAAAGTTAACATTTTAAAATAAATAAAAACGAAAATATATAAAAAAAAATTACTTATGTATATAATACAAAGATCGTGCATATATATATAATCAAGAACTTTCATTATTATACTCAAACTTAACGTGAAATACATAACATGCATTATAATTAAAATCATCATCATTTTCAACCCTCATCGATCCACTGCAGGATAAAGATGTCTCCAAGTTTAATCCAGCTTCTTTTCTCCACATCATACAGCAGACTTCCTTCTTTCATTCATCTATATCACACGTGGTCTCTTTCTAGGTCTTTTATGCTCTCTTCAAATCGGTTTAAGATTTCCACTGTCCGTGTAATGTCTAACAATATGTCCAAACCAACTCCCCTTTAGTTTTCTCTCTCATTTTCTTAATGGTATCAATAATATATTTTTAAAATGAATATTTCTGTAGGGTGATTTTCACTATCATTCTCAAGCAAGGTATGAATTGATTTCTATATACACTTAACACCTTGTGGTGAGATGCAATCTTAAACATATGTCTGAAGATATGTAGAAAAAATGTATGATCTCCACAATGCATATTTCATACTGAACCAGCACTCATCAGGTGGCTCAACCTAATTTATAAGTGTCAAGCTTACTGTTCTCACAATTTTGTCACAAATCACTTGGTGGATGTATATATATATTAATCCATCATCAGATTTTCAATTGGATGGACGGTTGAAGAGTTGGAGTGTGGAGTAGATTGAAGCCTGTCCATTAAATTATGAGGTTTGGCTATCTTACTATATATCTGAACACTTATAGCATATATGTGTAGAGATGGTAATCTGGACCAACTGATGATTGCTGGTTTAGCATGAATACATATATTGGTGATTATTTATCTTTTCAACATATATATGTTCAAGTGTATCAGTGTTATGAGATAGTGTGGAGAGTGGTGGTCATGTGGAAGTCTGTACTCATATACACTATATATTAAATAATAATAATAATGATGATGATTTAATTTAATTTAGTCCATTTAACAGGTTTTACATACAAACAAAAATGAACAGCTAATCTAGTTCACAAAGCATTTGCAGGGTTTTTGCACAGTAGTCCTAAATGTTCTATCATCTGTTTCAAATATATTAACATCATTAAAGTATTTATTGTACAATCTAGGTAATCTTACTAATGCTGAATTTTTTAATGTTTCATTTTTAAATTTTGGAATATTATACAAATTTTCTAATCTCATATCCTTTATCTTCATCTTAAATGATAATTTTATTTAGCAACTTCTCATATCTATTATACCTGATCATTTTTTTAAGTACTTCATATCAGTATAGATTTATCTTTTGTAGAGAGCATTGTGATCACATATTATTTCTTATTTAATATATCCTAAAAAATTTTTTTTATAAAGCTTTTCCAGTGCTAATCTATTACTTAATTTACATGAGTTCCAAATCAAAGATCTATAATTTAAAATAGGTAGAAGTAATGTATGAAACAAATACACACATATATTTCTCTTAAACATTTTACAGTTTCTGAGAATTAAATCCATTATTTTATAATTTTTTGTAATAACATTTTGAATATTATTATTAAATCTTCCATTATTATTAAAAATAATACCTAAATCTTTATAATATTCTTTTCTTGAAATACTTTTTGAGTTTAGCATATAATTAAACATAATTTGTAGATGATTTTTTAGAAAATGATATGACACAACATTTTTCAATATTAATTTCCATATCGTTTCTTATGCACCAATCCTGAAATCTTTTGAAATCAGACAGCAAAATCCTCTGATCATCAAAATTATTGATAGTTTTATACAGTTTAATATCATCTGCAAAGCAAAGAATATCAGAACCACTTACACACTACTCTATATCCAAAGAATAAACTGAAAAAAGTAGTAGTTCAAGTATACTTCCTTGAGGCACTCCAGCATTATTAAAATATGTGTATGATTTTGCAGACCCAAAAGATACAGAATTAGGTCTATTTGAGACAAAAGATACAAACCACTGCAGAAGTTCACAACTAAACCCAATAGTGTGCAACTTACTAAGCAATCTAAAGTGATCTACTTGGTCAAATGCTTTGCTTAAATCAAAATAAATCATATCTAGCTGTAATTTGTTATCAATTGCATTTGCAATGGCTTCTTGAATATGTATGAAATTAGTTTCAACAGATCTACCTGGTATAAAACTATGTTGTGTTTTAGATAATGATTTACATACTTTATCTATTATTTTATTATATCTATAATTATCAACATCATTTGATTTAACTTTTGGTATTGGTATAACTTTTGCAACTTTCCATGAATCAAAAAAAAATACTCTGCTGTAAAGAGATATTAAAAATATAACAAAGCACTGGAGCTAGCAGTTCAGCACATCCCTTATAACTAAAAACAGGTAACATATCATATCCAAAACTTTTTTTATTTTTAAGTTGTTTTATTGCTAATTAAATGTCATTATAATTTAATAACTATCAAATCATTACTTTTAAAAGCAATATATGATATAGCTGTATATGATTTAGATAGCACCTTTTCCCTTGTATATGATGAGAAGTAGTTGACAAAATGATCATCTGTAAGAGTCCCATTGTCAATTGACATTTTATTTCTTATACCAGAATGCTTTTTAATGAATGATGAAAAGTAACTTGAATTGCAATTTATGTTGTTCTCTAGTTACTCAATATATCATTTGAAATCATTTTTTTCTATGATTTTAAATAATCTTCAATTATTATAACATATTATGATCCTGATTTCTTAAACAACTTATGATGCTTATGTTTTTTTTTTTTTTGTAAATACAAATCAATTTCTTAGAAAACCAAGGATAATATTTTTTAGATGATTCATAGTATAATGGTATTCTATTATTTAAATTTTTTTGCATATTTTTTTGGAACAGATCTACTGCCTCATTTACATTTGGGGAACAATATATTTGGTCCCAATTAGCATACTGATGTCACAATATAAATTATAATAATCACCAAGTTTATAATTTTTATTTGAAGTTATCATACCCTTATAATAATAATAATAATAATAATAGTAGTAGTAGTAGTAGTAGTAGTAGTAGTAGTAGTAGTATTAGTAGTAGTAGTAGTAGTAGTAGTAGTAGTAGTAGTAGTAGTAATAATAATAATAATAATAATAATAATTACAACAACAACTACAATAATATAACAATAATAATAATAATAATAATAATAATTATAATAATTATAACAATAATTGAGGCATAGATTAAGATGGGTCCTATCTTTTTCTAATAGTTCTGGCTTGTGTTTTAGAATTTAGAGTCCTATGTGATGCCATTATTCCATCTGATTGGCTGTCACATAAGCATTTTTAAAGCGTATCTGTTTGAAGGTGTTTAGCTTTCACGTTATTATAACAATAATAATAATAATAATTACAACAATAATAATAATAACAACAACAACAACAATAACAACAACAAAAACAACAACAACAACAACAACAACAACAACAACAATAATAATAATAATAATAATAATAATAATAATAATAATAATAATAATAATAATAACAACAACAACAACAACAGCAGCAGCAGCAGCTTCAACTCCTTTTAATGTGGCACTAAAGCTCTACTAAATAATCATATGGATAAAATGAGAAAGTTTTTTAAAGTAGTGTTGAAAAAGAAAAGCTATGGTTTAGAAAACCGGAGTAAACTATAAAAGATTTTGTCTTACAGTATATTGATTATAAACTCAAATGTCACTCATCTTTGTCTCAGGTCTATGTGTTGGAATAAAAATTTTAAATATATCTAAATATATGTTCACCTAGAAATATTGCTTAAAAATATTGCAGTCATTTTAATGCATTTTTAATTTCCATATAATTTAATATTTATGAGAATAAAAATTACATATTTTCCCTTTATGTTTGTTATTTACTTAGTTACTGCTGGGAATAATTTTATTTGAGTTAGACGAAATTGAAATCAATATAAAATTTATATTCTTAGCATAAAGTATGATACTCATAAAGGTATTTCTTTAACTTTAAAAAAAAGATTATATTTAATTTTCAATTTTATATGAATAATGTCAGATATTACAATATTATTTGTATTAATGAACTTTCTTATAAAACTTTCAATAAAATGGATAAAATTGTCGAAAAAAAGGAAATATTAATTTTTAAAAATTAATGAACAATAAAAAAAATTATTTTTTAAAATAAACTATTATATATATATCATACAAGTGGACTTCATGATTTAAGATAAAAGTGAAATTTATATTTAAACATTTATTTAAAGGTCAATAGTACTTTATTTAAAATGAAATCAATACATATAATGAAGTTATTATTAAAAGATTACTTTAAAAATTCGGTATAAAGTTTTTTTTTAAATATTTTGCTCATATAAATATTAATTTAATTCTTTTTAAGCTGTAACCTTAAATTTATTATTATAAAAATTGTCAGAATGCTTTGATGATTTTGAATATATATATATAATTTCTGGCATAAAAAATCACTAAACATCACATGATCACCATTTCTTATGCTTGCTCATAACTGTTATTAAAACAGGCACTACTGTCTGGAGAGTTTTGCCTGTTTTAATAACAGTTAGGAACAAGCATAAGAAATGATGATCATGTGATGTTTAGTGGTTTAATACCAATCCTGCCTAATAGGATAGTGGTAGCTATGGTTATTAAAGAACCAAACACACCAAATATATGGATACTGAACTGAGTTCAGACCTATATGACTATATAAGCTAATGAACTTGGATTGAAAATATTATTGTGTTTTCAATTTTATTCTCATAGTTTTGTAGTTAAGTGGAGATAAAAGGTGGCTACTGGAGGGGTCCATTAGATCCTAAGATCTAGGTGCAGTGCTCTCAGATCCAGAGCTCCTCACTGATGAAGGCCACAAACTGGAAGCTAGTCTAGGGATATTGGATGAGTAGTCACTAGATAGAAATTTTATGCACAAGCCTTCTGGCAATCATTAATTACTCTGGATTGCACTGAGTGGCACTAATGTCTAGAGAGTTTTGCTTGTTTTAATTTCTGGCTTGGTAACTATTATTTTTTGTTAGTATGCCTTTTTACCTTTGATGCTTTAAATCTTTAGTCAAATATTTACAGAGGTAAAAAAATATTAAGCATTGTATCAAGGCTGAAATAAACTACATATCAGTTATAAACACATTATCTTTTTATGCAGCTTTGGCTGTAAGATCATGCTAAAATGTGAAAGTATAATGTGAAAGTATATTTCTCAAGCATTGGTGGCCTAGTGGTTAGCATAGCTGCTTTCCAAGCAGCAGGTTCGACTTCACTTCCCATCAATGTATTTGATATATATAAAAAAGTGAAAATATATTTCTATTCATTTTAAAATCTATATGAGTGAGATACTATAAGACAAACATATGTAATATTTTTAATGAAGCATTTTTTAATATTAAAGATGTATCTTCCAGTTTGTATTAAGTCACTTTTCAATACTATAGTCTCTCCTAGACTGCTGACCCAAGTGTAAAATATCCAGTTACAACTAAAGTCTCAGATGGGTATTAAAGGTAGGGAATACAAAAAGGATTTAAACAAATACCAAATCAATCGCATACATGATTTCATACTTTTATATGTACCCAAAGCTGTAAATGTAAACGGCCATTTTCCATTTGATTTATAGTTTAACAGAAAGTGATTTAACAGTATTTTATTAACTTGACAAATTGGAAACTATATATTTGATGTTAGAAACTACTATCTTTAATAATTTTTTCTATATTTTCTATATAGTTATCCATTCTTATGAGTTTTAAAATGAATAAAAATGTACTGTTTCATATAAACTTAGCCATGTAAAAATAAGCTATGTTAACATACAATATGAAGTTGATTTCACTTTTTTTTAAATACTTGTGAGGTTTAGTATTGCTAAATATATCTGAGGCCCGAAATGTAAATAGTCATATTGCATTTGTATCACAGTTTAGGAATGACGTGTGTTAAAAAGTGATTTAACATTCTATTAAATTATCAAAAGTGGAAAACATATTTAATGTTGAAAAATTGAGTCTTTAATATATATATAATCAAGATAATGTAGATATGTGCACATTTATTTATAATAAGTAACAATAATCAGTAAAACAAGACATAGAGAAAAATAGGAAATGAGAAGAGAGAGATATTTATTATGTCATATGTAAGTTTAAATTCTGTAGTGATTTAATTAATAAATAATTTATTTGTCACAGGGGATAAATTACACAGCGATTTTATTTAGATATTTTCAGACATACTGCAATATTTTGCAGAAAATATATATATAGGTTTAGTAACTCGATAATCAGAAGTTATAAAGGTAAGTTTACTCCAGAGAGAAATAATAATGAAAGGTAAATATATATCTAAATGCTTAAAAACAATTAGTTTTTTAAGGGCAATTCATTTTGGACAAAGGGAAAAAGCCATGCCCAAATAAAATCACAGGGGTAAAAATGCAAATATACCTCAGAATGTAAAACAATTGCAAGTGTTTCTGGGATTGGTAAATTTTTACAAACCATTTTTGAACAACAAAGCAATGGCAGCTAAAGCATTATATGATCTGCTTAGAAAAGATTACAAATGGCAGTGGACTCAAATGCAATAAATAGCTTTTGAAAAAACAATGGCACTGTTATTATCAGATAGGCTATTACTGCAATATGATAATGAGAAAAAAACTGCAAATAACTACTGATGCATCTAAATATGAGATAGGGGCAGTATTAGCACACCCTAATGACAAGGGAAAATCGCCAGTAGCTTACTCATGTACCCTGTCAAATGCAGAAAAAACTACAGCCAAATTGATAAAAAAGTGACTTGTATTCTGATCTAACATGTCAGCTACTGGATGGCACTATTTCCAGAAATATGCCGTTTCCACAGCCGCACCCAAGCATTTAAGCCATCTTTCGACAATAAATCCTAGAAAGAGTGTTAACTCGGAGTTAAGCCTTATTTCTATGATAAACTAGAAAGAGTGTCAACTCGGCAGCCAGTTAACACTGTGGCTTTTCCTATGCTAAAAGCAGTGGAAAATGCCATAATTGTTTGTGTTACACACTATATCGTAATGCTGTGTTATGTATTTTATGTAACAGTATCGTAAAAGGGTGTGTTAAGTTGATTTTGTCAAAATTATTTAAATTTTCATTGGGGCCTTTTTTTTCATATGAATTGATGTACTGTTTTCTTTTAACAGTTTGAAAAGTGTCACGATTGTTCCTCATAAAGCTGTAAACCTCCCAAATTCTGTATTAGGGTGGGGTAGCACAATATTTTGAAGATCATGCTTTGTCACATTTTAGCGAGTAATTTTCTGAGACCAAGAATATGGCTAATTCAAACACAGAAAACTTGAAAATATGAATTGCCAGACATGGAAGCCAGTGCTGTGACATTTCTACAGCAGAAAAAACATCCTGCTGAAAGAAAAGAGATGTTTGTGTGGCAAATATATGCAACTTGAGGTCCATAAACATCTTTGGACTTTCATTTGTAAGTCTCATTCTTGCCAATGGAAATGTTCACTTCGTAAAGGCAGCTTGTTTGAGGGATTTCAAATGGCCTTCATCAAATGTAAAATAAAAGTAACTTAAATTTTTATTTAAACATACACCCTTTCTCCCAATAATTGTTGTTAATCAAATGTAAAATAAAAGTAAGGTAAATTATCATTTAAACATATACAAAAACAACCCACCCCTCCTATTAATTATTGTCAATCAAATGTAAACCAATAAAAGTAACGTAAATTATTATTTAAACATAATCCAAATTATTATTTGAATATACACCAAAAAAGACCCTCTTGTCAATAAAAATTAAGAAACAACTATTATTGTCCCATTGTCAAAAATATTATTTGGGAAAAATAATTTATAAACGAAAGTAAGTAAAATTGGTTGTCAACCAAATGTAAAATAAAATTAACTTAAATTATTATTTAAACATACACAAAAAACCCATTCTCCCAATAATTGTTGTCAATCAAATGTAAAATAAAAGTAACATAAATTATTATTTAATCATACACAAAAACACCCCTCCCACTAATTGTTGTCAATCAAATGTAAACCAATAAAAGTAACGTAAATTATTATTTAAAAATACAGAAAAAACCCATTCTCTCTTGAATTTTGTCAATCAAATTTTAAAAAACAGTAATACTATTTAAAAAAACCCAATTTAATATTTAAACATATACCAAAAAAGACCCTTTTGTCAATAAAAATTAAAAAACAACTATTATTATCCCATTGTCAAAAATATTATTTGGGAAAAATAATTTAGAAACGAAAGAAAGTAAAATTTGTAAACAAATAAAAAAAAGGCAATATTAATAGACAATCGCTAAACCGGAAATGTTATATTAATGTGTTTTAGGTTAGCATCGACACCATCAGGCGGCTGACACATAGATCAGAACACAACCTAAATAATTAATTATACATACATTTTGAAACTTTATTAAAAGAGGGTGCATTAACCATTACTTATATATATATTGTCAATTTCTTAATTTAGAAATACTTCAGGTTTTGTAGACAATCTTCAAGATATGTAAAGGAGGAAGAAGGCAAAGAAGTATTTTTCTTTTACCTTTATAAACGTATTTTGATGTATTGACGCTAGAGGACACTCTAATTATATTTAAATAGTTGCAATGAGCTAATCTCAAAACAGTTGCGTAAATATGCCTACATTTTATTTATTACATAAAAATTCAACATATATATATATATATGCGTGTAATTGACAATTTATATTTAAGTTCAAATAACAATTAATTTAAATAAATTTATATTTCTAGTTATAATTAATTCAGAAAAATTAATTTAGTTTTAATTCTAAGAAAAAGTTATTTTTAAATATGTTTTATAAATTTTTCCTTAACATTTTTTATATGACGACAGATTAAATTAGTGATTTAATTAATAGAAAGATAGAGAACAAATCTTTTCTGAGATCACTGAAAGTTAAAAAATGAGAATTGAATGTGGTAATAAAGAATTATACCTTTAAGTCTCAGGAAAACAAATTTAATCATTTGGAAAAGTATTTACAATTAAAAGATAGTATTTTTAAGTATGCTAATTAGGAGGAAGATTGTGAATGATTTATAATTTGTGTCAAGAGTGATATATATATATAATTAAGTTATTATAACGTAGTTTTTCTACTGTATAGTTACTATACTATTCAGCTCAGATACTATAATTAGTTATCAGGTTGCATTATAGAAGCACTGAGGATTTAATTTAAACCCCTTGCTATTCATTATGCTTGAATAATTTAACCATAAATGTGGCTCCAAAAATATCTTTAGGTATATATTTCTGCTTGGAATGATGCTAGACATTATCTCGATCAAATAAGTTTTTTTTATTGCATAAGGAAAAAATCATAATGGTTGATTTCTCACCTTTTATTATTGTGTGGAATAAACAAAAAAAAAAAAAAAATTCTAAATATATTCAATTGAATAAATTCAGTCATCAAAATTTAAAAAGATCTAAAAGAGAATTTTTGGAATTATTAAAGTAAAAAAAATAAACAGAATCAAAAACACTAATTTCAGTATTTATTCAAAATTTTAATTGAAAAAAATATGAGTTTAGTTTTTTTAAATATAGATAAGAAATTTTAAACAGCGTTAGTGAAGTAAAATACATTCTAAAACATTTTTTTCTTAATAGTATATAAATATGAGGGTTTACATGAATAAAGAAAAATTCACATTTATAAAACTGCTGTTAAGTTAATAATTAAGCAAACTAATAACACAAATTTTATGATGAAAATTATTTTATTTGATATTTTTAGTATAAATGCAATTTTCCACTTTACTTCGAACACTTCTTAGCAAAATTTTTTATTATATACATATGTGTAAACCATCTTATGTTTCAACTGCTTTGCAGTTTTCTTCAGAGCTACTGTTAACAGTAGTTCTGAAGAAGATTGCAGGACCGGAAAAACGTAAGATTGTGTACACATATATGTACAACAAAAGATTTTGCTAAAAAGTATTCAAAGTAGAGTGGATGAATTGCATTTATATAAGATATTACAGCAAAATAAAGAAAGTGATGAATTTGGTAGTATTTTTAGTGTATGCAGTTTAAAAAATATTTTCTCAATAGATATTATCAATGTTTTTCTGAAGAAGAGGGGAGAAAAATACCTCTCGAAACGTTGTGCATATACTAACCTGTTTGCTGTGATATTACTAACATTTGTTTGCTGTGATATTACTAACAGTTGGTGCATATACTAACCTGTTTGCTGTGATATTACTAACAGTTGAATGCATTTGGAATATTTAACTAAAATTAAACTTTTCTAAAGACATTCAACACACATATTAGATGATGGAAATAGTCCAATATAAAAATACAGATATTATCAATGTTTATTCATCCTTAATTAATTCTGTCAGAGATGGGAATTCCTTCATCAGTTATATATTGTAACCATGTTGCTAGATGTCTGTATTAAAAGAAAATATCCCAAAATATCTCCTAAACATAACATACCAGCACATTTAATATGTGGAGCATTTGTGATTCATTGATTGATTTGTATGGCCATCTTAAAGCTCACCCTTTTTAATCTTTTTTTTCTTTAGGAATTGGAGTATCCATACTCAAATGTGAGTCATTGATAATGATAATAATGAGTTTCAATAAATATCTGAGATGTGATGATTAAATATTTAATTCACTGAAGTGTCAGCGTAAAGCTAACACTAACATAAAACTATTAATGATGTTACATTTTGATTTACAAGTGTCAAAATTACTTCATCCACAACTTTGACACCATCCACCCTAGATAAATGAAGTCAGGATTATCACTAATCATTTATTAAACTAGAGATTATCTCTAGCCTAAAGTTGTTGGTGGAGTAAGTTTGATACTTGTAAATCAAAATGTAACAATTTGCTATTGATAAATACTGTACATATAATGAAGATATCTATGAGAGATAGTAACCTGAGTGAACTGATGAATACTAGTTTAGTATGAAATGCATCTTGGAGGCATTTATCTTTTATTGTATCTTTATTTATATGATTTGAAAAGAATGAAGCTTATTTAATATGTATATATTAAAGATATTACCCAGAAGACAGAGAAGTATGAATAATTCCACGTGTGTGCATTTAATTGAAAAATAAGATATAATAATCTTTAACTGAGATTTAAAGTTTATATCTCAACTAGAGATAATCTTTAATTTAATAAATGATTAACGATAATTATTACTGTATTTATCTAGAGTGGATAGTGTTAAAGTTGTGGGTGGAATATGTTTGACTATGAGTGATAGTGATCTGGGCCAACTGATGAGTGCTGATTCAGTCTGAAATGCAGCTTGGGGATCATTTGTCTTTTATTAGATTTTTATTCATATATTTTCAAAAGAATGTGTGGGGTGATTATTTAATACATTTATTTAAAGATGATCTAAAGTTATTTGCCCAACACTATTTAGAAAATACAATTTAAAACTGTGTTGCCAAATGGCCATTCTTATTACAAACTTTTCGAATGATCAAGGTGTTCGAAAATCTATAAAAGCAGTGAAGATTTTTTTAATTTAATAATTAATATTTTTACAATAATCCACTTGAAAGTGAGAATGAATCTTTTCGGCAACAAAAGATATTTTATATAATGTAAAGTTTTGTATAGTTATTTTTATAAAAGTACACAAAATTACTAATTACGAAATTTAAACGAGTCTTTTTTTTATCTTATCGTTTAATTAATTTTTAATTAAAAAATTTTTCATTTACACTAATATCTATTATATAATCAATCGCTCGATTGTTTTAACATGAGGAACGGAATATTTTTTGACAATCAATTTTTTTAAACCTAAATAAAGTAATTATTTTTAACAAAAATTATTTAATAGATTTTGGGAACGGATGTGGACATATCACACATGTATGTAAATACGCGTTAATAATATGTTGAAAGGATGGTTTTTTTTTTTTTTTGAGAACCACGAGTTTAATAATAAACTAATTACAGAGCTAATTTTGGAATTCTTTTTCTATTTAATAATGATAAAAATTAATATGGTCACTTCCGATGACTCGAATTTCTTATAAAATCCCGACAAATAAAACCGATTTTTTTTTTTTTTTTTTTTAAAAATCAATATATATACAATATTTTTAATGTAAAAATAAGTTTATTTTTCCATATGTCAAAGCATCGGCCGGAAAGCGAATCCGCGACAACTGCTTGCGGCAGCTGCGCTGACCTCTCGGCCACCAACGCTCAAATATATATATATTAAAAATAAGTTTATTTATATTCAAAATAACACATAAATACAAAACAACTAAAGACAAACCAAATAACAAAATCAAGAAAAAAATTATAGGCACTTCTGTCAGAAGTATGTCACTTTAAATTCAATATTCACAAATCTAAAAATGTAGGTTCGATTGGATAGTTGAAGGGTGCTTAAAAATCTGAGTTCAAATCCCTATACTTATAAATAAAGTTTGATATTTTTCTAAAGACATTTAATTATAATATTAGATGATGAAAATAGTTCAACATAATATTTCGGTGTCTTCTTATAATTTCTTTGCTCCTTTCACTGGAAGGTTGCCTTTTTCAGTATTTTTTCTCAAAATTATTTTATACATGTGTTACTTGTTAATTTTAAAAAATATTAACAAATGAATATAAATTAATCCTTATGGTTAAATAATTAATAATATTTTTTTTATAAATGCCATTCAAAACCTTTAATCCATTATTATTTTTTAGATATACTATAACATACAAACATTAACACATTGCCACAATTGTGCTTATTTTGCATTTACCATATCATTTATTGATTAATTATTTTTCCTAACATTTCCCAAAAATGATTAAAATTTGGAATCTACCAATGTCAAAAGAATATGCAGTGAAATATTTTTAGAATTACGGGCTAGTGCATATGTTTTGGGTGATGTCTGCTATTTTTTTAAATATGGTTATCATATTAAATATTTCGTAGAATGTTCCTTTTTTTAAAGATGATTATAAAAACACAAGAAATTACATAAAACTCTAATGATTGCAATTAAATAAAATTTAATGTAACTCTAGTCAAATAAAAAAACATGATGAATATAAAGTATAGCAAATGTAGATATCCATGTCGGCCAGACAACAATTGTTAATAGTCTCTAACATTGCCACAAACATATGCACTATTCCATAATTATTAAATACACTACTGCATCATCTTCTGTCACTGGTAGATTCCAAATTTTAATAATTTTTCCAAAAATGTTAGCAAAAATAATTAAACAACAGCTTGAATAGTCAAGCGTTGTTAGCCGAGAGATCATCGCAGTCGCCTTGCAAGCAAGTAGTTAGTTGCAGACAGTTGTGGGTTTGCGTCCCGGTCGATGTTATGACATATGGAGAAAAAAAACCCAACAGCTTGAATGGTAATACTGCAGTAAATACACATAAAAAATAATGATAATGGTGGCAATGTGTTAATGTTCGTATGTTATAGTAGACCTAAAAAATAATTAATTAAATGTTCTGAATGGCATTTATAAAAAATATTAATTATTTAAACTTAAACATCAATTTAAATTCAATTTGTTAATATTTTTTAAAATTAACAAGTAACACATGTGTGATAAAATAATTTTGAGAAAATAAAATACTTCGATACCTTTGAAAATAGATAATAAACCAAAAACACCTGGGAGCTTCCAGTGAAAGAAGTGAAGCAATTATATGTAAGTACTAAATTCTATTAAAACACTATCATTACAAAATTTCAGATGAACATACATACATATATGTGCAAATGTTTTATGTGCATGTGATTAGACAATAAGTAGGCTACAAGTTAATATAATCAATCAATGATTGTTTTGTTCACAATTAAGAAACCTATAGATTTATTCCAAAATCCCACCAACTAAAATCCTATCAGTGAGAACTTCAAAATTTCAGCAATCTAAAATTGGACAGTGAAAATGCAACAATTCAAAATCCCGAATGTGAAAATCGTCAGATCAAAATTTCTACAGACTTAAATCCTAAAAAGGATAAAATATCATCAGATACAAAATTTGTTTTGTATGTATTAAGAATAAAATTATGTTTCCTGTGAGTTTATTATTATTGATTTCTATGAAATTTGGAAATCAGCAAATAATTTTTAATGCATTAGTTTGTAAAGTTTTGTATATATGTTCAGACCATTTGTATATACACTACCTTTTAAACAATATATATATATATATATATATATATATATATATATATATATATATATATATATATATATATATATATATTAGACAAAGTACTTTATCACATGACCACCACTTCTTATGCTTGTGTATAACTGTTGTTAAAATAGGCAAAACTCACTGTGCGTGGCAATATATGTAGTGAGTTTTGCCTGTTTTAACAAAGTTCTTTATAAGAACTAAAATGCATATTTCAATGAGAAGCCACCCAAAACAAAGAAAATCATTATTATCAACCATTATCAATCCACTGCAGGATGAAGGTCTCTCCAAGTTTAATCCATCTTCTCCGATCTTTAGCTTCTCTTCTCCACATCACCCCTATGCACTTTCTTATTTCATCCATCCATCTCACATGTGGTCTCTTTCTGGATCTTTTACAATATCTTGGAATCCAGTTTAAAATTTCAATTGTCCATCTATTATCATCTCTTCTAGCAATATGTCCAGCCCAACTCCACTTCAATCTTTTAATTTTTTCAATGAGGTCAGTAACACCTGTTTGTTCTCTTACCCATACATTGCGTTTTCGATCTCTTCTTGTTACTCCTAACATACATCTCTCCATACTTCTTTGAGTAGTCTGAAGTCTCTGTATTGCTCTTCTATTAAGTGTCCAAGTCTCAGATCCATAAGTAAGAACTGGTAAAACACATTTGTTAAAAACCTTCCTTTTCAAACACATAGGCATATTTCCTTTTAATATCAAGTTATTTCTACCAAAAGCTCTATGATTAATTTCCTCCATTATGTTTCCATCTATATTAATAATCTGACCAAGGTATTTTTAACTGTTAACTTCTTCTAATTCATCATAATCAATCTTTATTTTCATATTTTGAGCAAATCGATTAAACATTACTTTAGTCTTTTTAACATTTATCTTTAGTCCTACTTTCCTACTTTCATCTGATAATTCCTGCAACATATCCTGCAGCTCTGAAGCATTATTTGCAAAAACAACTACATCATCTGCGAAATCTAAATGACTTAAATAATCTCCATTTACTTTCACTCCTTTAGTTTCCCATTTTAATCCACAAAATACTTCTTGCAGCACTGCTGTAAAAAGTTTTGGAGATATGGAGTCACCTTGTCTTACACCTTTCTCAATGTTGACTTTCCCAGTCTCATTATGTAATCTAATTGTTGCTGTTGCATTCTTATAAATATTCGTTAAAATATGACAATATCCTGGATCTATACCTTGATGATCCAATGCTTTAATCACCGAAGAAATGTTTATAGAATCAAATGCCTTTTCATAATCTACAAATCCAAAACATAATGACAACTCATATTCATTTGTCCTTTCTATAACTTCTCACAACACCTGGATATGATCTATTGTACTAAAACCACTTTTAAATCCAGCTTGTTCTCTTGGTTGGTGGAAATCCAATGTTCTCTGTAGACAAGTTGTAATTATCTTGGTAAAATTTTTATATAAAACTGATAAAAGGCTGATAGGTCTGTAATTTCTAATATCTTCTCTATCACCTTTTTTAAATATTAATATTATTACTGCATTCTTTCAATCATCCCGTACATCTTTATCATTTAGACATTTGGTATATAACTTTGCTAAAATATTTTCTATTTCTTCACCTGCTTCTTTTAATATATCAATTACAATTCCATTATTACCTGGAGCCTTTCCTTTCTTCATACATTTAATTGCATGTCTCACTTCTTCATTTAAAATTCTGGACAATTCGGAAGATGTAATAGATATAGGAGGTACTTGTTCTTTATTACTATATAATTCTTGATAAAAATCTACCAATTTCATGATGTCATCTCTCTTTTTAGTAATAATTCCATCTTTTTTTCTTATTGCAGATATAAATTTTCTACCAATACCAAAATGTTGTTTTACATTGTTAAGACTTTTATTTTCTTCTACAGCTTTCCTTGCTAGTTCACAGTTATACTTTCTTATATCATTTTCAACTCTTTTCCATACCATTTTACAAAATTCGAGATATTCAATTCTTGTTAATGCATCATTTTTGTATATCTTCATATTCCTTCTTTTCTTCATAAATTCTCTAGTCTCAGTAGAAATTTTATTGGTCAATTGCTGCTTTTTTCTACCAGCTATCTTTGTTGTAGTTTTAAAAGTGTATCAGTTATTTTCATATTAATTTCATTCAAATCTGAATCATGTTCAAAATCTACTAATACTTGAAACCGATTTTTAAGTTCTAATTTAAATTCATTAGAATGTTTCTGAAGATTAGGAATATCAACTGTAAATATTGTTTTTTTTTAATAATTTTTGTCTCTCTAGTTTTACATTAACACGTATCTTACACCTTACTAATCGATGATCACTTCCTGTGTTAAATTTATTAAGAACATTACAATCTTGAAATATGTATTTCCTGTTAGTCAAAATATAATCCGATTCTGCTGTACCTTCATTTAGATGTTTCCATATCCATTTCCTTTTAACATTTTTCTCAAAAAAAGAATTCATAATATAAAGTTTTTCTTTTTCTGCAAACTCCACAAGTCTATGTCCTCTCTCATTTCTATTACCATAACCAAAATTACCTGCAGCACTTTCATCTTTCATTTGTTTACCAATTCTAGCATTAAAGTCTTTCATAACAATTTTAAAACGTTGTTTACTCTGATCAAAAGCCTTTTGTACATCCATATAAAAATCTTCTACTACTTCATCACTATGAGAACTTGTTGGGGCATAAACCTGAATTATCTGCATTTGGTATCTGCTATTAAGTTGTATAACTAATCTTGCCACTCTGTCCGATACACCATCAATCTCCACAATATTGTTCTTCCACTTTTTATTTATAATGAATCCTACTCCACTTGTATTTCCTATATTTGTGCCTTTATAATAGAGTATATGTCCACTTTTTAAATCAATTGTCTCTTCACCTTTTCTTCTAACTTCACAAAATCCAATAATGTCCCATTTAATATAAGACAGTTCTTCTTCTAATTCTTGTAATCTTCCTTCACTTGAAAGTGATCTGCAGTTGTAAGTACCTAAATAAAAAGTCATCATCAAATGGTAGCCTGGGTCCACAATCGAGGGATTCTTAGCACCCTCCGCCTTCGGCCACCAACCGCTGCCTTGGCTGGTGACTTCTACAGCCTCCTGGGAATAAGGGACATGCTTTATTTTTGTCTGTCATAATTGTATATATGTATTGGAAAAATATTTATCATTTACACAAACATTCATTCTGCCTTATCAGGCACTGAGAAGAAAGACCATGGTGTTTCATGATCTTAAACTCAGAGGTAAAAAGCCAATAAACTCACCACGCTAATGCATGTTGGTGAGCAGCCCATCCATGTTCGTATACTATATGAATAATCACATAGTAATAACAGCTGCAATGACAAGAACGTATGGAGTGGACATTAGGAATTTGCCCTGCTCGATTCCTTTAAGGCCTCCAAGAGGAATCAAAGGGTCTCCTTTCAGTTAATAGCAAACTCCTTTCTGCAGCCAAAGAAAATACAATCATACAAATAAAGCTTTATTGGATACTTGTTATAATAGACTCTTCCATTGATAGCCAAGTGTTATAAATTCATAATTTTTTAAACAGACTATATAGTTGAAATACTTTAAATATTACAGATAGATGATAATAGACAGTGAACAATGAAAATAGTAAATTGTAAATGCTTTTTGCATTCAAAAGTGGAACCTCTTCTAAATTCAATCTCTTGTCATTATATAGAGATAAATGGCTAAGTTTTAAGTAAAAAAAGTGTCATAAGTTTCCCTACTTTTGTTACTATAATATGCTTTTCAACCAGTAGTTGAATGTTATAAATTAATAATATATATAGAAGTCAAAATTTTCCATCTTATAATAAAATATTATTAAATACTTTATTAAGTTATATCTTTGTATTTTTATATTTTAATGTCACACACACACATACACGCACGCACACACACACACACACATATATATATATATATTTCAATTATAATTATATATATAATTTATGAATATAGGTGACATAAGTAGATTGATAACACTATTTACAGAATGATCATAAATCTGCGTGAACTAAAACATAATTATTCTTTGGTATGTTAGTCAGGGAGATATACTGCATTATAGAGAAAGAACAAAAAAAAACCTAAAGAAAAGAGTTTAATTTAAATTTGTAAATCAAATGAGTCTATAATTGCACAAATCAATCACAATTTTATAAAAGATTACTGCAAAAAAAAAAAAAGAGAGAAAAAATTAGATCCAGTGTATTTGTTTGCTTCTAGGGTCCATTATCAATTAAATTTGGAATTAAGATGTGAATGGTATGAATAGAAAAATGCTAATGAAAGAAGGGGGATAAAAACTATAGAAAGTATAAAAAGAGTCTTTTTTAAAAGTATACTTTGTGTTCTGTAAGAAGGTGCATTATATGATGTCCAGCTAATACAACTGTAATTATTCTTCCATGACTGACAATGCAACTGTGGATTTGTGTGACAATGTACTATGCCCAAAAGACATTTGTAAGACTTTAAACTAGCCAAGGATGAAACTAAAATTAGCTATGCAGATATCTGCATGGTTTTGATTTTCTTGAAACAACACACAAGGGCTAAATCTGTGTCACTGTTTCAGTTGAATGAACGGTCTTTGTGTCTACACTGTACATGAGCTCATGTCTTCGGATCTTTTTTTTGCTATGGACTGCACACGATGGACAATATAGCATCTGTGAAGTGAGGTAAATATTAAGTGAGCAGTATATGTGTAATATATAAACTCATTTTGGCAATTATTGATTTTTTTCTATGTTTAAACCAATTGAATGACATTAGAAAAACTGTGGAGTTAAAAAAGAAAGCGGGCATACGTCATACAAAATTATTTAAATATGTATGTTTTATTATATAATCATTTTTAATAATATCTAGTTACAATTGTGTTTAATATTTTTATTGATTTGTATGCAAGCGAAATAGTGTGATTTGATCTATCCCTGAGGGATGTCTAAGTTATTTACTATTTTAATCTGTGTGAGTTTGTTTTAAGTGTCTCTTGCTGTTAAGCATATATTCTAAATAAACTTAAGTTGAAGAGAGATTTGATATCACTTCCTGATATCATTTTGCTATATGTGCTCAGGTTACCCTTAAGAGTGAAATGGGATATTATTATTTATAAAATTCAATTAAAATATTAATCTCAACATTTAGATCAATTGTATTTATAGGTTGGACTATTTTCATAATCTAATATGAGTATTGAATGTCATTCGAGAAATTAAACTTTATTTAAATATTCCAAATACATTCAACTGTTAATAGAGGTTCGTATATGCACAATGTTTTGAGAGATATTATTCTCTGTTTTTCTTCAGTTGTTTCTGGCCTGATCAATGACTGTACTAGCATGAAAATCGAATCTAGACCCTTAGATTCTTTGAGTATTGAATTTTAAGGAACACTCTAACCAATGCTCAGATGGTCAGAGCATTACTGTAAAATTCAATACTCAAAAAATCTAAGGATACAGGTTTGATTCCCATGCTGGTAGAGTTATTGATCAGCCTAGAAACACTTGAAGAAGTGTGGAGAATAATAATACCTCTTGAAACATTGTGCATATACTAATCTGTGTGATATTACTAACAGTAGAATGTATTTGAAATATTTAAATAAAGTTTAATTTTTCTAAAGACATTCAACACTCATATTAGATGGTGAAAAGGGACCAACATATAAATACAACTAAAACACTATCATCACAAACCTGCAGGAAAACATTTAGATCAATACTTCCTTGTTCATCCTGGTGTCATCATTCCTTTGGTCAGTTCTTCCCATCTCCTTGATTAAAATTAGTAGTTCTGATTCCATATTAATTTATACATTTACATATACCTCTCAGGGAATCTTTGTAATTTATTTAGAGAAAAGTTGTTTCATCTTTGACAAGATTGTATTGTAATTGATCTTATGGGGAACAAGGATTAGATATTGTAGTGAATTTAAAAATAGATCTAATTATTTGCTTCACTGTATGTTGTTTGAATAAATAAAAGTAATATATAAATTTACAAATGCATTATGAATTATATTTTGTAAAATTTTAAACTGTTAGAAATTATTGATTATGCTTAGCATAAACCAACTATTATGATATTAATGTTTTGGGATGAGGGTGTTTGCATATATAAACCAATAGTTTATTGTGACATATATGGTGGCTAGTAAAAATAAATTATGACAAGCAATCTAAAGATAGAGAAAGGTGAGTTAGTCTAGTGTAGTTGGTTGTGATGCGATATTGTTTCTCCTTTATCAAAGTCAGGAATCTCTCAAACCACTATACCCAGAGAAACTCATTAGCCACCTTACCTTTTCATTGAATTTTGAAGTTTATATCTGTGATAGAGACAATATCTAGTTTAGTAAATGATCAGTAATAATCATTACTGTATTTATCTAAAGTGAATGGTGTCAAAGATGTGGGTTGAGTTAGTTTGATGCTTATAATTCAAAATGTAATTATTTAACATAGATATTTTTCATATATTACAGATATATATGAGAGATGGTGACCTGGAACACCTGATGAGTGCTGGTTCAGCATGAAATGCATCTTGGGGATTATTTGTCTTTTATTGTATCTTATGTATATAAATTTAAAAGAATATGTGGTAGTATTGAGGTTATTTAATATATTTATAAAAAGAGAAATGTGAATAACTTCATGTGATTATGTGCTGAATTTTAAAAAAATCTGATATATTAATCTTTAATTGAATTTTGAAGTTTATATCTGTGGTAGAGACAATCTCTAGTTTAGTAAATGATTAGTAATAATTATTGCTGTATTTATCTAAAGTGAATGGTGTCAAAGATGTGGGTTGAGTTAGTTTGATGCTTATAATTCAAAATGTAATTATTTAATAAAGATAAAAAATGTTCATATAATACAGATATATATGAGAGATGGTGACCAGACCACATATGAATGCTGGTTCAACATTAAATGCATCTTGGGAGTCATTTGTCTTTTATTTTATCTTTATTTATATGAATTTAAAAGAATATGCCGTAATGTTGATAATTTATTGGTAACGTTCAAGATTAAAATTATTTCTATTTTTAAGAATATTGTCTCATCATTTCTATTCTTTACCATAATAACAATCTCTGAAATATGTAATTCAACAAATATACATAGCAAGATTTTTTAAACAACTAATTTACAGAATTAAAAATAACTAGTTAATATTATTAACTCTAAAAATACTTTATTTTTGAACTTTAAATAATTGTTTTAAACTCATAAATTTTCAGCTTTCATTTTCTTTTAATAATTGCAGAAATAATATTTATAATCAATAATTTGAAGTCAATTAGAATTCTATTGTTGCTTTTATTTTTTATGAAAAGAATAAGAGATAAATTTTAACTATTTCTCTAATTTGATGTATAAATCATTTGATTAACTTTTACAAAGAATTCAAATTAGCAGACACTCTTCTAATTGGACATTTTTTATTAATGATAAAATATATATCATTAGGGAACAGTTTTATTTAAAATAAAAATATATCTTTACAAAACATTTTAAAATAAAAAAAATTGATTCATATTTAAAAAAGAAAAGGGTAACAGAGAACATTTACTAGAAAGAGTTTTGGCAAAATATATTAAGTCTGTCTTTAGTATTTCAAGATTAAATTGGCACAATGTATAAAATTGATGAACAATATTATAATGATCAATTTTCACTGTAAGGTTTTGTATCTTGTCATTAACATTTATTATATATATATAAAATACATATTTTGCGGGTTCATCCGTGTTAAAAACTTTTAATATTAATATACTGACATTTCGACTTGGTCACTCAAGCCATCCACAGAGTTATTCTGTGTTAAAAACTTTTAATATTAATATACTGACGTTTCGATTTGGTCACACAAGCCATCCACAGAGTTATAACTTATCCACAGAGTTATAACTCTGTGGATGGCTTGTGTGACCAAGTCGAAATGTCAGTATATTAATATTAAAAGTTTTTAACATGGCTCTGTGGATGGCTTGTGTGACCAAGTCGAAACGTCAGTATATTAATATTAAAAGTATTTAACATGGATGAACCTGCAAAATATGTATTTTATATATTTAACCTGTGTAAATCTTCATTTTAACATTATTAACCTCTACGGGGAGGAAATTTTTAAACAGCTTCGTCAACTTTTATAACTCTGTGGATGGCTTGTGTGACCAAGTCAAAACGTCAGTATATTAATATTAAAAGTTTTTAACACAGATGAACCCGCAAAATATGTATTTTATATATTTAACCCGTGCAAATCTTCATTTTAACACATATATATATATATATATGTATTTCAACAAAAACTCAAAATAAAAAAGCAATTATAGGTTTAATAAAAAACTGGGTTGGCCTCATGGATTGTAAATTAGTAGTAATTGATAATTTCTTAGTAATATCGAAGGTTAAAGTTTATTTCTATTTACATGGATATTATCTCCTCATTTCTATTGTTTATTATAATAACAATCCATGAAAATATTTAATTCAATGTTTATATAACATAATTTTCAGGTTCATCTGTGTAAGTTTTTAATATACTAATGGTAAGTAATATAGATTTTCAGAAATTGTTATTTTATATATTTATTTCACAATTTTTATTTGTATGTTTAAATATTCCAATTAATTTAATTTCTTAGAAAAAAACTACTCCATTGATATAGCCATTAGGCTTAGTGAGGCTTAATTGACAATATCTATAGCATTCATATAATAGTTTACATTCCGATGGCAAATACTTGAACTAAAATGTATATTTATTGATATTAACTAACTAAAATACCTAGATGACAGTATTATTCAGCGAAAGATAAAAGTAACAAGTTTCTTTACATTCAAAAATATTCATTGTGATTGTGTGACACCATTTTAGTTAAAATCTTAAAACTAAAAATCATAAGTTTGCATATACTTTGTTTACTTGTATATGTTTATTTTTGTAAAATTAAATTAGATATTTATTTGTGATTAAGAATGTCATGGATACATTTACATTTATTTGAATATATATATATATTTTTAAAAAAAGGATCAGTAAAAATGTACTAATGTAAATAGAAAGTGTATAGCAGTAAACAAGAAATACCTACTATAAAAATTATCATCACCACCACCACCATCACCATCATCATCATCACCACCATCACCATCCCATTACCACCCCCACCCCATTACCACACCATCATCACCACCACCACCACCACCATCATCATCATCATATTATTATTATTATTATTGTTATTATTATCATCTTTCAAAAAGGCATTTTATTGATTCTATAAAAGGTTACATCAAAAGTGTTTTACATAATTTTGGTATATATATTGATTTATTCTGTTACATAAGAATATCTGAGTATTATAGATCAATTTATGGCTTGGTGAGTTGTTTAAATTTTGTTACTTGAATGAGTCCTTAAAATAATTGATGTACAAGTTGCTTTTTTGATGATCTTTTTGCAGTTTATAGCTTGTATGCATATAATTAAAATTCTTTGAAGCTATTGAAAGTTTTTCTCTAGTAGTTTTTGTCAGATTCTTAGTGTTGTGTTATAGCATTGATCATTCTTTTAGCAGTGACCATGTTGCAGCATATAAGTGGGGTTTGTTATGATTTTGTCTCGGTTTCTTATTTGTGTTAATTTGTTGTGAAATGTGGCTGGATGCCACATGGTGTTATTTCCTATTATAAAATTGCACCTTGTATGCCAAAATGCATATAGTATAAAAGTAGCCACTCTAATGTTTGTTATTGATTTTGTTTTGTATGCAGCAATTATATTTTCAATTGATGTATTAGTTTTTCTGTATGTGTCAAAAATTATTTTTCTATGTGTTTGATTGCTGTACATTGGTATAGCATATGTTGTAGGGTTTCTTCTGATTGATAGCACAGTCTGCAAAAAGGATCTATTGTGAAGTACATTCTCTTGTGATACAAAAAATAGATTGTGGGCATGGCAATGAGATTTAATTTTAAAATAAAGTCAAAAAATTTGGTTCCAGAACCCATTTTTTATATTCTTTTAGTAATCTTTTGTTGTTTATCCCTAACATTGGTGTTACATCATTCATCATCATCATCATTATCAACCATTATCAATCCACTGCAGGATGAAGGTCTCTCCAAGTTTAATTCATCTTCTCCGATCTTTAGCTTCTCTTCTCCACATCACCCCTACACATTTTCTTATTTCATCCATCCATCTTACATGTGGTCTCCTTCTGGGTCTTTTACAATCTCTTGGAATCCAGTTTAAAATTTCAATTGTCCATCTATTATCATCTCTTCTAGCAATATGTCCAGCCCAACTCCACTTCAATCTTTTAATTTTTTCAATGAGGTCAGTAACACCTGTTTGTTCTCTTACCCATACATTGCGTTTTCGATCTCTTCTTGTTACTCCCAACATACATCTCTCCATACTTCTTTGAGTGGTCTGAAGTATCTGTATTGATCTTCTATTAAGTGTCCAAGTCTCAGATCCATAAGTAAGAACTGGTAAAACACATTTGTTAAAAACCTTTCTTTTCAAATACATAGGCATATTTCCTTTTAATATCAAGTTATTTCTACCAAAAGCACTCCAACCAAGTTTAATTCTATGATTAATTTCCTCTATTATGTTTCCATCTGTATTAATAATCTGACCAAGGTATTTGTAACTCTTAACTTCTTCTAATTCATCATAATCAATCTTTATTTTCATATTTGGAGCAAATCGATTAAACATTACTTTAGTCTTTTTAACATTTATCTTTAGTCCTACTTTCCTACTTTCATCTGATAACTCCTGCAACATTTCCTGCAGCTCGGAAGCATTATTTGCAAAAACAACTATATCATCTGCGAAATCTAAATGACTTAAATAATCTCCATTTACTTTCACTCCTTTAGTTTCCCATTTTAATCCACAAAATACTTCTTGCAGCACTGCTGTAAAAAGTTTTGGAGATATGGAGTCACCTTGTCTTACACCTTTCTCAATGTTGACTTTCCCAGTATCATTATGTAATCTAATTGTTGCTGTTGCATTTTTATAAATATTCTTTAAAATATGACAATTAATGTTATTTATTTCATTTGGGAGATCATAGATATTCCAATATAAATATTTGTTTGTATATTGTTCAGGTATGTTTGCTGTGGTTTTAAATTAATAAATAAATGTTGATATGTATGATTGAGTTGGAGGTGAATGATCAGTTGGGATGATTTGCACAAGATGTTTTAGTTTTGTGAATTGCTGTAAAATGGTAATTACGAGATTCCTTTGTTTTGGGATGTGAAATATTTTGATATTGTGTAAACCTAATCCATTTTTAATGAGTGGTTGATTGAGCTTTTTTGTTGAAATTGCTACTGTTTTTTTGATTACAGATAGTTTTTATTTTTGATTTAAAAACTTTTGAGAAGAATATAATCATCACATGATCACCATCTCTTATACTGACAAAGGCCACAAGCTAGAAACTAGTCTGGGGTTATTGGATGAGTAGGCATTAGATAGGGATTTTATGCACAAGACTTCTGGCATCCATTGATTATTCTGGTTGGCACAGGGTGGCACTACTGTATGAAGACTTTTGCCTTGTTTAAGGATATAATCAGTAAATAATAAACTATTTTTGTTATGATGAGCTGGTTTATCAGCTGTACTTTGGAATATAGATAAGTATGTTTTTGATAAGGAGTTTACTATCTGTTTGGCCTCTTCCTTTAGTTTATTTTGTATGTGGCATCTCATTTCTGTAAATCCTATATGGAAAGTAAAATTGAGAAAAGAAGTTGGTTTTGATTGGTATGTGTTTGTGCATGGCTTTCCAGTAAAGAGTGACCATTCTGATGTTTTTGTGGAGTTGAATTTTAATTTATATTGCTTGGTATAGTCTTCAAGAATGTTTTGCAGCTGGGTGAGTTGTTTTTTTGATGATATGAAAACAGTAACATCATTCATATATGCTAAGCATGGTATGAGTTCTGTAGTGCCTGGTATCTGTATTCCAGTAAAAGATTGTTCTATTTTTTGAATGAGAGGGTTAATGTATAGTATGAATAGTAATCAGCTGAAAGATGATCTTTGAGATATTGATTGTGTAGGAGTAAATGATGGGGAGTTTATTCCTTTGATGGATATATATATTTCATGATTTAAAAGTAAGTTTGCTATTAGATATAGATGAGTTTTGGGTATATCAATGTTATTGAGCATTTCTAGAAGTATAGGTATATCTATTGAGTCAATGGCTGCTTCAATATCTAATTTTCCAGCTATGGGGCTATATATTTTTATTTTCTTATTGATGTTAAGATTGTTTTGAAGAACAGAGCTGCTTGTGTTGTTGATGAATTTTTTTTTGCAAATTGGTATTTTGAAATAAGTATTGTTATGTATTGGCTCGATTTCTCACTTTATGATTTTTTCTATGATTTTAATCGGTAATGGCCCCATGAATATTGGTCATAAGCTAATTAGTGAGGGAGTAATGTGAAAGGAACAATTGCAATTGGGTACACTCATTCCATGTACTGTATTTCTTGTGTTATATGGTTTGCTAAATTGCATAAATATTGGCAGTGCATTGACTAATGTATTTTAAGACAAAAGCTGGAATTCCAGGATTACCTGGGTTGCATGCATTTGGTATACTGTTTAGTTTTTCTATGAAGACATTTGTTCTAAAAGATGTTTTTGTTTCTGTTGGGCCAAATAGATCTGGTGTAATTGTTTGTAGTTGTCTTGTTTGAAGTTTTGGCTTGAAATATTGATATATGGACAAAATCATGTTGTGACCTGCAAATGTTCTTTGATTTGTGTGTATTGCCATTGGTACCTTGATGATTTGTGGTCTTCCAAGCACCCATCTAATGTATTCCCTTGTCCATGTGTGTGGTTTTGTAAGACATATTTTGCTTTTTCTTTTAAGTGTGTCACATGCTTTATTGTATGCACATGTGCATTTATATATGTGTTTTTCTGTTTGCTTTGATGGGTTAATCATGGTTAATTATTTGTGAATTTCATCTGCTAGTGCTAGTACTTTTGATGGTGGTGGTTGCTTCATTTCTATATGATTGATATTAAATGAAATAATATTTATGAATGCTATATATTGTTGTATGGGATTGAGTTTCATTTTTTTAAGTTTGTTTATTATGATGTAGGTTTCCAAAAAAATGAATTCAAGTGTGTTTACTGGTAATAGAACTCTAATTGTTCTTGTAAATAAAAGTGTAGATGTTTGGATATCATTGAAATTAATTGTTATTGTTTGTGCTGAGTGATCTGAGAAAGCCGAAGGTGTAAGTTTTATTGTTACTAGATGGTGAAGCATTGGTGAGTAGAAACATAATCAATTAGTGAAGACAATCAGCCATTGTGAAAGGAAATTGCATTTTCTAGTAAGAATACTTGTGCATTCATGAGAGGTATGGATATTTTATGAAGCCACCATTCTGTGAATTCATTATATGTTGTGTTAAAATCGCCTATTAGTATTGTTGGATTTGCTGTGTTTGATAGCATAGAATTGATGTTTATTACTATGGTGTTGATTTTGTTGTTATATTGGCATGTAGATAAATATTAAATTAATAATTATAATTTTATATTGAAAAGTTGTAATAAGCATATTAGAATCAATATATATTATTTTAAAGATAGTGAAAAAACATTTTGTGATGATTAGGAAATAGTACCTGCTGAGGCAGATGATGAATCTCTTGAGCAGGCACAAAATCCTTCTTTACTTAGATATTTAGCTGGTTCTATTTTGGATCCAGTGTAAATTTTTGTTTCCAGTAATCCAAGTATGTGTGGTTGTGTATTTCTGATCCATTGTTTAAATTTATGAATTTTTGTGGTTGAGTTCAGGCCTCTTACATTAATTGCTCCAATTTTTAATTTTTTTTTTTATTAAGGTAAAAATAACACAGGTGACTGATCACCCGCTACATGATATTACAGTGTTCAATGTCACAAGGCAAAAACAAAGTACATACGCTCGATAAATAACATATCCACAAAAGGGTTGTATAACCTTACTCAATGTGTATCTATATATGGATGAGCACAGATCTGCACTGCCCAAAAACAATCCATCAAGGGAGCACAGCAGCCCATCAGAGTGAGAAAGGTGCTGAAAACTTTGATCCTGTACCCTCCCAGCAGGTATTCCAGAAGCGGCAATAATCATCAACAGCCCGCACCCACAAACCAGACCCCCAATGACCACCATCATCAACCCCTGTGAAAGAAATGAGGAATGCAGACCTGTGCCCTCAAATATTACAACAAAACTCTATCACTGTCACAAAAATATTTCTAGCTGGAGTGTATAGCATCCAGTTTGTCAAATGAATTTGTCTGTGGTTATGATCTTGATAAAAGAATTGTTCACTTTTATTCCTTGAATTTCTCAATCATTATTAAAAGTTATTCATTAGGTGACTTCGTTAAAACAGTTGTTTCATCTTCCTCATCTGTTAAATCCAATATATTATTATAAGCCTCCTGCATAACGTTATTTACCCCATACTTTGATTGTAATGCCTCTTCATACTTAAATTCTTGGTTATTAACATTAAATAATTTGTTTGACTTACTTCTCTCATTAGTTTCAAATTTCGGTTTTATAGATTTGTTCTTATCAATCTGATTCGCTTTTAGATAATGTTTTCAATTTTAATCTTTTATTAATCGGTTTCACTTTTTAGATAACGTTGTTTTCAATTTTAGACTTTTCTAAGCTTTCATCGATATTTGCTTTCTCCTTCCCCTGTGACATTTTGGGTGACATATAGTCCAAATCACCTGAGGTGTTCTTTTTGTTAACTGGATTCTCTTCTTCCATCAGTTGTTTATCCATATTGCTGTTTTCTTGACTCGCATTTCCCCCTCTATTCTGCACTTGATTTGATACGTTCTCTGCCATTTTTGTTTTCACAACGATGTCAGTTAAAACCTTGTTACTGTTAGAAAACTAAAAGTTTTCTTCATTTTGATAATAACACTTAAAGGTAATGAGTTTACTCTCAGTTTAGCTTCAAAATATTACAGTGAAGCTTCATTATCCTTTTTTAATTCCACCTAATATAGGGGACCTGAAACTAACATTGTATTCCTAGAGCCACTAGGTGGTGTGCTATAATTTTATTATGTGTAAGTATTGTTTTGTGGTTGTGTGTTAGTTATTTGGGTAGTTGTTTGTGTTTGATCTTGAACATTTTGATAATTTAGTTCTAAATTCTCATCTGATGTCCTGTTTGTGTTGTCTAACTGTGAGTAATTAGAATTGTAATATTGTTCTGTTTTGACTTTCTTGACTCTTTTTTTGGTGGTCTTCTAGGTGGTCCTTTTCTATTATTATTATTATTATTATTATTATTATTATTATTATTATTATTATTATTATTATTATTATTATTATTATTATTATTATTATTATTATTATTAAGTAATTTATATTGCTCTTTATGCAAAAAAGTGAAGCTTGTCTCAATCTTATTAAAAAGGTATATGGCTAAGTGCTTTCAGAGACCTTGAGTCTCCATAATCATAGCCTACTTTTAACTGAAGTTTAGCTGTGGTTTATGTAAAATTTATGCAAATTTTAGAATTATTATTATTATTATTGTTGTTCTAATAAGTTAGATTTTAGTTTTAAAAATTAATTTCACTATATGAATTTATACTGTACTGAAATATGTTTTACTAATATACATTTAGCAAATAATTGTTATTTTTATTTCTTGAAAAACATTTTGTTAGCGTGAAGCCCAAAATAAAATCTTTTGTTCTAATTTTTTATTTCAGTTTATTGTTATTCCTTTGATTGATTTATTGTTTTTAAAATTAATTTCATCTTTTAAAGTTATGAGTTTAATGAATGATTATTAAAAATGTAAAGATTTAGTAAAGAATAATGTTTTATTTGTTAAAAATAAAAAAGCATAAAAATGTTTACGATTTTGACTTCATTAAGGCTGTTCAAGACCAAACCAACAGAAAAATTAACAATATTATGATCGATTTTCAAGTTTTTATATTTGATAGTTAACATTTTTAAAATTTTATTAGTATATTTTATATAACCAGCAAGCATCACATGATCACATCTCCAATACTAGCATATAATTGTTTATAAACAAAGCAAAGCAAAACTCCATATAGTAGTGCCACCTGTGCTAAACAGAGGAATCAATGGATGCCAGAAGGTTTGTGCATAAAATCCCTATCTAATGCCTATTCATCCAATACCTCCAGACTATTTTCTGGCTTGTGGCCTTTGTCAGTGAGGAGCTTTGGATCTGAGAGCACTGCATCTAGATCTTAGGATCCAATGCAACCCTCTAGCAACTGCCATCAATATATTACATGTATACTTATTTAAAATAATTTCGAAGTCTATTTTATTTATCCGGTATATTTATAGAATACAGTGTAAGCATTTGATTTATTGCTAACAATTTGAATCATAAATATATCTTAATTTAAATATTCGTCGCTATGAAAAATAACACTATCATTTTGGAACTGCAAATTACTGAGTAAAATATTTTACATTATCTAAGAATATGTTTTAAAAAAATAGAACAAACCAAGCGTGTTACGGCCTGTTAATTACACTATACTGTATATTTAAAAACAACTAATGATTGAATTTTATATAATTTCTCTTATATTTAGTTTTTAATTACAACTACATTAAGTCTATATAGACATACAGCACATAAATTATTTTTACTGTAATTTACACATTTATATAATTTTAACTTGTTCTTTACTTAATCATACCATTTTTACACTCGCCCCAGTTGGGCGCCAGTTTTACTGTACTGGACCAAAACTCCCCTGTGGATTTCCTAATCCTAATCTTGCACTGAGCATGAAGTGAACAAGATTTAACAGGAAAAGAAATGGATACCAATTTAGCCAATTGTCTGTAGGATTTACAAATTACAGTGGTGGCTACTATATATAAATGAGAATACGAAAATGTTTTACTTAGGATTTTTGGAACGTGGATGTAGAACTTCATTTTCTTTAATTGCTGCTTTAGGTGAAAATATTTCCAGCCAGCTGGGACGTTTTCTTGAGGAGTTTTATTATTCTTCATGATTATTATTTCTGGAGACAGTTGAATATTGACGGAGGATTTCTGAGCTGTTAAGTAGACATTATTTCATGGGCAGGTCTTGCTGATCTTGTTGGACTAAGGGCTGAAATAAGAGTGTCTATTCCTGAAAGCTACTCAGCACTGCATTTCTGTTTCTGGATACATAATATGAATTGCATGCACTGTTATCTCTGGTGACACAAGATTGACACTAGACAAACTGAAAACTAGGCTGTAACTGCAAAACCGATAAAAATCTAGCTATTTATGTATGCAAAGTGTTTTTGTTTTATATCCTCCGGCAATAGGTGTTGTCGAAATTCCCCTAATAACTAATCCTTTGACATGTTTTTGAAAATTGTTTAATTAGTAGTAGCCTTCATAAAAGTGTTGTTTTTATATCTTTAATTAGTAGCCCACCGCTGTGTTTTTAAATACATTTCATTTCAATATTTATCTTCATGTGTTTTTCAATATGATTTTAACACGCATTTATTATATATCTTATTAACAAGCTTACATTTATTTTTATTTACCATTGCACATATATACACATTTATTCTAATAAACTGGAATGAAAAGAAATTTATATTTTAACTTTTAATTTATAATAATAACACTCTTTAACTTTTATGAACTCCTTAGTTTTATCTTTTCTAACCAAAACTCCCCCTCCCTCCTTTTAATCAATTATTTTCTAACTTTTATTTCAAACTCTTTTACGAAAATAAACTGTAATAAACTCTTCAACATTTAAATACATTTTTCTTTTACGAAAGATTATTTTAATAATTTTTTTTAGATAAATTAGTATGTGCCAATTTTAATATTGGTACAATATATTCTTAAAAAATTTCACTTGGGAATTTGAAATATATATAATTATATTATGATTCTCTGCCATTCTAAATATTAATGTAAGAAATATTAAAACAGAGTTTAAATATAAAATTTAGTAAGATTTCATTTTCAATGGGCAGAAAAAATTCAGGCTATTTTTCATTTAAAGGGGGAGTATGGCTGAAACAATATAGTTATGGGGCATTCAAAATATTTTAAGCAATTATAATACATATCTTTTATGGCTGTTAGTTATTAAATATACAAAAAATTCAATACCAACAATTTGCAAGTATAAAATTTATTCATATTTTAAATATTCAATATTTATAAGTAATTTTGGTATTTTTTTATATTCCCAGGCAAAGCAATAAATTTCACTTTTAATAATCAGGGCAAGGACCAAATATAGTGGGTCCAATATATCCACTATAGTTTGTTCCAAGCTCTCATCATATATCATGTATAATAATGGAGATGTTTTATGTGGATAATATGCATATAAATTAAGATTACATTATAGACAAAACTTTGAAAGAATATAACGATATAGTTATTAATAATAAATTAAGGGAGAACATTTATATATATATATGTATATGTATGTATATATATATATATATATATATATATATATATATATATATATATATATATATTATGTGTTTGTGTGTGTATACACTCCTTTATATGCACTCAAAAATAAAAGTAATAAAAAATTTACTGTATTACTTATTTTTTAACTAAAATATATAGTGAAATGTTAGATTTTATTACAATGAAACATTCTCTAGTCAATATTCTTTTTCTTCAATAACCTTTTTTCTGTGGAAACATTAACAATGGTCTGCTTATCAGCCAACCATAACTTTTGTAGTTGTTTTGATGTTTTTAAGACTATATCTGTTTCAAAATTTATACAATCACCCTTATTTGCCATAGGATTTTTGATTAATTTTTTAAATTCTAAGCTTTCTAATGCACTACATTAATATTTTACAGTTCTTTCTTTTTGTCATTACTAAATCAATAACTTTTATCATTTCAAAAAGATACTTTACAAATTTAATTAAATTTTATAAAACCTTTAGCTTTCAACTTATAAAACATTTTATTAAATAAATACTATACATATGATAATAAAGAATTATATATATATATATATATATGTGTGTGTGTGTGCTTTCAACTTGACCATATATTATTAATAAACTTGATCATATATGATATTCCAAGATACACAAAAATGGCTGCTGTCATAATATAAAATTAATTAAGTTGATTAATTTTAATGTTTTTTTGTTTATTTATATCTTTTTGGATAATATACAATTGAAATAGCATATCTTGATGTGTATATCATGGCTTCACTGCATAATTAAAAATAACTATTGGATGATGCAGAATAATATTGTATATAAAAACATGTTATCATACAAATCACTATTTTGGGTAATTGTGAGTTTTCCTGTAAACCAAGATGGCAGCCTGTATTTTTGATAAATATACAGTTTCAATGGCCTTGAATCTACTGAAGATATATTAGTTGTCAAATTAAAACAAAATTAATAAATCAATTGTTAAATTTAAAAAAAAAAGGGAATAAATTCCAATAAATTTCATTAAGAAGCTTTATTTCAATTCTTTTTATTCTTATATTATAACATAAAAAGCAACAATACCCTCAAAACATGATCAAATTCAGCATGTTTATTTTTGTTAGCAGTTTTTTGGATAAATTGTCATACTGATAAAAATTTGGAACCTTCCTGCCATGGAATGCGATGCAATGGGCTATGTCAAAGGTTCAGGATATTTTTCCCCAAAAAAGTGTATTTTAATGGTCATGATATGATTGAATGCTGCCTGTACAAAGAAAGTGTAAATATTGTATTTATATATTTTTTTTCATTTTTATGTTAATAAGTTAATCCAAAAAAAAAAAAAAAAAAAATATTGTAATTAATTTTTCCACAATGATTTTTTTAAAAAAATAAAAGTAATAAAAATTAAAATGTAAATATTAAGCACAATGTTTCCTAGCAGATATTTTTTTGGGTGGCCCCTGAAACTGTACATTTATCATAAATATGGGTAGCCATCTTGGTTTACGAGAACACTCACAAGTACCTTATTTTGTAGCCAATAAAATAAGATATCTCTTTTATATATAATTGAGAGATGAATGTGCTGTACATAAACCTTATTATGATAACAGAAATGAAATAAACACAGACTTGTGGAGTTGTCAAAAATAAAAAACTATATGTTGTGACTTTTCTTTGAAAATTTTTCAATTAGAAATGGACGTGGAAATATATAAATGATGACACAGATTTGGATTTTATTTTACAATAAATTTATCACAGGAAATAATCATTAATTTGTGAGATGAAAAATTTGTATTAATGCAAAATAGAGAAATATGAAAACTATATAAAAATATATTAACAAACTTTGAAAATGGTTCAAACTTGACTGAAACCAATAAGAAGACAATTGATATTTTGCGAAAAATTGCAAGGAAGATGGAACAAAAAGTATCAATTTATCCCACTAAATTGTCTACTGAGCCAAAATAATGTATGAAGAAAAGTAAAAATATAATTAAAAAAAAAAGATCCATTCAAAAGGATTGAATAGATTGAGTTTTATAAAATGATACAATAAAAAAAACTATGGAAGAGAATAAATGTTTCAAAGGTGTGAAACAAAATATCTTGGCATTGGAAGGAAAAATATTTCAGCAGTAAGAAAAAAAAAGAAATTATTACTAAAAAAAGAGATGGCATGAAAGATATGGAAAATTTCTATAAAGAATTATATAATGAAGAAGTGAGATATTCAAATAAATCTAAGAAAGAAAAATTCCAAAAAGGGAGAGAACTATTATTGATATTTTAAAAGAGGCAAGTGAAGAAAGATATTTTTTTTTGGCAAAACTATATATCAGATTCTAAATAATGAAGATGTAGCAAATAATTGGAAAAATGAAATTGTAATTTGATATTTAAGAAATGTGACAAATAAGATATTAAAAATTACTGATCAATTAGCCTTCTATCAAATCTATATGAAATCCTTATTAAAAAACTGCAGCTTATTTAACCACAACAAATGCAGAAGAAATTGGATTTAAAAATGCTTTATCATAATGGACTGCAGCCAAGTATTGGATAAAAGTTATAGAAAGTTGAATAAACTTGAGGGGTTGGGTTTATAGATTATGAAAATAAATTTAATTCTATAAGCACAGTGATTAAAACATTGGATCACTAAGGTATAGATCCAGAATATTGTCATATTCCTGATGAAAAATATGTTTTAAAATCCAATGGCCATAATTATACTACTTAATGATACTAAGATTTGAATTGTGAATGACATACGATGAAGTGATTCCATATCACCAACATTTTTACTGCAATTTCATAATAATTATTTTGTGGATTAAAATGGGATGCTAATAAAATAAAAATACATGGAGATTATTTAAATCATCTAGATTTTGCAAATTATATGGCTGTTTTTACAAACAATGCTCCAGAGCTTCAAGAAATGTTGCAAGAGTCATCAAATATGAGTAATAAAGTAGGACAAAAGCTAGATCTAAAAATACTAAAGTAATATACAACTGATTTTCTCATAAGAAAAAAATAAAGCTTGATAGTCATGGAGTAGAAGCTGTTAATAACCTCAAATACTTGAATCACATTATTAATACAAATGGAAGCATAATAGATAAAATTAATCATGGAATTAAACTTGGATGGAGTGCTTTTGGTAGAAATAACTTAAGGAAATGTACTTATATTTGAAAAAGGTCTTTAGTATATTGCCCAACCATTTCTTACTTATGGATCTGAAATTTGAACATGTGATATAAGAATAACACAAAGACTCTGAATATGAAGAGATGTATATTAGAAATAACAAGCAGAAATTGAAAATATACATGGGTGAGAAAAACACTAACAGGCTCGAAAGGATTAAGAGACTGAAATAGAACTGGAATAAATATATTGCTAGAAGAGATGATAACAGATGGTCAATTGAAGTTTTAAATTGGAGCCAAAAAGATTGCAAAAAACTTAGAGAAAGATTGCATATGAGATGGGTGAATACAATAAGACAGTTTGCTATGAAGCTAGGTTAACATTGGAAAGTCTTTCAGCCCAAAGGTTCAAAATAGTTGAAAGTTATAATGATAATGAGGATGGTCTAACAAATTTAATCATATGGCAGGTAATCTATAAGCAAGACATAACTAATTATTTATAGAGATACAATAAAAAATGTCATATATACCAATATCATTTATCATTTTTTCCTATAGCTATAACTTTTTTGCATGTCTTTGGAGATATAATATTATCAGCACTTACTACAAAATTATGAAGATGTATTTAAATTACAAAAATGCGATTTTATTAAAAAAAATCAAAGCTCAACAAATTCATATTTATATAAACATATTTTGTGGTTTCATCTATGTAAGATTTTAATTTAAAAACTCCAACATTTCAATTTGGTCACACAAGCGTCAACTGGGAAAGGAAAACTATAATTGTAGAGGTGCTGTAAACAGTGCTAATAAAAATAGTTGTAGAGGTATTATCCACAATTAAAAAAATAGGTGTATAAAATTGAAAAAAAAAATTCAGGGAAATGTGTTTTAAATTTTTTTTTTCAAATAGGTCTTAGAAAAATCAGTATTGTGACCTGAATCCATAACATGGATTGAGAGTCATAATAATGATGAATGTTGTTTCACTGCATTAGCATGTTTATCCCTTCTAGCACTGATGTGACAATTGTTCATACATACATAAGAAGACTCTCAAACACCACATGAAATTTGCCTTTAGAGGGATTGAACCTTTAGGCTTGGTTAGAAAATTACTAATTTTTTGATAAGGAATCATATGCTGTCTTTATGGCATAGCATTTTAGGATATGTATGATACTGTCTGTGATTCATTTTATATAAGACATAGAAAGTCTAATAGTTGCATTTTCTTTTTGTTTTTCTTTTTAGCTTGAAATAAGGGTTGATATATAATTTTTTTATTATTATTTTTTACTTTTATATACACCTGGGTCTCATTTTATGCAGTAGATAGGTTCCTCAGAAAATGCTCATGAAAGAAATTGCACAAAAATAAACATAATTTATCTTGAAAAATGGGGGATAGGTTCCTGTAATTTTCAGAAATTGACATAAAATCAAAGCAACAAAAAAAATTACTTTAAAATTCGCATTAAAAAAATAAGGAAATAAAGTATGACTAATAAAAAATTTTAAATATATGAAAAAAATTAATATAAGACAAACTTTTTTTAATTTCTTTATTAACTACAGTTCAGTATTTAATTTTACATTTTTTCATACATATTATAATCATTACCACTATTTTACAATATGGGTTTGTTTGTGAACTAGTAAGAAATCAGATTCGTGATGTTTGTACAACTAGCGCCACTTTCAGTCTTGTGCTGTTTCTATATAAAAAAAAATGAAATTGCAATCAAAACAAAAAGATTAGACATTATCATTAGAAAGATTATTTTCAGTTTATAAAATCACTAAAATCTTCATTATTATTTATTTTAAAAATCTAAAAAAATATTTATTTCTGTTAATATCTAACAAAATACTTTTTAAAAGTTTAAAATTTTTGAATATTTATTGCAATATTTTTATACATATGTATACATCTATTATTATTATTTACCCATTAGTATAAGTAGGTTATTTATATAGAAGCTAAGATTGTAAATACAGCTTATGGCCATATTAACGTAAGCTGCTAATATAACATTATATTAACAGCTTATGGCCATATTAATGTAAGCTGCTAATATAACGTTATATTTTTGAAAGAAAAAAAAAGTATTTCAAGTCAAAATAAGTTATTAATAATTTAAATTTCTTGATATCTAATAAATATAGTGAAATATGAAGGATATTAAGAAGAAACATGAATTGCATAACTTCAAAATCACATTAAAATAATCCGCATAAAACAAGACCCAGGTGTACCTGTTTTTTAGTTGTGAAGTTTCCAGTGCCTCTGCAATTATTTTTATTAACACTGCTTACAGTGCCTCTACAGTTATATAGTGTTTATTTTCTAGTTGAGGGTTTGCATAATCAAATTGAAATGTTGGAGTTTTTAAATTAAAATCATACACAGATGAACCCACAAAATATGTTTTTACATCTGCAACCTGTGAAAATATTCATATGAACATATATATATATTGTAACCAGTTAGATTACATAGCACACACTGTGTGTGCATAAATATATAAAGTAAAGGAAAAGTAGAAATAAACACAGACAAAATTTATAGTAGATATTTTCTACATTTACTGAAATAGAAATAAATAAATAATAACTCTGATTTAAAATATTGTTTTATAAATTGAACTTTTAAAAGGTCTGAATAAATATAAATATTGTATTATTATTATTATTATTATTATTATTATTATTATTATTCTGATTTTGAAATGTAAAAACACCATACTTATTTTTGGAATTTTTTAATTAATTAAACAATTTTTTTATCTATTAAAAAAATTCCAAGAGATTAGAGAGATAAAAATAAAATTCTGTTTTCAATCAAGGTGTTGTTATAACACCTCAGATGATTTTATAAAAAGAGCTGATAAAAAATATCAGTCAGTCTGGAGAGTGATTTTTGAAGAGAGCAGTATGTTGTTGGCTGTATCAGAGAGTTGACAAAATAACTACCATGAACTGATTTAGTTGAAGGCAGGAGCTTCTACTATTTTCCTTCACAGGAGTTTTAATTCACTTGAAGCTGGGTCACTTCTGAATCAATAACCTGAAAAAAGTGGGAATAAAATAGCTAGCAGAATTATACAAAGCTCCTATGAAGATCTAAGGACAGTCCAGTAGCCTTATAGTTTACTGCAGAGTTTTGATTCATGAATCCAGGGTCACTTCAAATGGATCAACTAGTGGCTTAAATATGTTCTAGAAAATAGCTTGACAATTGCTTGGACTACAAAAGAAATCTCATGGTATGCCAACAAATTACCGGAATTATATACTTTTACCTGATGATGACAACAAACCTGGATTACATTTTTCTGATGGACCAAAAGCCAAGCTTACCAAGAGAAAGCTTGAAGAAATTGGTGTATTGGTGCTGCTATTCATCTATGCACGCAGGGAACCACAGATAAACACATCATGTGTGTATACAGTGAGTTGTATTTTTTAAATATTCCTTATAAAAGACATTTTAACTTGGTAACTTAAAGTAAAATTTGCTTGAGTCAAATAAATATCTAAAAGAGAGACGATTTGCTATATATATTTTGCAAAGAAATACTTTTCATATTCATTAAAAGAAGAATATATAATTTAAATGCAAGTATAATTTTGTTTGAATTAAAATCGAAAAAGCAAATCTTTTAAATTGATCTAAAAACGCCGATAATTAATCAACAAGTACTTATCAAAAATTGACTGTATTTTCTTTAAGAAAAATAAAAAAAGAGAACTTATAAACTGAAACTAATTTTAAATCATATCTATATTTTGCTATACACACGTATAGGTAGGAAATTTATGTATTTTACAAATGAATTAATTATGAAAAAATAAAATATTATTGTAACAAGTTGAAATAGATAAAAATCAGTGTGCGTATACACGCACACTCATATATGTAAAATTTTAATATTAAATGTCAATTCATTTTTTTTATATTAATTGTATGTTATAAATATGCGTCTGTGCGCATATATATGTAATTCATAGTAATAATATGAATTGTAAATTGTAATTTTGTAAATTGATGTAACAATTCAAATTTTGAATAGCAATTATGTAAATCACAAATGTAATAATTATTTTATGTTTAATTGAAATGTATTCCTTGTATATTATAGAACGTACGTCTGTGTATGAATGCGTTTGTAGAAACTAATTGAGAAATATTGTAAAACAATGTAATAACTTTAGTTGTGTACATAATTTTGTGTACTTTTCAAAATCAGAATCCTTATCCTATAAGTCCTTAAATATTATTTATTTTTATTTTTTTGTTAATAATAAACTTGTATTTAATTGTTAAAATTGTTATCATCATCTCTTGGTCACATACAGTGATAGAGCTTGTGTTCTCTGGGCTAAATTCCTGCACGGGATGAATATATAAATGGGGATGTGTATTTAGTGCTTTGGGCATCCAGAGATGATCAATCATCATCCTGGTTGGCGCAAAAGATGATACTCTTTAAAGCCCATGCACTATATTTTATTTTAGTTTAGTCTTGTTAAAAAAAAATTAAGTTTATAGTTGGCCAGTACAAGTGACCAGAGCATTGATGATGATCATCATGTTTTAAATGTCCCAGCATTATTGTTTTGATTTCTGATTCTTATGTATTTTAATGGATGGGCACTAAGCTGGTGCATCCAAGTTATGGTTAAATAATTGCCCAAGCTGGCAAAGGCTCAATAGTTAGCATGGTCTACAGAAGACCCATTTTCAATCCAGTCACAAGGTTGACTGTTGATTTATATATTTTATTGTACAATTTTGTTTATGCCCATCAATGATGATGATGGATGGTTATTTCTCTTTAGTATTACTTACTTTATAATGCTGGTTGATAGTTAATTATACCTTTAGTGATTGGCTGATCTCTCAATATTCTCTCAGATTTTTTTATCTCTCATACTCTTATATCTTTAAATATTTACTTATATAGATAATTGATTTATTCCATCACCAGTTTCATTTTTCTTTCCTTACTTCCTATCACCCCCATCCCGTTACAATATATATATATATTAAATACAAGTATAATTTATATATATATATAACGCTTCCGTAGTAAAAAACTAAATATTGTAAAGCAAATTATGCAATTTATTAAACACACACAAAGATATATGTGCAACATGTCGATGATATGTGTGAACACATGAAAAAGCTAGTTAATAAAGTCGCAAATAAACACCCACCAAGAAATAAATAGCTATTCATTTATGTGAATCTAATGGAAAAAAAACTGTTGTTAAGAACATCTTTTTTTGGAAGATCTTTCGAAATGGGGGGGGGGGGACATATACGTTACATACAAATTTATAAAGTTACAACTTAATTTTTTTTTTTAAAAAAGCTTGTTAATCATTTACCTTCAATGATAAAAAATACAATATTTTAAAGACAAACAATATCACGTTTTAAATTTTTTATGATATGCAACAAATCCGTATCCCAAAAGAAAAATAACCAGTTTTATAAGCCGCTGCATCTGCTAAGCTTAAATTCTTAGCATCATGCTAAAGTGAAGTTAAAGTTTTTAGCTATTAATAATTTACTTATTTTCAGTTGCTTTGTTCAAATCTCTCAAAATCAAAATATATATTATTAAATGCAATCTTTCTTCGAGATATTTGAATAAAGAGGGAATTTTGAGAACTGATTTCTGTCTATTGCTGTAAATGTTGAGATTCACAATTTTTTGTCATTTTTTATTTTATTTACACGTGTATATTTAATTATATATATATTTATGTAAAAGAAAATTAATCTCCAAACATGTTATAAATCTAGGCATAATCACTTGTCAGTAAGAGTTTAAAAAACTTTGGGTGTTTGAAGATTTATAATAAATACGATGATGGGAGGTTAATTTCCTTCAGCATAATTACAGATTTTCAGTGCTTAATAATAGTAGATTTACAATTACATATATTTTTAACATTTATACAGTACAGACTTTTTCATACCTGCACTCCAATATGTAGTATATAGGGGGATTGAAACCTGTCCATTAAAGTGTGAAGATTGGCTATCTTAATATAAGTTGAGTATTGATTGCATATATGTGTGGAGATGATAATCTGGACCAACTGATGAGTGCTGGTTTAGCACGAAATACCAATATTGATGATTATTTATTTTTTTGACATGTGTGTGATCAAGTGTGTCAGCAGTATGAGATAGCGTGGACAGTTGAGAGTCGTATAAAAGTCTGAGTTCAAACCCATACAAATTACATATATGGTAACTGAATAAATTAAATTGCAGTTTGAATTAATGATATTATAAAACTGCATGGTTAAGAAAACTTAAAATATTCTGATAGATTAATTAATAAAATTTGATATTTCTGTGTGTATATGCATATTAAATATACGTGTAACTTTAATTATACTGGATTAAGAAATTAAAAGGAAATAGATCTATAGATTTAATACTATTGTTAAATATTTAATGAATGAAAGATAGATTATAAAATTATCGATAAAATAATAATTCATATTATGTAAGAGAAAAAAAATTTTAGTGTGTGTAACTTAAGAAAATATATCCTATTTTGTGACCTTTTTAGATTTATCTGTTGGATGAGGGGTTAAAGAAATAATTTGCTCTTTATTATATTAATTTGACTGATAAATCTAAATAATTTATTAAAAATTATAAAACACTACAATTGAAAAAGCTAAAAAATAAATTTCAAAGTTCAGCCACAATTTTTTTTTTTCAATTATTACATTAAATAAATAAAAAAACTATTTTTTTAATTATTTGATCATTTGTAAAATAATTATAAAATGTGAAAATATTTATGAAAAAACATGTTTTAAACCTTGTAAATAGGCCTTGAAATATAATTTTTGAAAAACATTTATATATAAACAAACATGATTACGTGTTAGATGTAAAAAAAAAAAGAAAAAAAAGATTGTGAAAATATGATATATATATAAAAAGAGAGATGACAGTAGCCTAGTTTAAGTCATTAAAACAGGCAAAACTCTCCATACAGTAGTGCCACTCAGTGCAAGCCAGAGTAATCAGTGAATGCCAGAAGGCTTGTGCATAAAATTCTTATCTAATGCCTACTCAGCCAATATCCCCAGACTAGTTTCTGGCTTGTGGCCTTCCTCAGTGAGGAGCCTTGGCTCTGAGAGCACTGCACCTAGATCATGTGATGTCTAGTTTAAGTCCTGGCTCAAGAAGAAAGCAGTGTAGAATGTTTTCATGAAGATAGAAAAAAACACTAGTTAAAACAGACTCTTTCAAATAGTTTTGGATAGCTCTAATTTGCTGACTATTTTAAATTCAAAATAAATACATACAAAATGTATACGAAAAAAACTTGGCTTAATATTTTAACAACATAGTATCTGAGCATGCTTGTGATTAACTAGTAATCATATTCATAACAATCATTATCCAAAAAACTTGTGACAATTATAAAAGAATAAACAAGAATGGGTACTTGCATAAAATTTGAATATAGGATTTAAATATGATAATTTAAATGCACCACTTTTTTATAAGGGAATGCAGGATTCCTTCTTGTTGATTGCATGTATGTTGTTGGAAGTTTGTCAGGCCTCTTTAACTTTGCATTTAGTACCATCTCTTTCAGAGCAGACAATTCTGGAAGACACATATTTGAAGTCACAACTATGTTTAGATTAATGTTCAAGCAAAATAGATTTAACCTCGATATAAATTTTATCTCAATTGTATTGGTACCTGAGCTGTGCAATTTTTGTAGATATATTGGTACATGATTCTCCATAATAAACAGTGTGGCAGTTCATATTGTTGCATATAATTTAATACACAACTTGGTAAGTCTGCTCTAGGGAAAGCTTATCTTTTGTATTGTTAATCAGGCAATTTAGGGTGGGAGAGGTTTGAAGGCCAACTTTGTATGTCTTAGTGCTGATTTTGTTTATACAGTGGGTAGCCTCAGGCATATACAGAAGTTATATACAACATTTTTATTAACTTGAATAGATATGTTCCTAATTTTAGTGTAAAGCATTTTAATGATTTGAATGAGAGCTGAATGTGTTATGTAAATCATTGATATATTTTTCAATATTAGATTTTTGATTGGATTTGAATTTATAAATATTATGTTTTTCTATAATAAAAATGCTTTGAGGTCAGCAAATTTATGAGCATTAAGTATTAATGATTTGGGTCATAACTATTTGCACTTGAATGGGTGTTACTAACATTTTATAATCTAGTTGAGTGCATTCATGCTGAATATATAGATCTAAAATCTTTATGCCTTTGAGATTATCTTCATTTTCTATATTCCATTTTAATGAAAATATATGTATAAGAACCTGGTGTATTTTCTTGATTTGTATTTCTGGAGCACAAATAAAACATGATCAACATATTGCATGTATAACAGGGATGGGTGAAACTACATCAGTCAAAAGACCTAGAACTACGCAATTGGATTTAAAAAAATGTTGATGTTTGCTAAAATGCCATATTGCCTGCCTTAAATTAATAAAGTATGCAATAAGAAAACAAGTGGACATGCTTTAAGACCTATTTTTTCACTTTCTTTAATGGGATTCATCTATAGTTTTACAATTACTGATACCCAAAAGAGTAATAGCAATTAAAAGTGAATGGCTAAAGACTATCAATAAGAATATGTACATATATAATAAACATATGATATCTGCATAAAAGCATGATTTAAAACTTTAATATTTAGTAAATATTATCTTTATATTTAGCCAAAAGACCTTAAATTTTAATATTAAAAATTATTAATTTTTTCTTTTTTCAATATTAATATTTTCTTCTTTTCAATATTTTGTATTGTATTTATCTGGTAAAAATTGCAAAAGTATTATATTTTCTTTATTTAATATAAATAGCATTTTTTTATTAACCAATTTACTTTGTTTTTTTTCCTCATGTGTCATAGCATCAGCCAGGAAGTGAACTCGCTAACCGAGGACAACTCCTTGTAAAGCAGCTGTCGCTGACCTCTTGACCACCAATGCTTGACAATTTACTTTGTTTTGCTTTTTAAAGTCATTCGAAACATATGTCAATAATATCCGCTAACTCTGAGAAGCCATGCAACCCACACTGGGATATGTAGGAATAATGGTAGTAATCTAAATCAATAATAAACAGTGGTATTAAGATTTCTAGAAGTAAGCTTTCTATTTAGAATGCTTAATGCCAGAAGATTAATTTTAAATTGGAATCTAGGAAAATAAATTAAACTTACTTTTTGAATAATTATACTTAACTTTAGTGCTGAGTTATTTTAGCATCATCATTAAAATACTTATTAGATTAAATATATATATTTGAATGTAACTATTTTATTTGAGCTCTCTATATTTTAATTTATATTAACCTCACTTATATATGTATACTATCTCTTCTTCTACCATTGTAATATACATATTCTAAAGCAGATGTTCCAGACAGTGTATCTTTCATTTCTACAAATTTGATTTCAAAACTATTGTCAACATCTACATTTTGATAAACAAGCATATATTTTTGCCAATAATCACAATTTTGGTGTTTCAGTGTGACAAGTGTCAACAAAGGCATGTCATCTTCACTTTTGGAAACAGCTATTTTGAGTTCTCCTAGTGCTACTTGAATAGTAGGATTTGCTTGTCAAACACTTTTTCATCAGTTTTGTCATCAATTTCAAGATAAAGTAATAACATATCTCTTTCACATTGTTCAGAAAGTGCATATTCTACAGCTTCTTCAATATTTTTGAGAATTTTGTGACTTATAATGTATGGGAGTAAAATTCTGCAAATTAAAAAAAATTTTTTTTAAAGCACAGTGATCACAAATGAGAACAATGTTTTATTTATTGATAATTTGGCAATTCACAACATACACAATGATTCCCAACATTGAATTCATATTTCTATACCTTTTATCTTTATAATAAACTAAGCAAAAAACTTAATTTTTTAGATAAAAATAAATCTAAAGGTGCTGAGCACATACATATAACACTGGTGATAAAGTCTCAAGTTTTAGTCTACATAGATATCTGTAATACATCTGCTATAAATATGGTCAAAATTGGCAGGAACTGGAATGTCCTCAATTGAGGATGCTGGGCTATAATGTGTCTTTGTGCAAGTATATCATTTGTCTGTCATTTCTATGAAGTGAAAATTCTCATTACTATTATTTTAAATAACTAAACTAGTTAAAGTAATAAAATATGCTGTGAATAAAATTAAATAATATACAGGTATATAAACTTTATGGATAGTTTTACCTATTCTAATTAACAATTTATCATATATTAATAATGGGCAATAAAATAATTCACCTTCATTTATGAAATAATGACATTATAATCACTACCTGTATTGGTATATTTTTGGATATAAATATTATTATACACATACTCCATTAAATGTCAGCCTAGGTTCAGAATCATAGGATTTATTCTAGCTCCATCTTCAGCCAAAAATCTCTATCTTGTCCAACATTTTTAAAGCCTCTATAAGAAAGATCATTGTGTTTCTAGATCTTAAAATAGGATTTAAAACCAGTAGACTTACCATACTAGCAGATGTGTGTTGGTAGTAATCTAGCATTAATCTATAAATAATCACATGGTTCTTAACACTACTATGAAAAGAACATATGAAAAGATATTTAGGAATTTGCTCTTTTCATTTCACTTAATGTTTTAAAAAGAAATAAAAGTCTCCTTTCAGTTAGAAGCAACGTTTTATTTAGGCCATACAATTGGGAGTCACTTTCCAAGTGAGGAAGCACAAATTAAAAGAATTGTCTAATACTAAATGGATACTGTTGAATTTTCTGATGTTATATAAAGCAATGAAGAGACAATTGATTTAAAAAATTGACATCTTTACTACAAAGGCATAAATATTGGAAGTACAAATGATAAATAACAAGTGGATAAAGACTATTGTGAAGATTGGTGGTATATCAGACAGAATAGCAAGATTAGTGATTCAAATTAATGGAAGATATAAAATACACATAATTCAAGTTTGTGTCCCAACAACTTCTCATTATGAAGAAGCATTAAAGAATTTTTATATGAATGTAGAAAATGCCTTTGATAAGTCCAAGTGACTTTCTAAAATGGTCATGGAAGATTTTGATGTCAGAATTGGTAAATGATTGAAAGATGAAAAGGACTGGTGGGAAAATTTGATTACAATAATAAAAATGAAAGAAGGATCAGTCTGCAGAAAATTAAAATTATAGTACAATTTTTTTCTTTGACAAAACTGTTAAACGAAAATGAACATAAAAGCATCTATATAAATATATTAAATAACCTCAATATTACCACATATTCTTTAAAATTCATATAAACAAAGATACAACAACAAAAATAAAGATTCACAAGACGAATTTCATGCTGAACCAGCACTCATTAGTTGTTCCAGGTAATATATATATATATATATATATATATATATATATATATATATATATATATATATATAAGATGGCGACCTGGACCAACTGACGAGTGCTGGTTCAGCATGAAATGCATCTTGGGTATCATTTGTCTTTTATTGTATCTTTATTTATATGAATTTAAAAAAATATAGTAGTATTGAGGTTATTTAATATATTTATAAAAAAAGAAATGTGAATAACTTCATGTGACTCTGTGCTGAATTTTAAAAAAAATCTGATATCTTAATCTTTAATTGTATTTTGAAGTTTATATCTGTGCTAGAGACAATCTCTAGTTTAGTAAATGATTAGTAATAATCATTGCTATATTTATCTAAAGTGGATGGTGCCAAAGATTTGGGTTGAGTTAGTTTGACACTTGTAATTCAAATTGTAATTATAAAACAATTTAATAAAATCGCAGTAAAACATGTATTTTAAGATTGTAATGTCCATGATAAATTTAGCACAAAAAGGGTGTAAGATACATTTTAATGCATAATTAGAGAGATAAAAACTATTATGGAAGTCAGTACTAATAGTCTATCTTCGTAATGTACAAAAAAACTGGAGCGAATTTAAATTAGAACATTCAAATCGTTTTAAAATATTAAGTCTTTGACGATGGTTTAAACTTGGACTGAAGTTATTAAAAAGATAATTAAGATTCATATGGCTAATAAAATGAAAAGCAATATTTCTAAATAAAAAGGCCTATTCTATTCAACATTTTCATAAAAACTGGAATTAACAATTTTTTTAGAGATCTTAAATACATAATAAAAGAATTAAGAATTAAAATGTGACCACAGGAAATTTCTAATGTGTGGGATCTTTTATAATCTAAGTAAAAGATAAGATCACTACCACACAGCCATTATTAAGAGAACTGCCCTTTAATTTTTCTTCAAGTCATGAAGAAAAATAATAACAAGGAACAAAATATATTAAGGCAGTATTTAATGTATCATCATCATAATTGTTAACCATTATCAATTCACTACAGAATGAAGGTCTCTCCAAGTTCAAACCATCTTCTCCAATCTCTAGCTTCTCTTCTTCACATCACCCCTGCATACTTTCTTATTTCATCCATCCATCTCACACGTGGTCTCTTTCTGGGTCTTTTACATTCTCTTGGAATTTAGTTTAAGATTTCAATTGTCCATTTATTATCATCTCTTTTAGAAATATGCTCAGTCCAACACATTAAAAAATTAATAAGTAAATAACTGATATTCTATTAAGAAGTGCAACAAAAATAGCTATTACAAAAAACAACAATTTATCAGTAAATTTTCTACTGAGACAAGGCAATGTATGAAGAAAAGAAGGAATATATCATTTTTTTAAAAAGTGAACTATTAAAAAGAACTGAATAATTAACGTTTTGTAAATCAGTAAAACGAATTAATAAAGTTATAAATATAAATTGTAGTCAAGTGTTGGTGGACGAGAGGTCAGTACAGCTGCCTTACAAGCAGTTGTCCCGGGTTAGCGGGTTCACTGCTCGGCTGATGCTACGACACAAGAAAAAAAAAAAATAAATTGTCAAGAAAAGCTACAGAAAAAATAAGTCTTAAAAGTGTAAAACAACATAATTTTTATTAAGTCATTCATTAGACTTGAAATTATTCATTTAATAAATAATTTTTCTGTAGTATAATTTTCATTCATCTTTTTCACGTCTTTTGGTCATATGTTTGTGATTACACCCTCCACAAAAGTTTAAAAATAGATAGAAACCAGTCCTAACCTTGTGTGGGAGGGGTATAGTGAAAATTATATTACAGAAGTATTATTCATTAAATGAATAATCTCTGGTCTACTGAATGCCTAATAAAAATTATTAATATATTTCTCTCAAGTGGTTTGTGTCAAAGTTGTGAGGGCAATAAGTTTGACACCTATCAAATAAATTGTAGTAATTCTCTATCTATATATACTGAAGAATGATAAAGATATTTGTAAGAGAATGTAATCTGAGTCAACTGATGAGTGCTGGTTCAGTTCAAAATGTGCTTCATGGGCATCATATATCTTTTTAGTATGTCTTTGGTCATATGTTTACGATCAAATCCTTTCACAAGATGTTAAAAGCAGATAGAAACAAGTCCTTACCTTACATATGAATGGTGTAGTGAAAATTACACTACAGAAATATTATTCATTAAATGCGAAACATCTTTGTATTGGAAGGTCAGTTGTTCACCAATAAGAAGATATAATGGAACTATCACTAGAAATATAGTGTTGTGAAATATGTATAGTAATAAAAAAATCAAAAATCAAAGTATCTTCTATGATTTTTGCATCGTCTACATTTCCAAGTACTTTAAATGAATGCGTGAGATATACAATTAAATCAAAAGAGAAAGGAAAAGGAAAATGGAATTACTATTAATATTACAAAAAATAAAGTGGAGAATTAGAATTTTTTTTGGCAAAGCTGTATATCATATGTCTAAATGATAAGCACGTACAAGATAATTAGAAGAATAAAGTAGTAATATTAATATAAATAATCTAGAATTTTTTTTAGCAAAGCAGTGTCAAATTGTAATTCTGATACGAAGGTAATTCTTCTTCTCACATGCGCAACACTTTAATATTCAATTAGTGATGCTAAATATTAGTCTTTTACTTGTGACTTGGATGAGAGTTTGCTAGTATTTAACATCACTGATTGAGTATTAAAGTAAGGCATATATGAGAAGAATGATTACCTTCATATCAGAAGTAGTAATATTAAAATGTTAAAAAGGTGATAAAGCGATAATATAAATTATGAATAAATCAATCTTCTATCAATTTGATACAAAATCTTTACCAACAAAATTACGTGTCTACAATGAAATTTAGATTCTGATTAACCTAAAGAAAAAGCTGGTTTAGTAGCGATTTTAGCACAGTAGATTACATTCAAGCATTGAATAAAGTTATAGAAAGGGTAGATGGATGAGTTGTAATTTTTTGCGTTGGATTTGTAGATTATGAAAAGACATTTGATTCTATAAGTATTTATAAACATTTTCATAAGAATTAAGGTTTTGCATTATCAAAATATAGATCCAAGATATTGTCACAATCTGAAGAATATTTATCAAAATGTAACAGCAGCGATTACATTAGAAGATGATATTAAATGATTAAAATTGAGAAGAATGTATTACAGAGTGATTCCATTTTTCCAAAATATTTTACAGAATATTTTGTGATTTAAATGGGAAACTAAAGAAGTAAAATTAAATGAAGAAGAATATTTAAATCATTTATATTTTGCAGATGGGGTAATTATTTTTGAAAATAAACCCTAGGAACTTGGATCATATTGCAAAAACTATCAGCTGAAACTGAGAATGTTGGACTAAAAAAAAAATGTTAAAAAGTCTGAAGTAATATTTCAGGGATTTTCTCAAAAAAAAAAAAAAGATTGATAACTATAAATTGAGAAAAATAACTATAATTAATATACATATTAATACAGATAGAAATATGATGGATAAAATTATAGAATTAAATTTGGATGGAATTCTTTTGCTAGAGATAGCTTAGTATTAAAAGGAAATACATCTATGTGCTTGGAAAGAAAGATTTTCAACAAACATTTTTTATCAATTGTTACTTAAGGATCTGAAACCTGGAAACATAATAAAAAAGTAGTAGAGAAACTTTAGACTACTCGACAAAATATTAGACAGAATGTTAATAGTCATAAGAAGAAATAGAAAATAAAATACTTGAGTGAGAGAACCAATAGGTATCAGTAACGCTATTGAAAAAATTAAGTGCTTAAAATAAAATTGGGCTAGAAATATTTATGGAAGAGATAATAACAGATGGACAGTTGATGCTTTAAATTGGACCACAGGAGATTGTAGAAGACCTAGAAAGAGATTTCATGAGAGGTGGATGGATGGAATAAGAAAGGTTGTTGGAGGGATGTGGAGAAAAGACACTATAGATTTAAGAAATTGGATTAATCTTCGAAAGACCTTCATCCAGAAGTGGATCATTGATTCTTGAAAGCGTTGATGATAACATCTATTTATATCTATATATACATTATCTCAATATATATATATGAAAAACAAAAAACAAGTTAAAAACTTGCTAACGCTTGTATTTATGTCAACAGATGGCGTTCTACCAAAAACACCATCAAGCGTTTGTTTACATAAACGTCAGAGCATGCATTCACTATCTCTAACTTTAATTCCACTTTCAGATCATGATTTCAAGCTATTTGCTATCGTCAGTGAAAGACAGGAATTTTAGAAACTAGATCTAAACACAAACTCTGAGCATTTATGAAACAGTTTCTATTCAGCTTGCAAGCGTGAATCTTTTAGACACGTAATGTCTTCAAACTCAGCATAGCAAGCCAGATAGCTACATGGGTCTGATCTCAGTTCAGCATCACCACATAGTAGAAGCCTCTGCAATATATATCATTGCTAGAAAGACCTCAAAGGTACATTTATGAAAAACAAAAAACAAGTTAAAAACTTGCTAACGCTTGTATTTATGTCAACAGATGGCGTTCTACCAAAAACACCTTCAAGCGTTTGTTTACATAAACGTCAGAGCATGCATTCACTATCTCTAATTTTAATTCCACTTTCAGATCATGATTTCAAGCTATTTGCTATCGTCAGTGAAAGACAGGAATTTTAGAAACTAGATCTAAACAAACGCTTGACGGTGTTTTTGGTAGAACGCCATCTGTTGACATATATATATATATTTTAATATCAATGTATAATGAACAATTTGATAATCACGACACCTATTTATATACATTATCACGATGAATTTACACATTTATATTTTAATATCTCTGCATAATGAACATTTTTTTATGATCATCTTTAAATAATAAATGATAGATGTGTGAATACATGCAATTTTTATTAAAACAAAGGATATTACGTCAAGAATCCTACAAAATAAGTAAACCGAAAAAATTTCAAAAAATCGAATTCTTAATTTTTTTTTATTAGACCCATATATAACTCCGCAAAAGTATTGTGTGACACTTTTACCGTTAGTTATATATAAAACTAACATATACATATATCTAGATGTATGTAATTAAAAAAAAAATCTTAAGAAGATATTTGTTGTTAATGTGCTTTGCTTCTTATAATGAATATAAATTAAAGTTAGTAACATGTCATGAAGATACTGAAAAAAAAATCAAACTTAAAATTAATACAGTATATCAGCTGCTTTCATCTTCGGGAAGCAAATAATTGTCACATTCTGCAACAATTAAGCAAAGCATATTTTAATTTCTAAAGCTAAGTAACTGTTAATATGTATATATTTAAATTATATAAATCTGAAGTATTTAATATCATTGCTCTAGAAAATATTCTTGGGAAAAGCTATCTAAAATCAGTCTTAATAGTATTCAATCTAAGATAACTAAAACATTAGCTTTCCCTAAAACCAAATAAGGAAAAGTAACCGATATATATTTTGTTAAGAGTGATTTGTATAAGAAAAAGCTAATACTAACCAAGTAAATCATATATTAATTTATCATATCTATTTCAACTAAAGAACAGGTTATCAAATAATATATACTAAACTAACTAATGGAAATAAAAAAATAAATACAATTATTTGTCCACATAACAGTTTTTTATTAATATTTTAATCAGAATATTGATTTCATATACAGGGCATTTTCTGATGAAAACTTTCTTAAATTGAAATATTAAAAAAAAACATTCATGTGAACAACTAATGGTATTTTGTTATATATATATATAAAATACATATTTTGCGGGTTCATCCGTGTTAAAAACTTTTAATATTAATATACTGACGTTTCGACTTGGCCACACAAGCCATCCACAGAGTTATAAAAGGTAGAAAGACGGTTGTAGAGGCGCTACAATCACTGATTTGAATAAAATATTAAAATTCCACCAATAGCAAAAAATGTTAAATTTAGGAATGTTTTTTAAAAAAATCTTTCCAAATAGGAGGAAGTTTACATGTATCATCTCGCTTATTGATACAATCTGGCCTTTTAAGTATCTCAATGGCTTCTCTAATTTTGCATTGGTAGAGATTATCACATCTGGATATGATCCTGGTACTAGAAAAAATCAATTTTATGACCTGAATCTATAGTATGGAGTGAGAGTGCTGATGATGATGAGTGTTTTTTAACTGCATTACCATGCTCATCTCTCCTAACACTGATGTGACGATTACTCATACCTATGTAAGAAGCTTTACAATTTTTACATGAGATTTGATAGACACCATGAGATTCAAGAGGGATTGAATCCTTAGGCTTGGTTATTATATTGCTGATCTTTTGATGAGCAGAAAATACTGTATCTATATTATAGCATTTTAATATACATCCGATACTGTATATAGTTCCTTTTACATATGGAACACAAATCCTAATAGCTGATTTATCATCTTTTTGTTTCCTATTTTGTATATGTTGGGCTTGAAATAAGGCTTTTTTTTTATAAATTTGTAATTATAACTATTTGCTAATAAAACACTATTAATATGATCCTTATATTAAATTTACAATGGAGACAAGAGTCTGATGGAAAACTCCCTTTTCTTGATGTTCTAGTCACCAGAGCACCAAATGGTTTATCTTTTTTTATTTACAGAAAGGATACACGCACAGACAGATGTTTGCATTTCCATTCTCATCATCCCCCAACTCAGGTGGTTTCTGTAGCCAAAACTCTTTTAAATAGAGCAATTAACCTTTCGGGTGGGACACATCTGAAAGAAGAAATAAATCATATTAATAGTGTTTTATTAGCAAATAGTTATAATTACAAATTTATAAAAAAAGCCTTATTTCAAGCCCAAAATAGACAAAATAGGAAACAAAAAGATGATAAATCAGCTATTAGGATTTGTGTTCCATATGTAAAAGGAACTACAGACAGTATCGGACGTATATTAAAATGCTATAATATAGATACAGCATTTTCTGCTCATCAAAAGATCAGCAATATGATAACCAAGCCTAAGGATTCAATCCCTCTTGAATCTCATGGTGTCTATCAAATCTCTTGTAAAAATTGTAAAGCTTCTTACATAGGTATGAGTAATCATTGCATCAGTGTTAGGAGAGATGAGCATGCTAATGCAGTTAAACAACACTCATCATCATCAGCACTCTCACTCCATACTATAGATTCAGGTCATAAAATTAATTTTTCTAGTACCAGGATCATATCCAGATGTGATAATCTCTACCAATGTAAAATTAGAGAAGCCATTGAGATACTTAAAAGGCCAGATTATATCAATAACGAGATGATACATGCAAACTTCCTCCTATTTGGAAAGATTTTTTTAAAAAACATTCCTAAATTTAACATTTTTTGCTATTGGTGGAATTTTAACATTTTATTCAAATCAGTGATTGTAGCGCCTCTACAACTGTCTTTCTACCTTTTATAACTCTGTGGATGGCTTGTGTGACCAAGTCGAAACGTCAGTATATTAATATTAAAAGTTTTTAACATGGATGAACCCGCAAAATATGTATTTTATATATTTAACCCGTGCAAATCTTCGTTTTAACATATATATATATATACACACAAATAAAATATCTGCTAGTTAAAAACTATTATAAGAATGATAAAAATAATAACTATAAAAATAATTAATTGGTATATAATAATTATGAATATATCTAAAATTTCTTTTTCAAGCATATAAACTACTCATCTGGGAAATAGTGACTAGATAGAGTTCAACTTACTCTTTTCTAAAAATATAAAAATATCTTCAAATTTATAAAATAAATAACTTTTTATAAAAAACAAATAAAACAAAATTAAAAAAATATAAATTCATTTAAATAGGCAAAACTCTCCATACAGTAGTGCCACCCTGTGCCAATCAGAGTAATCAATGGATGGCAGAAGGCTTGTGCACAAAATCCCCATCTAGTGCCTACTCATCCAATATCCCCAGACTATTGTATGGAGAATTTTGCCTGTTTAATAACAGTTATGTGCTAGCATAAGAGATAGTGATCTTGTGATGTTTAGTGAATTTAATAAATTCATTTAACTTATACTATTTATATCAAATCATCAGAGTGAAAAATTTTAAGGCTCTGTGTACCCATTCCTCACTTGGGACTAATAAAAGTCAGTAGCCTTTGCAAAAAATATGTATGCATGGTTATTCCTTCAGTTATTACTTATGTCTTAACTATAGGTTTTATTATTGCTAGAATGTTTTGTCTATTTTATATATTAAATCATTCACATTAAAGTCAATGTCTTTTTACATAAAAAAAACACTTACCTGTATTCTGAAAAACGTAAGAATGAGTTAAATACATTAGCAAATATTAAATATGAAGTTATAAAAAATTAAAAATGCATCTTAGTCACATATAAAATATATATTTTAACTTTTTATATGAAATCATATTCGTTTTCTTAAACGAGTAATTCAATCTTAAATAAAGCTTAACATATCATTATGTAGGTGATATTATATTCCATTATTATAACGTATCTAATGATTTACTTCAACATATTTTTAGCAATTCCAACTTAAAGATTATACATTATCAAACTTTTAAATCATTTAATGCATGTAATGTGCCTTATTTATGTTATCTATCATATGGTTTATAACTTGTAAATATATACACAGGGCATCCTAGTGAAAAGATGATTGATTCTCTTTCCATGATTTTTGCAGTCTCATCTCAGAATCATGCATATGTTATGCAACAGCATAGGTTGTCTGTTCACCAGAAAGCTTTTAGGATGCTAACATGTCTGGATCATACGTTATGACATAAAATGTTACTGTGTTTCCTATTTCTATAGATCATTTTCATTGTTCCCCCAGTCACCAAAAATCTTGCAATCCACTTGAAAACATTCTTATGATTTATAACATCAGTATTAACAGAATTTGAACTCTCCATACAGTAGCACCACTCAGTGCAAGACAAATTAATCAATAGATGCAAGAATGTTTGTGCAGTGCTCTCAGATCTGAAACTCCTCACTGATAAAAGCCACAAGCTAGAAACTAGTCTGAGGATATTTGATGAGTACACACAAGATAGGGATTTTATGCACAAACTTTCTTGCATCCATTGATTACTGCCTTGCACAGAATGGCACTACTGTATGGAGAGTTTAGCCTTTGTGTAAACAGTTTGTACAGGCATAACAAATAGTGATCATGTGACATCACTATAATAATAGTGTGAATTATTTGAAAATGTTTCAGTAGTAGTTTTTCCAAATTGAAACAAAATTATCTTGGGATAAGATATAAAACATGCTACTACAATTTGTCATAATATGGGATCCAAAAATATTAGCAGGTTAAAATATTTGTGATGAATAACTAAATTATGATGCCACATAACGAAAACACTGATTTGGAGCTGGAGCTGCAGGCAATGTAGAAGAGAGAACTAGTTATCTTTTCAGTGGTACACATGTATTTGTACCATATGATTTGTTTACATGCTCATGTCTCATCATTTTATTTCTAATTACTCTTCTGACAAATCCAGAAAGATAGCCAAATCAATAAACAGAAGAGACACATGTTTCACCATTTCTAAAAAAATGGATGATATAGGAGGCAAATTGCATACATTTGCATATAACTAATAATCTGAAAAGACTATGAATATGGAGCAACAAGGACTCTGAAAGCATTAAGTCTGTAGATCAAAATATATATACAAAAGCCTACAAATTATTACATAAAAAGTTTCACCGCAACGCATCAGCATATTATTAATTATATAGTAAATGTTTTCAGCATAGAATTATACATGCTTTTGAAGTTCTGTTTTACATTTGATGTTTTTTCCATCATAATTTATCACAAGTTAAGCTTGATCAATTGAGTTTGACTCCATTTTATTTATCCTTCCCATCTGTTGCAATTATATATATATATTTTATAGATATATTAAACAACCTCCATACAATGGGGAAGTATGGAGGTTATTTAATATATCTATAAAGATATTACAAATGGGAAGAGAAAGGTGAATAATTCCATGTGTGTGTATGTTTAAAATTAAAAAATCAGAAATATTAACCTTCATACAGTCATTTGAAATTAGGGTTGGTTTTTAAATTTGTATAAAAAGTTTCTTGGATGATTTTAAGAACAGATTTATAATTAAATAATATAAAAGAAAGTGTAATAAAAAATAGCAGTGGGAGAGAGATATCCTTGACAATGACTGCATGAAGATAAAAACAGTTGAAACATTGGAGTTTTGTATTATATATATATATATATATATATATATATATATATATATATATATAGGTAAAACTGACTTATAGCAGTCTCGACACTTCACCCTCTATTTTTAAAAAACTTAACTACTTTTTTTCCCTACTAACTGTATCCAACTTTAATCAGTGTATGTAAAAATTAAAAAAAAACTTACATTTTCATGCACAGTTTTCACTTCTAGCGGTCTTTGCTGTATATATAACTGTAAATAAATAAACCAAATGTATCCATCTTTAATCAGTTTATCTAACAATAAATAAACTATGTCTAAATATAAATATTAATAAAAAAAATGTAATAAAACTTACATTTTTATGTGTACTTTTCACTTGGAATGCATATCTAGTGGTCTTTACTGTATATATAACTATAAATAAATAAAGTATATTAACTATAAATGTTTTTATATAAAGATGAATAAAAAAAAAAAAAGAACTTACATTTCCTGCAGGCAGAATCCATGTTTCAAACTACGTTATTCTCACTATGTAATTGCAAAGTATATCTAACTATAAATGTATTTTTTACATGAAGATTAATAAATAAAATCTAATAAAACTTACATTTTTATACTCTATTTAGAGAAGATAAGTGTCACCAACAAAGTCCCTATTGTCAAAATTATGAACTACTTTTGTCACGTGTAATTTTTTCCACATGTAATTCCTCCCTCCCCCACCGTCCATTTACTTCTTTGCCGAAAAAAGATTCAAATCAATGTTAAAAATAAGTATGTCAAATTGTGAACAACTGTTTTAACATTGATTTGAATCTTTTTTCAGCAAAAAAGTAAATGGACAGTGGGGGGGGGGGGGGAAGCGGCAAAAATGACATGTGTCAAAAGTAGTTCATAATTTTGACAGTAGGGACTTTGACACTTATCTTCTCTAAATAGAGCGTAAAAATGTAAGTTTTATTAGATTTTATTTATTAATCTTCATGTAAAAATTACATTTATAGTTAGATATACTTTGCAATTACATAGTGAGAATAACATAGTTCGAAACACGGATTCTGCCTGCAGGAAATGTAAGTTCATTTTTTTTTTATTTATTTATGTAAAAACATTTATAGTTAATATACTTTATTTATTTATAGTTATATATACAGTAAAGACCACTAGATATACATTCCAAGTGAAAAGTATGCATAAAAATGTAAGTTTTATTACATTTTTTTTATTAATATTTATATTTAGACATAGTTTATTTATTGTTAGATAAACTGATTAAAGTTGGATACATTTGGTATATTTATTTACAGTTATATATACTGCAAAGACCGCTAGAAGTGAAAACTATGCATGAAAATGTAAGTTTTTTAAAAAATTTTTTTATTAACATTTATACTTAGATATAGTTACATACACTGATTAAAGTTAGATACAGTTAGTAGGAAAAAAAAAGTAGTTAAGTTTTTTAAAAATAGAGGGCGAAGTGTCGAGACCGCTATAAATCGGTTTTACCATATATATATATTGTGACCTTTTCTTATGATCATCAACTAATCTAGGCTCATGTTTGGCGCTATAATCCGCCTTTATGTCCTTCTCTTTGAACGCTGGAATCATATATACGAATCTGGCCGCACATTTCCTGGCACCAAATCCGTTCTTTGTAACCCATCATACTCTCATTATCAAGAATATAAGCATAAAGAAACAAAAAGGTTAAACTAATGAAATGATTCCTGTATTGAATAAAACTAGCATGAAACTATATATCTAAAGATCACAAGGTGATTAATAAAGATAATAACTTCTGGTCAAACCAGCTTATACAATGAAATTCAAAGTATCACTTATTACTGTTTAGCCTATCTTAAAGAATAAGATAATGAAACCTTATTTAAGCTGAACCAGAATTTAAATTACAAAAACAACAGTGTATTGAGGACTTTAGGGTATGCACAAATTTTAAATTTAGAATTCAAAAGTTATAAAGTAGTGCATTATACCAAAGCCATTTCTTTTATCAGAATGTGATAAGGTCAATTACCACATTCTGCACAATTAATAATTGATTAAAATTTGAGATGAATAGGTTTGGTGTATTAAAATAGGAACAGACATCACAAGTCAAATACACACATGTCACTAAAACATTGACTATGTCCACCACGCTATCATTTTATAATTAACCTATCTACAGGTGAATCACTGCTTGATAAAACAAATAAATCAACATTTTATATTTAAAGTGGACATGTTCATAAGCAAACTTAATAAATAAATAAAAAACTTATATTAATTCTTTTATATAAGAAAGCAATTAGGGCTGTAGTATATCTTTGACAAAATATCTGTTTGCTACTTCTTTCAATAATATTAAAATCTGTAAAAAAAAAAAACGAGATAAATCTCTCTCTTACTCTCTGTCTAGATGAACAATATATAATACTATGTTTTGCCTCAACTGGAAAATAAAAATACATGTAATAGATGTATATATTTTACACATCTTTTTCTCTTTAACTCGATATATAATACAACATTAAATAAATAAAAAGAGAATTTCCGAAATACCTTACAAACATATATTACACAAATAGATCTAGGCCATAAATAAAAATAAACAAACATTTTCTCCCGTTGTATTTTCTCTTTCTCAATTCACAGTTTGTCCACTCTTTTTGAGCTGAATGATCCAGATACTGATATAATGAATAATTATTCACAAGTAATTCACATATATATATTTTACGATTATTATCTTCAATTTCGGCATAGAGAAATAATATTCAAATACTTCCAAATGTAACACAACTAAACGGATTGGTTTATTCACTTTTCTATAGATAATTTTCCTTAATAACTTTATAGGTTATTAAGATCTTCAAAACAAACTTTTTAAATACATTTATTGATTCCGTTCTTTTCTTCCGCGCGGTAATATATGTAACAACTTTAAACAATCTGGGCATTTTTAAAACATTTTTAAAATCTTATTTATACGCGTTGTACTGAAAAATTTTAAAATAAATATTTATTTAATTACATTTTCTTTATCCAATTATAAATACGATATCCTTAGCATTTTAATTAATCTATAACTTTCCATTTCTATAATTAAATAGGTTGGCGCGATAGCTATCTAGCAGACGAGAGTTACTTCTTAATAAGAATAAACAATAAATTCATGCAATTTCCTTTTATTTTATTAAAATTTAGATGATTTCAAACATGACTTTTTGATTTATTTACTATATATATCATAATATTTTCTTCAAAATTATCTTGAATTATTTTTTTCTTGAGATTTTAATTTACAAGCATGCTTAGTTTTCTATTAGATAATAATAATAGCGCGAAAATCAACATTGTCAACTTTTTCTTTTAAGTTCAAATAATTTATGCATCATTTTAAAATCTGAAAATTAACCAATATCAATAAAATAAAAATAATTTCTTACATTTTCTTGAGTTGTTCTGTATCTGAGGTAATATTTATTTAGGTGAGGACTTTTCCACATGGCTTTCATTTTTCTCTTCCAGTCTGACTTTCAGAAACCATCAATCGATGGAAAAGTATTGTTAAAATTATAACAATATACTATAATCCTTATTTAATTAAATTACAAATTTTTCTGATTTTTCAGCTATTCCTTCCTTATTTTATAAGAGTAGAATCGACGTCTATTGTTTCTAGTTCTCTTTTTCTTAATCACCCCCCCCCCCCTACAACTTTGTTAAATCATATATAGTTTTTATTACAAAGCATTGTGGTAAAACAAATTGACCAATAATCTTAGTGTGAATATATTAATATTATCCCACCTACCTTCCTTTTTAATAACTACCCATAATATCAAAGACTATTTTCAATTCACTACAAAAAAATATGCTTAAGAATTAAATAGAACGATTCATTTTACAAGATTTACAAGTTTACTTTATTTATTTCAATTGCTATTCAACAATAATAAAATAGCAATATATTTATCTCCCAATTAGTAACAATATTTTTAAATTATTATTATATCCTTAACTAAAGCCTGTTCTGGGTTTGAAACCTCTTCTCCACTCAAGCAGATTTCTTAATGCACCCAAAACAGTCATTATTTAAAGCCACTTATTAAGATTTTCGTGCCAGATATATTATTATGATTTAAAATTTTGGATTATTTAATACAGGGACCTGAATAAAAGGTCATATATATATATATTCAGTATTGATATAAGAAAATAAAGTTTTTGAAAAAAAAAAGGATTTTTAATTTGCTGATATTATTGTAGAACATATATATTTTTTAAAAAAGTGATTGTATATTTGCTGTGTTATAATATATGATAAATATTAATCTTTAACTGAGGTTTAAAGTGTATATTGTGCTAGAGATAATCTCTATTTTAGAAAATGATTAGTAATAATCATTATTGTATTTATCTGAGGTGGATGGTGTCAAAGTTGTGAGTGGAGTGAGTTTGACAATGGTAAATAAAAATGTAACAATTTATTATAGATAAATACTCTTCATATAATAGAGATATCTATGGGAGATAGTGACCTGGGTCAACTGATGAGCACTGATTCAGCATTGAAGTGCATCTTGGAGGTCATTTGTCTTTTATTGTATCTTTATTTATATGAAATTTAAAAAGAATGGGGAAGTATTGAGGTTGTTTAATATATCTATAAAGATATTACACATGGGAAAGAGAACGGTGAATAACTCCATGTATGTGTGTGTTTAAAATTAAAATATGATATATTAATCTTTAATTGAGGTTTAAAGTTTATATCTGTGCTAGAGATAATCTCTAGTTTAGAAAATGATTAGTAATAATCATTATTATATTTATATAAGGTGGATGGTGTCAAAGTTGTGAGTGGAGAGAGTTTGACTGTTTTAAATAAAAATATAACAATTTTTTTTTTTTTACTATTTGGGGTTTGTTTTTTTTCAATTGTTTTTATCTAGTTCTACCCACAATTTTACTATTGATATTTTTCTGAACCTCCTTTTCAGACTTTGTCTTTATTTAATTTGTAGTCAACTCTCAGTTTACATTCTAATACAGATATAAGCTTTAATATAACTATTACAACAAACATTATATTAATTCTTGAATACAACTTTAATTTTATCTTATTTTCACACTGATTTCATAATTGCTAATTATTAGATATACTAAAACTTCTATGTTATCACATATTCTTGAAATCCCTATGAATAAAGGCACCTAAAAAGCACATGACCCCAGGATGTTTCATTTCATGTAAATCAATCATCATCACTCATGGCTTGAGGATATATGTAATAAAAATATATCATATGCAAAATGTGAAATGACATTACTCTGTGTACTTATATTTAATTAAAAACATATATTAATCTTTAATTTGAGTTTTAAAATTCATATCTGGGTGAATAGTAATCTTCAGTTTAACAACTAATTAAAACTGTAATCATTAATATATTTTTCTGAAGAGATTAGTGTCAAAATTGTGAATTCAAGAATTTTGATATTCATAAATCAAAGTAAAATATTTTCAAAATATGTTTATATTTTTTCGTTATTTATTTGTTGGGTATTAAATATATCTGTATTTTATAAACTATTCTAATCTTTTTGTGTTTTTTTCTTCTTGTCTTTTTAATGTAAGTAAAAGCTAATCAGCAATATCTTCTCACTAATCAAAGGCATTTTTTTTTCAAGATTGTGGATAAATTTTTCAATCTCTCCATAATATTCAACTTATTTTGAATCATGTAAAATGAATAACATTTTATACTATGTTTTTACTATTCTATATACCCAATTCTAATCTTTGACTTTAGGCATTTTTATTGATGATAAGGTTCATGCTATAGAATCTGACAGACCTATATTTTGGGCATTCACATTAATTTTTAATTATAAGGGGTTACCTGAAAACCCAGAATCATTATTTAGCAGGTGAGCATGTTGTAGTAAATTCTTATGCCACTAGATGTCTCTTGTTGGAATTCTCTTAGTATGGAGTGTAATAGTAGCATATATGAATGTTTAAAAGAAAAGCTTTCAATACTACTACTAAGAGCAAAATTTCACAGTCAGATTAAGATTTTTCACAGAAACGTGAAAGCCAATTTATTTACTTGTTTATCAAATTGATAAGACATCTCAATTATTAACAATATATAAAAACATGTACAGATTCTAACAAATAGATTCATTTGTGACTTTATTAAATACTTCAACTTTGCTACTGCAGATAAAAGTCTGATAATCATAAATGATGTGGTTTATAGTTTGTATGTGCCTAAACTTTCAAAAATTACAGATCGATAAATTCCATTTATGAAGCACAGGAGAATAATGATCAATGGTTTGTCTTGAATCTGTTGATGAGACTTTGGCTGGATTTATAAAGATCAAATCCAGTTGGGTTTATTGTGGGATCAAGTTTATTGGAACACCATGAAAATTCCACATTTTATTTCAGAATTCTTTGACTGTATGTTGTCAATTTAGAATGGTGAAATGATATCTTGAGTTACTGGCAAGTCCAAAAATCTTATGTGAAAAAACTAGAAATCATTGCAAATAAGTAGACCACAAGTGTACTCCGTAATAATTCTCATGGTAATATTTAATTGAGTATTCACACTGATGACATTAAATGTAATAGTTTTAAACCAGATGTGGAGTTAAACAAGATTAGATCACCTTCTCCATTTTTAAAACTTTTATTTATTGTTCATATGTATTTTGAAATCAAAGTTCTTTCATGCATATTAGTGCTAATAATCGCCATTTAATATAATTTGATTGACCAAAAAAACAAGAATAACACAAATTTTATTCAGAGAGACATGTTTTGATGATGATCACATGATGATGGTTGTAACTTTTAGAATCAACAATGTTTTTGCTCTGAGATTAATATTTGGTAAGAAGATATATTATAAAATGAAATTTCACTAGTTAGAAATATTAGAAATATTGAAGCATTTTATTAAAGACATTTATATATAAACTAAGCCAAGACATTAAATGTTTTCCTGAAGGTTTGTGATGATGGTGTTTTAGTTGTATTTATATGTTGGACTATTTCAATCGTGTAATATGAATATTAAATATCTTTAAAAAAATTTAACTTTATTTAAATATTCCAAATAAATTCAACTGTTAGTAATAGCATACAGGTTAGTATATGCACAACATTCTGAGAGATATTATTTCCCCCTCTTCTTCAGGTGTTTGCCTGACTAGTGACAGTACTAGCATGGGAATCAAACCTGGACCTTTAGATTCTTTGGGTACTAAATTTTAAAATAATGCTCTAACCTTTCAAAACATTCTCATATACTAATCTGTGTGCTATTACTAACAGTTGAATATATTTGGAATAATTAAATAACGTTAAATTTTTCTAAAGACATTCAATACTCATATTAGATGATAGAAATAGTCCAACACATAAATATAACCAAGACACTAAAGTTTTAATTATCTTGATTTTAGAATCACAAACACACTAAACTTAGAAAAACAATAAATAAATATATGGTTCAGAAAACAGTCATTACATATGATAAACTATGAAATATAGCATAAAGACTTAAAATAGATATTTTTAGATTAAAAATAATATCTGTGTATTCAAACATTTTAACTATAGATCTGACCTAAAGAAGATACTTAAATGAGAAAAAGTACTTGTGTAGTTAAATATTTTTGAGATAGATCTGAGACCAGAACAAATTATTGATTTTCAGAAACTGTACTGGTTTGGAAAAATTAATAACATTTGGCAATGCTTGGAACACATTTGAAGGATAACAAGTGTATAACCAGATGAATATTATTGATATATTGTTTAAAAAATATGTTGTTAAAACTAAAACACAATTTATATTTAAAATATATATATATTTTTCATTAGTTTTAGTGATTCCAAAAATTGTTTGTTATTAAATGAGATTATGGAGAATATTTACCACTAACAAAAAAAACTTTTTATGAAGCAGTGAAGTTATGTTAAGAGATGGAAAAAACAAATCCAAATGACAGCTTATTCCTGGGTAAATATAAACTACAGTGAGCTATACTGGGTGTGTCTTAACACATAAAGTCACAATAATCAACCAACCTTTGACTTCTAACTTGTGGTATTTTCTCATTTTTTAAAAACTATATGTAAAAATGTCAAAAAAGATTATTTTATAATTTTAATTGCTATAAACACATATAATCTTCATTAAAATATGTGACATGCTACTATCTTTATCATGTAAATGGCATTAATAAATAAAATGTAGTTATAAGTAGAATATAGAATTATCAAAATATAATGAAAAATTTAATTGTGTCTAGTTTGTCAAAACATGAAAGAAATGCTATATATATATATGATAACAGATGGCGTTCTACCAAAAACACCGTTAAGCGTAGTTTTCTGTTTACATAAATGTCAGAGCGAGCATTCACTATCTCTAACTTTAATTCCTCTTTCAGATCATGATTTCAAGCTATTTGCTATCGTCAGTGAAAGACAGGAATAAGAAATTAGATCTAAACACAAACTCTGAGCATTCATAAATGCTCAGAGTTTGTGTTTAGATCTAGTTTCTGCTATCGTCAGTGAAAGACAGGAATAAGAAACTAGATCTAAACACAAACTCTGAGCATTCATAAATGCTCAGAGTTTGTGTTTAGATCTAGTTTCTTATTCCTGTCTTTCACTGATGATAGCAAATAGCTTGAAATCAGGATCTGAAAGTGGAATTAAAGTTAGAGATAGTGAATGCTCGCTCCGATGTTTATGTAAACAGAAAACTACGCTTGATGGTGTTTTTGGTAGAACGCCATCTGTTATCATAAATACAAGCGTTAGCAAGTTTTTTAACTTGTGTTTTTTTTGTTTTTCATATATATATATATATATATAAGTAATGTTAAAATGAAGATTTGCACGGGTTAAATATATAAAATAGATATTTTGCGGGTTCATCCATGTTAAAAACTTTTAATATTAATATACTGACGTTTCGACTTGGTCACACAAGCCATCCACAGAGTTATAAAAGGTAGAAAGGTGGTTGTAGAGGCGCTACAATCACTGATTTGAATAAAATGTTAAAATTCCACCAATAGCAAAAAATGTTAAATTTAGGAATGTTTTTTAAAAAAATCTTTCCAAATGAGAGGAAGTTTGCATGTATCATCTGCTTATTAATACAATCTGGCCTTTTAAGTATCTCAATGACTTCTCTAATTTTGCATTGGTAGAGATTATCACATCTGGATATGATCCTGGTACTAGAAAAATCAATTTTATGACCTGAATCTATAGTATGGAGTGAGAGTGCTGATGATGATGAGTGTTGTTTAACTGCATTAGCATGCTCATCTCTCCTAACACTGATGCGACGATTACTCATACCTATGTAAGAAGCTTTACAATTTTTACATGAGATTTGATAGACACCATGAGATTCAAGAGGGATTGAATCTTTAGGCTTGGTTATTATATTGCTGATCTTTTGATGAGCAGAAAATGCTGTATCTATATTATAGCGTTTTAATATATGTCCAATACTGTCTGTAGTTCCTTTTACATATGGAACACAAATCCTAATAGCTGATTTATCATCTTTTTGTTTCCTATTTTGTCTATTTTGGGCTTGAAATAAGGCTTTTTTTTTATAAATTTGTAATTATAACTATTTGCTAATAAAACACTATTAATATGATTTATTTCTTCTTTCAGATGTGTCTCATCTGAAAGGTTAATTGCTCTATTTAAAAGAGTTTTGGCTACAGAAACTATCTGAGTTGGGTGATGATGAGAATGGAAATGCAAATATCTGTCTGTGTGTGTATCCTTTCTGTAAATAGAAAAAGATAAACTATTTGGTGTTCTGGTGACTAGAACATCAAGAAAAGGGAGTTTTCCATCAGACTCTGTCTCCATTGTAAATTTAATATGAGGATGCATATTATTTAAATGTAAGAAAAAATCATCTAATTTATTTTTTCCATGTTGCCATATGACAAAAGTGTCATCTATGTATCTGAGCCAAATGAGAGGTTTTAAAGATGATGATTCTAAAGCACGAGTTTCTATATATTCCATGAATAAATCAGCTATTACTCCTGAGATAGGTGAGCCCATAGGAGTACCAAAAACTTGTCTGTAATGCTGTCCATTGTATACAAAATATGTATTTAAGAGACAATGTTTAATTAAAGCAATAATATGGTCTGGTAAATTGCAACGTTGTGAGATTATATTTAAAGCTTCATCAATTGGAATGTTTGTAAACAAAGACACGACATCAAAACTGACCAGAATGTCATTAGCATTAATTTTTAAACTTTTTAAAACAGAAATAAAATGAAGACCAAATGAAACTTTTAAAAGAAATAAAATGAAGAGAGTTTTTAATATATGATTTAATAGATGGGATTGTAGGTTTAATGAAATCCGATAAGTATCTGGCTAAAATATGAGTTGGAGAACCTATTGCACTTACTATTGGACGAAGGGGGGTATCTGGTTTGTGAATTTTTGGAAGTCCATAAAATTTTGGACAGACACAAGATTTTTCACGAGGGATTATTTTATTTTTTATCTCTGTTTCAATAGGTGATTTATTAATAATAGCTTTTGTTGTTTTTTCCAAATACATAGTATGATCTCTTTTTGATAGTTTATAAGTTTTATCATTAAGCAGATCTAAAATTTTATTATGGTAAATGTCACGATCCATTACAACTGTGGCATTACCTTTATCAGCTGGAAGTACAACAATTGATTTGTCCGATTTTATATTATTTAATGCTTGTCTTTCTTTCTTTGAAATATTATTTTTAGGAAGCTTAGCTTTTTTAAAAATATTACAAATCTCAGCTCTAGCCAAATCAATTTTATCAATTTTATCGAGAGCTGATTCAACATTACAAACAATTTTCTCAAAAGGTATCCGGGAAGGTGTTAAAGCAAAATTGAAACCTTTTTCTAAACCCGAAATTTCATCTGTAGAGAGGGCTTTCCTAGATAAATTATAAACGGTTTTTTGATTTGGATACATAATATTTGGGGATTGTGTTCTAATTAGCATTTGCAATTTTTCTTTTGCTTTGCTGTTACAAATTCCGAATATTTAAACGATCTAAAACTTGCAATACGATCAAAACTAGTCCACAGTAAAGGATGTATTTTATTACTAAGGAATAAACGTAAATGTAGCAATACTTTATCAATTTTGTCTAAATTTTCCCAAGTTTCTTTAATAAAAGAGTTTAAAATAATATTGCTAGTTTTCCTTAGAATTTTACCAACATTATAATTAATTGTTCTTGTGAAAGACAATTTTACAGCAAGTGGGTATAACATTGAGATTTTTGCATGCTAATAAAAAAGATAAATTACAAAGTAACTTACATTTCTTAATCCACGTTCTTTCAAATATACGAAGCTGTTTAAAAATTTAGACAAAATTGATAAAGTATTGCTACATTTACATTTATTCCTTAGTAATAAAATACATCCTTTACTGTGGACTAGTTTTGATCGTATTGCAAGTTTTAAATCGTTTAAAGATTCGGAATTTGTAACAGCAAAGCAAAAGAAAAAATTGCAAATGCTAATTAGAACACAATCCCCAAACATTATGTATCCAAATCAAAAAACCGTTTATAATTTATCTAGGAAAGCCCTCTCTACGGATGAAATTTCGGTTTTAGAAAAAGATTTCAATTTTGCTTTATCACCTTCCCGGATACCTTTTGAGAAAATTGTTTGTAATGCTGAATCAGCTCTCGATAAAATTGATTCTACATCGGCTGATTTGGCTAGAGCTGAGATTTGTAATATTTTTAAAAAAGCTAAGCTTCCTAAAAATAATATTTCAAAGAAAGAAAGACAAGCATTAAATAATATAAAATCGGACAAATCAATTGTTGTACTTCCAGCTGATAAAGGTAATGCCATAGTTGTAATGGATCGTGACATTTACCATAATAAAATTTTAGATCTGCTTAATGATAAAACTTATAAACTATCAAAAAGAGATCATACTATGTATTTGGAAAAAACAACAAAAGCTATTATTAATAAATCACCTATTGAAACAGAGATAAAAAATAAAATAATCCCTCGTGAAAAATCTTGTGTCTGTCCAAAATTTTATGGACTTCCAAAAATTCACAAACCAGATACCCCCCTTCGTCCAATAGTAAGTGCAATAGGTTCTCCAACTCATATTTTAGCCAGATACTTATCGGATTTCATTAAACCTACAATCCCATCTATTAAATCATATATTAAAAACTCTCTTCATTTTATTTCTGTTTTAAAAAGTTTAAAAATTAATGCTAATGACATTCTGGTCAGTTTTGATGTCGTGTCTTTGTTTACAAACATTCCAATTGATGAAGCTTTAAATATAATCTCACAACGTTGCAATTTACCAGACCATATTATTGCTTTAATTAAACATTGTCTCTTAAATACATATTTTGTATACAATGGACAGCATTACAGACAAGTTTTTGGTACTCCTATGGGCTCACCTATCTCAGGAGTAATAGCTGATTTATTCATGGAATATATAGAAACTCGTGCTTTAGAATCATCATCTTTAAAACCTCTCATTTGGCTCAGATACATAGATGACACTTTTGTCATATGGCAACATGGAAAAAATAAATTAGATGATTTTTTCTTACATTTAAATAATATGCATCCTCATATTAAATTTACAATGGAGACAGAGTCTGATGGAAAACTCCCTTTTCTTGATGTTCTAGTCACCAGAACACCAAATAGTTTATCTTTTTCTATTTACAGAAAGGATACACACACAGACAGATATTTGCATTTCCATTCTCATCATCACCCAACTCAGATAGTTTCTGTAGCCAAAACTCTTTTAAATAGAGCAATTAACCTTTCAGATGAGACACATCTGAAAGAAGAAATAAATCATATTAATAGTGTTTTATTAGCAAATAGTTATAATTACAAATTTATAAAAAAAAGCCTTATTTCAAGCCCAAAATAGACAAAATAGGAAACAAAAAGATGATAAATCAGCTATTAGGATTTGTGTTCCATATGTAAAAGGAACTACAGACAGTATCGGACGTATATTAAAATGCTATAATATAGATACAGCATTTTCTGCTCATCAAAAGATCAGCAATATAATAACCAAGCCTAAGGATTCAATCCCTCTTGAATCTCATGGTGTCTATCAAATCTCATGTAAAAATTGTAAAGCTTCTTACATAGGTATGAGTAATCGTCGCATCAGTGTTAGGAGAGATGAGCATGCTAATGCAGTTAAACAACACTCATCATCATCAGCACTCTCACTCCATACTATAGATTCAGGTCATAAAATTGATTTTTCTAGTACCAGGATCATATCCAGATGTGATAATCTCTACCAATGCAAAATTAGAGAAGCCATTGAGATACTTAAAAGGCCAGATTGTATCAATAAGCGAGATGATACATGCAAACTTCCTCCTATTTGGAAAGATTTTTTTAAAAAACATTCCTAAATTTAACATTTTTTGCTATTGGTGGAATTTTAACATTTTATTCAAATCAGTGATTGTAGCGCCTCTACAACCGTCTTTCTACCTTTTATAACTCTGTGGATGGCTTGTGTGACCAAGTCGAAACGTCAGTATATTAATATTAAAAGTTTTTAACACGGATGAACCCGCAAAATATGTATTTTATATAAAAGTAATATATATATAATTGAAATAATAATTTTAACGGTTTACAAACTATTACAAACAATCCTTAAATCCGAAGAAATACTTTCGGTTAATTTCTTAAACCTGCCTTACCTGCCATTAAATTCAATTTTAATGGCAGTTGAGGCAGGTTTAAGAAATTAACCGAAAATACTTCTGCGGATTTAAGGATTGTTTGTAATAGTTTGTAAACCGTTAAATTTATTATTTCACTTATAATTACAATTTTGTTTTTAATTAATGGACATTTTATTTTATATATATATATATATTGTAATATCAAGGATCAATCCAAGCTTAATAATATTTATATTTAATTTTTTTTAAGTTTATTTCAAATATAACAGTAATAAAATTGAAAACCATCAATCGTTAAAACTTATATGTCATTATATATAGTAACTTTTGCATTTTGAAAGTTATTAATAAAAATTTTAGATTTGCTGTAAAATATTGTCAAAGTTAACATTTTATTTAAATCCATATACTAACTATAATGAAGTGTTAGATATTATAAAACATATATTATTCTCTGTGTGGACAAATGGTTTTGTAATAGAAATAATAAATGAACTTTTATATTTAGCTCATATATATTTCTAGGCTAGTTTAAAATAATGAATACAACTTTACTTTATTATTTATAATGTATGTGTGTACGTGCATGTTTTTAAATCTATTTTTAAATTTAGAAATATCATTTAAAAATTTTAATATATAAATTTACTTAATACTTATTAAATTGTTTATTATAATGCAGAATAAGTAAAAAAAAAGCTTTATTTTATTATGTATATATTTTTGAATTTAACCTTTTTTTAAAACTGTATAATTTTATTTTAAAATATATATTTAGTATTTTAAATTGTAAATAATTATGTAAGTTCAATTTTTGATTGTATAGAATGCTGTAATCTTTAAAAAGGACATTCAAACATGAAGATTTTTCACTGTGTGACTCCTTAATCAACGAGGATCTGACTCAAGGATAAATTGGATAACAACATGAGTAAAATAAGTAACTTCAGTACATTACTATGATGATAATGAATTAAATATGATGTGGAAAATATAGGTTTATAAATATAACTGAACTTACTTAGACATCGTCATATTCATATAAGAATTCATTCATATATTACTATGCTTCATTTAAAAATTATATAGAAGCAGCCACTTCACAAATGATGAGCTAAAGGAATTACAAACATTGGGATAGAAGACAATAGACTTCTAAATTCCTTTGGAATCATACTATAAATGGAATATCTATTAAAACAAGAATCCTATAAGTTATTAGAATGGAAGAATACTTATAAAGTAATTATTTTTGTCAAAATTCATAAAGAAAATGCTGTTAAATTTTATCATTTAAAATCTACATATGGCAAAGAGAAAACAAAGTGACAATGGATAAACAACTTATAGATATAGATATTTAATACTAATAAAGTCAATGTATTACATTCTATTTTTCTTTTACTTTTTGCTTTTATCCACTGCATCAAGTGTCCTACTGGGATAAATCATTGCCAAATTGAACATTTTTAGGGATAATGGGATTCTCATAAAATACATAATACTAAAAGTGCAAATTCATTGTAAAAATATAGTTTTTGTTAAATATTATTCTTAATTGGAGATTACATTTTTTTTTATAATTTTTTAGTTGTCCTTCAAAGTTTTTAAATTTTCTTATGTGTCTTTCAAATAAACAAAAAGTAAGGGTTAGGCGTAAATGTCAAGTTTTATGAAATACATTACTAAAGGATAAAATACATTGTAAATGACATATTGTTTTATTTTTCATCAAAGAAACTGCATTATTTAATCAGTACATAGTAAAATAAAACAATAAACTGGGTTAGTAAGAAAAAATAATAATAATAATAAAAGAAGAGTAAAATGATAAAGTAATTATTTAAATTTTGAGTACCAATGAGAAACAGAGTGAATGGCCCAATAAGAACTGGAAAGAGATTTTAGGTCAGCACTGGTTTATTGCCAAGCCAGTATATGTGATGTAAGCCAATAAACATCACATGATCATCATTTCTTATACTTGCTTATAACTGTTATTAAACAGGCAAAACTCTCCATACAGTATTGCCACTCAGTGCAAGTGAGAGTAATTAATGGATGCCAGAAGGCTTGTGCATAAAATCCCCATCTAGTACCTACTCATCCAATAACCACAGACTAATTTCTGGTTTGTGGCTAGAAACTATATGACTATATAAACTAATGAGTTTGGATTGAAAATATTATTGTGTTTTCAATTTAAAACTCATAGTTTTGTAGTTCACTAGAGATAAAAGATGACTGTTGGAGGGTTGCATTAGATCCTAAAATCTAGGTGCAGTGCTCTCAGATCCAAAGCTCCCCACTGACAAAGGCCACAAAATAGAAACTAGTCTGGGACATTAGATGAGTAGGCACTAGCCTTCTGGTGTCCATTGATTACTCTGGCTTGCACCAAGTGGCAATACTCTATAGAGAGTTTTTTCTGTTTTTATATCTGATGTAGATGACACTGTAATAATTCAGCAGATGTGACTGACAGCTTTTTCAGAGTTTGGCTCCAAACCATGAATGCTTAGGTGTTTGCTTCAGTCACCAGATTGTTGATGATCATCAACAATCCATTATAATCATGGAAAATGTTTTATTTTTCAATGATAATATAACTACATGCATAAATGTTCAATAAACTTAATATTTTATTATCATACAGTCACAAACATAAATTTTTATTTTATATCAAGATTACTTAGTAAAAATAAAAAAAAACCCAATTTCACATTCGAGAAAATGTTTTGTTCTTTAATGATTAAACCATGTATATTACATGTTTAATTTGTCAAATGTACACTGAATTTTCAATTTACTAATTAGTTATTCCAATGTGGTTTCAGAAGCTCTACACTGGTCATGTTCAGTCTCCCTCCCCGAGCCACATACATTTGTTTGCTACATCAAATGGGTTGCAACATGCTATGTCAGTAGTTGACAGCTGGCTGGTGTCAAGTGAAAAAATGTCTGACTTCTCAATTTATGCATGCCATAGATTGTAGACCACTGTACTATATCTTATAATTAATGGGTTAATAAAATATAAAAATCTTTACTTGATCTAAATGTTTATTTAAATATTAGTGTGATTTTTGATATTGATACAAATTTTTAACAATTTTAGATAAATCAGGTTTATAAGTACTACATACTACTCTTAATATATAATCAAGGTGTGAATCAATAAGCCTGTTTCTATATATGTTAATTTTCAAATAAGATGATACACAAAGGTTTAGTCCTTTCCCTTCCCTTTTTTTAAAAAAAATGCCCTCCAAATTCGTGTCATTTTTAAATTCAATAAGTTCGCCCAATAGCCTAACATAATTAGGTCCAAATACTAATTGTGTTAGAGATTTTATTTCTAAATCCCAAGGATTTTCTATAAGTAAGAGACAATGTTTAATATTTGTTAAATCTTGAAATCTGCTTTTAAATTCTTTGAATAAGATATCTAAATAATTTGTAATAATGATTTAGATTAAGAAATATCATACCATCTTGCTTGGCTTTAGGTTATGTTGGGAAATGATGTAGTATTTGGTTTTGTATCTCTTGGTAATAAATATTTAGTTTTTCTTCAAATGCAAATACTTTACTTGCCATTTGTAAAATAGTTTTATTTTCACCTTGTAAACTAATATTAAGATTGGAAAGTTTTTCTGTGATGTTGAGTAAAAAAAGCTAAAAGACACCACCATCCATCGTTGTCAAACTCATTATAAATTTTACTGTTTTCTTGCATGCATAAAATAATTTTATGGTGTAATGAAAAAAAGTGATCCAAATTTTACGCCTGCTTAGCCATTGTGCCAAAGTATGCAAACGTACATTGCCATAATTAGTATTTATTTCTTCCAAAAGATTTTTAAATTTTCTGTGGTTCAATACTCAAGACTAAATGTAATTCCCAATATTTATGATGGTTTTCTTCACAGCAGATATTCCTTATATGGATATATGTGATCCCAAGTTTTTTTGGTAAATTAAACAGTGAAATGATAAAAGATTTCCTAAATTGTATTTCCTTTTAAATAAGAAAACAAATCCCTTTTCAGATCCTATTATTGAAGGACATCTCAGTGCCTAGGGAAATCAATTTTTTTAAATTTCAATATTCTTCTCTAGAAAAGTACTAATATTATTGAGACAATCACTACCTTTAGTTTGTTCATTCTCAGAAAAAAATTCAAAAAATCTTAATGAACTGAATTATGTTCAGTACAATATCTGATAAAAATGGCACATTGTAACATTGCTGAAATGTCAGTGCCAGAATCAATAGCCAAACTAAAGTCTTTGCAACTTTCCAAATCTTCTATTATGTTATCAGGAGTACATTTCACAATATCTCCAATGTGTCTAATGCAGATAGAATCTGAGAACTGTAGTGTCTTAATTTATAATATTATTTGATTTTTATTGTTAAATTTATCAAATAATATATTGGAAGCATTTATGAAACATTCTTTCATAACTTCAGCAGCAGTAAGTGGTGGCATATTATTGCCAAATATGTAACAAATTTCATATGATTCTCATGTCACCACCGCTTCTTGTGAGATTGCTACTGACATAACGCTTTATTAAAATAGGAAAAACTCTTTCCATACAGTAGTGACACTCAAAGCAAGACAGAGTAATGGATTCCAGAAGGCTTGTGCATAAAATACCTATCTAGTGCCTACTCATCCAATATGCCCAAACTAGTTTCTGGTTTTGGCCTTCATCAGTGAGGTTCTTGTATCTGAGAGCATTGCACTTAGATCATGTGATGTTTAAAGGTTTAATAACACTTTGTTGTTGCTACAATGATTTCTTGAAGAAAGCTAATTATTCATTTCTTATTAAAAATCCATGAAAAAAGTGTCATTAAATGATTTATGTTTTGTGGTATAATGACAATCAGTTTTTTTTAAAGTGATACTTTCTCAACAAACCAAACACATTTCTGAATCTTTATTGCTTAACATAACAAATCTCTTCATGCTCATCTTGAAACCCTCTATTTTCATTGAATATTTTTCATTTATTGTTTGAAGACATCATTATGGATGTTTAAATTATAGTTTGGTATAAAATAGTACATTACAATCCAACTACAAGTTTTGCACATCACTTATGATAAACATGTCTTATCTCACCTTGCCTCCAAATAATGGATTAATCCAGATTCCATCTTATAAATGTATTTTACACACATATGTTTTTATTAATTCATGTATAACACAACAGATTTGGCATAGTTATGATAGAATATTGACAGCTAACATTATTACTGCATCAATAAAAAAAAATCAATGCGAGGTTACTCATTAATTAAGAACAGTCAAATTTTTGTTTTTATAAGTATTGTTTGCATCTATTAACTACCAGTGAATAGTTGGACTACACATAAAAGCTTGGCAGGCCACATGCAAACTGTGACCACAGGTTGAATGTGGCTGCTTTACATAGTGTTTAAAAGTAAAAACTAAATAAAAAAGTGGAATATAGTACACTGACTATATCAGTATCTATATTTTCTAATTTTTCTGGTTTCTATCAATACACCCTTTACCTCAACTTTGTCATATTAATTCAATCCACCATTACAAAAAATTCAGACCCCTCTATCCATTATACATCTTATGCCTGCATTTTTGAAATAATCTTTTTTATCTCATGTGTCATAATATTGGCCGGGAAGTGAACCTGCTAACCCGGGGCAACTGCTTGTAATGCGGCTGTGCTGATCTCTCGCCCACCAACGCTTTATTAAAATAATCTTTGTTCTTCAGTGAACTGGATAATTCAAAACACCCATATCATATATATATATATCTTTAATAATTTCTCTTGGCATCAACAAGCTAAACAATTTGATATATATATTGTACGTGTTTTAAGAGAGAGAAAAAAATTAATTATTGTAATAAAAAATTTTAAAAATCATTAAACGGCTTAATTTTTTTCAGTTAATTTGCAATATTAGACTTATTTTTCTCATTAAAATTATTTATTTTTAATTCTCTTAAAAGTATTTAAGTTATTTTTAAATTAATAAATAATAATCCTTCTTACATAACAAAGAACATTTCATTTTATTTTATAAGACTTTTAGAATAGATTTTAGCTTATATTTTTTCTATGTAAAAAAGAAAGTCTTTAACTTGCTTTGAAGAAAGATATTTACAAAGACGAACATTGATCAAATGCAAAATTATATTATATGATCAAATTTTTAGCATTTATAAAGTATTTATATATGCATCATTAAGTCTTTCAAGATCGTTTTAGATATAGTTTAACTCTTGATCAAGATATGTCAAACGTTGGTGGCCTAGTGGTTAGCATAACTGCCTTCCAAGCAGCTGGCCCGGAATCGCTTCCGGTGACCGCTTGACATAGAAAAAAAAACAACTCGTGATCAAGATAGTAATGACGCGGAAAAATTGTAATTCGCTCGCTTGAAATTATGAAAACATGAGAATCTGCATTTTTTAAATGGAAGCTCTATAATTAAATGCGTGAATGCAATCAACTTCCAAAGTAGAGATGAATCGTTTTCCTCATTATCTTAACTAGATTAAGTATTTCTGCTGGCCTTTTTTTAAAAAAAAAAACAAAAACATAGCGTCAAGAAATCTGGTAACAGAAAAAATCATCATCATCAGCATCATTTTAAATCATTATAGATCCACTGCAAGATGCAGGTGTTTCCAAATTCAATCCATCTTATCCCAACTTTAGTCTATCTTTTCCCCATCAATCTAGCACATGCCATTATTTCATCCAGCCATTTTACATGTGGCCTTTTTTTAAGTCTCTTGAAATCGAATTTAGAATTTCACCTGTACATCTATTATCACCTCTTCTAGAAATATTTCCAACCCAATTCCAATTTAGTCTCTTAATTCTTTCAATGATTCCAGTAACACCTGCTTGTTCTCTCACCCGTGTCTTTTATTTTCGATCACTTTTTGTTATTAATGACATGCAGCTATTCATACTTCATTCATTTAGTAGTATAAAATCTCTGTATTGACATTCTTTCTGTTAAGTGCCCATGTTTCAGATCCATAAGTAAAAACTGGGAAAATGCATTTATTAAAAATTTTTTTCAAACATGATTGGAAATCCTCATTGTTTATAACTTACAAGCTTAAGATAATAGGGTCATGTGATCCATGACTCTTATTTTGACTATTTATAGTCTCTGCCTTAAGTCTTATGCAATAGCTGGGTTTGAAGACACGTAGGTGTCTGGAAATTTCAGATTTTCCACTCAATAAATAACTTTTAGTTAAATGCTGGCTTTGGGTTGGTGTTTTTAGATCTAGTGTCTGAACCTATCCTCTGAGGAGTGCCAGAGCACGAAATCATGGTCAGAGGTTTGGGGAGGGGGTCCTGACAGAGATATTTTAAATGATTTCTCTAGCTAAGCATTTATCACAAAGCTTGTGAGGAATTGGTAATCCTTATTGTTTATAATTTACAAGCTTAAGAGAATAGGGTCATGTGATCCATAACTCTTATTTTGACTATATATAGGCATATTTTCTTTTAGTATTAAATTATTTCTGCTAAAAGTACTCCAAGTTTAAGTCTATGATTAATTTCATCCATTATGTTTTCATCTGTAGTAATAATCTAATGAAGATATTTGTAGTTGTTAACCTTCTAACTCATCATTATCAATTTTTATTTTTTTATTTTGAAAAAAATCAATTAAACATTATTTGAGTCTTTTTAACATTTATCTTTAATCCTACTTACTTACTTTTATCTGATAACTCTTGCAATATTTCCTGAAGCTCTAAAGCAAACAATTACATCACCTGCAAAATCTAAATGAATTAAATAATCATACATTTACTTTTAATCCCTTAGCTTTTCATTTTTATCCACAAAATACTTCTTGCAGCACTGCTATAAAACATTTTGGAGATATGGAGTCACCATGTCTTACACCCTTTTCAATGTTGACTTTCCCAGTAGCATATTGTAATCTAATTGCTGCTGTTGCATTTTTATAAATATTCTTCAGAATATGACAATAACTTGGATCTATACATTGATCATCCAATGCTTTAATCATGAAGAAATGCTTATAAAATCAAATAACCTTTTATAATCTACAAATCCAAAGCATAATGGGAATTCACATTCATTGGTCTATTCTATAACTTCTCTCAATAAGTGGATATAATGCACTATAATAAAACCGTCTTTAAATCGAGCTTATTTTTTTGATTGATTAAAATTCAATGTTTACTGCAGATAAGTTGTAATTATCTTCCTAAAAATTTTATATAGATATTACAAAAGATTGCTTGGTCTATATTTTCTAATATATTCTTTATCACCTTTTTAAAATATTAATATTGTATTCTTCCAATCATCTGATACATCTTTATCATTTACTTGGAATATAATTTTGAACAAAAAATTTTCTATTTCTTTAATTGCTTTTTTAAGATATTGATTATAATTCCACTATTATATAAAACTTTTCATTTTTTCATAGATTCCATCATTTAAAATCCTGGTCAATTCAGAATATATAATTATTGATAGAACTCTTTTATACATTTCATGATGCTACCTCTCTTTTTAGTAATAGTTCCATCTTTATTTCTTATTGTAGAAATAATTCTAGATATTCAATCCTTCTTAATGCAGCACCTTTATATTCCTTTGTTTCTTCAAAAACTGTTTTGTCTCTTTTATTGATTAATTGCTACTTCTGTGTACCAGTTATCTTTGTTACAACAGCAGTTTGCAAAAGTGTATCAGTTATCTTCCTATTGATTGTATTCAAATCTGAATCACATGCAAAATCTATTAATATTTGAAAACGATTTGCTATAGGTAAATTTCGTTATAGTGATAGAAGTGAGATCAAGTATAGACTCGTGGAGTTTGCAGGAAAATAAACATTTTATATTATGAATTCTTTTTTTTTTTTTTTTTTTTTGAGAAAATATTTAAATAGAAATGAACATAGAAGCATCCAAATGAAGGATCAGGAGAATTGGATTATATTTTGATTAACAGAAAATATGTATTTCAAGAGTGTAATGTTTTTAACAAATTCATTATAGAAAATGATTAGTAAGATGTAAGATATGTGTAAATACAAAACCAGAAAAACAAAAACTATTAAGAAAATAAGTATTCACAATTAATATTTCTAGTTCCTAGAAACATTCCAATGAATTTAAATTAGAACAGAAGAAATATTTATCTGTAAATAGATAAAGGAAAAAAGTTGTAACAGATGTGTTGTGTCAATTTGATGTACTTCTCGAATTGAATAATATTTCACTTGATGGGATTTTTGATTTTTTAGGTTAATATTGGAATTTAAGAGATGATAAAGATGAATAAAAAATCTAGAAGAAGTGTTTATTAAAAAATAACTCCGGCCACTACCTCTTCCTGCATTATTTTATTATGCACAATATCCAATTGAACGTTTCGCTGGAGCAGATCAATAAATTAAGGTTCATGGACCTAATACATTTTCTGCAATCTATTGCAGACTAAAATCTGTTGATTTAAACCTTTTTATTAATAAAGAATTATTAAATAAGTAATAAAAAAACTTTAATTTGGTAAAGACATTGTTGACAAAAAAGTCATATGACTATTTCTGTTTAAATTTAACACGTACAATTAGGGGCATTTAAAAATTTCTACTCTAATCTTATTGTAAGCTTGTGAAATATATAGATAGAAAACAGTGTGACTATATATTAGATTATTTCTGTCATTTTGAATTAATTATTGTTTTTAAAATTCAGACTTCATTTAAACTTTTCAAATATTTAACTGTAAATAATATCATACAGGTTAGTATATAACAACGTTTCAAATGGTTTTATTCTTTTCTCTTATTTAGATCTTGCTGACCAATGACAATACTAGCATAGAAATTAAACTCAAGGTATTTAAATTGATATTCTAATAAATTAGGCTATTTTTGGTTTAATCAACAGTTTAAATTCAATAATATAAAAATAGTAGGTTCAATTTCCATGGTGGTATCGTCACTAAATTGATCAAAAACAATCACTGAATAATAGAGAATAACACCACTTGAAACAATGTGTTATACGCTAACCTATATGTTGTTACTAACAGTTTTTAAGTTTAAAATTTCTTTCCACTTCTCCTTATTTGCATTGATAAATTATATATATATAATATACCTTATACACCTTAATGAACACTTTACAATACAATTTTAACATATGATTTATTTCCTCTTGCTTACAGTTTCAACTGCCCTGCAGTCATCATCAGAACTACAACAATTGAACATATACAACTTTTCTATACATATATATATATATATATACACGCCAATATATACACACATATACATACAAATATATATATATATACACATACTCATAAAAACATAAACAACAATCTAAATGGCATCTTAAATTATGGATTTTTAATATTTAAAAAAAAAACTAATATTTTTTATATATTTTTATATATTTTTTTATTCTATACCTATATTCAATTAATTTATTATTATTATTATTATTATTATTATTATTATTATTATTATTGTTGTTGTTGTTGTTGATAATATATAAAATAATTAAAAGAAATTAACTAGATAAATGAACAAATTTAAAAATAGTAAGAATATGAAGAAATAAACGTTTAATTTATATAAAAAAAATTAATTGAATATCGGTATAGAATAAAAAAATATATAAAAAATATAAAAGATATTAGTTCTTTAAAAATATTAAAAATCAATAATTTAATATGCTATTTAGATTGTTGATTTTGTGTTTTTATGAGTATATGTGTGTGTATATATATATATATGTTGGTATATATATATTATAACGATCCGGATTTAGTGACTGAACGTAAACTGCACTACAGGGTGCCATCTAGGCATTTGAACCTAGAAAAATTTATAAAGTAGGCAGATACGTAAATAAAAAAAAAATTTTTTTTCCTTTATATATTTTGATATCCGGTCGTTAGCCCATTGTCACTAGCTCAGTGGAACAGCAGAGATTTATATTTCATAAATTCTTATCTAAGAATAATTTTTAAAAAAAGAATAAAATAAGCCACTGCCAGTAATTAACATACAAACATTTATCTATGCACATATATATAAAATTTAACATTATTATTTTAGCATGTTTACTTTAACATTTAACATTATTTTTAACTTTTATTTTAGATTTTAATTTAATTTTAGAATTTAAATTTAAATTTTAATTTTTATAATATTATAAGTTTACATTTTAATTAAGTTCGCACAGATGGATTTATAAAAGTTTGTTTTATAAATGTTGAGTATAGATCGGTTACATAGATTACACGGTCAAAAACATTCCAAAGTAAACATAAACGATCAAAATATAAAGTCATTGATGGAAATGCAGAGGGAAATTTATAAGAAACCCAATGGCATTCATCATAAGATGCTGCAAGACACCAATAACTTAAAAGACATCCGACATAAATACATCTTAGATACTCACTGTAAGGTATCAGTATTTACCGAATGTCTAGTATATTTTGATCAAATATGAAAACCAAAAACATAATTAACCGGTAACGAACCCATGCAAGCATCTATACCCAACTTAAATTTAATGCATCTTTATTTAGAGTGTTGAGTATGAATAGACTACATAGATTTGCATTTGAAAAGAAAATATTCAATCCTTGTTTAACCTTAGGCCAAAGGTTCGCAGTCAAACCAAACTTCAATCCATCTGATATATCGATGTGTTCAATGTAATACGAATACGGCAGCACAATTAGGTTAAGAGAAGAAACTGCTTCTCATCAGATAGGAATATTACATCTATCTGATGATGAGAGCAATAAAAAAAAACTCCATAGGAAGGAACTGCGGTCTCCGTCTTATAATTCCTCCCATAGGCAAAACGAGTGTGTGCGGCATATAATAGCAATTCTGCCCATAGCGAATCTCATACTACATCTACTAATTACACCAATATATCCAATCCATTGACCTAATTCAACTATGAAATGAATAACCTAAGGTTGCCCTCCTCTAATATAACTTTACAAACCTATATAGCCATTCACGCCCAATTTAAGTTTAATATTTATATAGTTTAATTTATTGAAAAACAGAAATCATAATAAAAACTTAAAAGAACAAATAAATAAATAAATGGAAATGATTTTACAAAAGAAATACATCAAATAAAATTATACCTAATTAATAAATAATTTAGTTTGGTCAGATAGGAATCTATTTCTATTTTTTTTTAAATACAGAACAAGTTTAGAAGTAAAGTTCTTATTGTTTAGAAATGTTCATTAATTATATATATTTAAAGCTGAGAGTTCAAAAAGTTCTTACGATTTCAAAACGTTCCTTTTATCCGTTGCTTGCCATTTGAACATGAATTCCCATGCCGTCCTAAAGAGATTGGTATTCTGTTGGCTGATTTATTTATTCATCCGGAGGTCTTTGGCTTTGGCTGGTCCTCAATGTAGAAAACAATGTCATTTCCTTTTTTTAACAAAACTGAAGGGATTGAAGAGTGTGTCTTTTCAATCCCTTCTCCCACAACTCCGCCCTAATAAATATCACCACTCTTAATAATAACTAACTAATAATTTCCAAACTTTTCCTTTTATATTACCTTTAGGATCCAATGGACATTACATCATTGTTGATGATGATCCTTCCATTGAGGTCCGATTTCCCAATGGATTTCTCTCATTTGCTATTAGTTTCTATTGTTTTCCTATCTGACCATTGCTTATACATTTAAATGCCCAAAGGCTAGTTCACTTTGACTAATTAAAATAATCATTTCCATTTCTGATTAATTAATATGTTTTCCAAACTTAAAGATATTTTTATCTCTAAATCTTTTTGTTGAAAGATTTAGTTTTTCTATTTTTAATAAAGTTTTATTTTAATAATTTTTTTTTATCTGTGCGATTTTATAGATATGAGTTTAGTATAGAATTTTAATTTTCAATTTTTAATTCTTAAAAAAAAGTTTTATTTGCGAACTTTTATTTTTTTCATGTTTACTAATAAAAAAAACAATGTAACGACGTCTGTGCCCATTACAATATATATATAGTGTGTGTGTGTATATTTGTTTGGGGTGTATATATATATGTATAGAAAAATCTTAATTGTATATATTCAAATGTTGTAGCTCTGATGATGAGTGCAGGTCAGTTGAAACTGTAAGCAAGAGGAAGTAAATTATATGTTAAAATTGCATTGTAAAGTGTTTATTAAGGAGTATATGGTATATTACATATAGTTTAAAGTTTGAGTTTTTCTAAAAATATTTAATACTTAATTCTAGATGGTAGACATAGTCCAACACATAATTACAGGTAAAATGCCACTATTACAAATCTTCAGACAAATATTGGATGGTATTGCTAATATATTCATATTTGGTATTATCCTATTCACATGTCCAGACTAATTTCTGAAGTATATCATATTCATCAATGTTGAAATGGTGATCATGTGGTGTTCCATCATTGAGATGATGCCTGAATCTTCTGGTTCTAATGCACCTATCCAGCAGTCATTTTTAAAATTGTTTTATCTTTGAGCTAATATTCTGAAATTGAAGTTTCTGCTTGAATCCAATTTACTTTGCTTGCATAATTGTAGTCTGGCTGTGGTATTTGCAATTGCATAACCATTAGATTCAGTAACCAAAAGTTAAAAAAATATTGAATAAAAAGAAGAAAGTTATTAATTTTATGTATATTTATCTATATATTGTATCATCAGTCATTTTTTGTTTCATGCATCTAGTTTTATGCATATAATGATAATATTGCAATACCCTATCTAAAATTGCCATGATAAATCTATGTCAATAACAAGTGAAAACTACTCAGTAAATTCTGGACAAAAACCCCAATACATTTGTGAATGGAGGATGTAAAAACCCACATTTCAGTTAGACAATAGCAGATTGCATTCGAAATCTATGAGTCTAAATGAAGTCTTTAGCTAAGGAACAACTTAAAATACTACCACCATTCTGTCATTATTAATTTTGTGATTTGGGTTATTTTGCATGAAATGTTTCTTTAATTAACAGCGAAAATGCATTTGTTGCCATCTCATCATCATCACATGAAAATGACTGCTTCTAACTATACAGGTAACCACAGGTAGAATGCATTCATATCCATAATCTTCTAGATTTGAATATATGTAAATGTACTCTATCTCCATACAGATAATTTTCTACTACTTTATATACAAATGCATTATTTTATTTTTTGTTATTATTTTTATTGATCACTTAGTCAGTTTAATTTTTAAAATTAAATACACATTAAAAATTGCTATAATGTATACACATATGCCTTGACAACAGATTGAAGATTCTGGGTGGAGATAATTATGGGCTGATTTTATGTGATTTACATTTATGAACCATCCAGTGTTAAAAAAATAGATTTATTATCCAAATAATAATGAATAACTGTAGTTTTTGAAAGCTCTAAAAATATCTATTTATTAATCTACTTTCAAAACAGGTTATATTTGTCTGTTTAATGGGGTTTATTTAAAACCATGGAATTACAGATATCAATTCATTATAGTCCAAGTGTCAACTATTATATTAACATCTCAGATCAAAGCAAAAAACAATAGTCACTTTTTACTTATAAAGGTTGTCTTGACAACAGATTGAAATATTTTCATGTAAATAAGCATAGGCTGTTTTTATATGATATATGTTAAACCAGATATATTATTTGATTCAAAGACAACCATTGAAAAATCAAAACTAAAATGTATAGTTATAAAGATTTTAAAAGAAAATTGGATTTAAAAATTTAGAATTTTGTTATTTTTTTATTTATTAAAAGTACGTATTCAATTATAAATGGAAATTGTAAAACATTTTAATTTAGGAGTTTTGATTGAGATAAAGTTTTTTTTGTGTGTTTGTTATTTTAATCTATTTTAAAAGCTGAAATTCATTTTCTAATTTATTGAAAATTGTATTAAAAAAAGATTAAAATCATAAGATAAAAAGAGGCCTGGTTAAAACTTTTAATTAAGATCTAATGAAAGATATGACATTAACCTTGGTTAAAAATTTAATTAAGATCTGGAAGAAGATATCAATCAGGTATTTATAAGCTCTGTGGTTTTGTTTAAGATATATCACTTTTATATTTGCTAATTGCAGACAGCTGTTGTGAAGAGAGATTAAATATTTGCTAATTGCTAAATGTGGATCATCGAAGTTAGATTTTTTGATCACTGCTAATAGGAGATTTTGCTAATAGTATTTTCTGATTGCTGTGCTGAAAAAAATTGTTGTGCTAATCACAATTAGAAGAAGTGAATACACTAAAACATTGGAAATAGTTACCATCCATACAGAATGTGAAAAATAACAACCTTTAAGAACCACATTAAAAGTATGCCATGTTAAACCTTTTCAAGACAAATTCCTGAGCTCAAAATTGCATAGCCATGAACATGCCCTAATGTTCTAGTCCAGAATGTATCCTGAATATTGCTTTTACTCTCTTGACCTGATTACTGGAGATCCAAACCTTTATAATGAATTCTAGATAGATGTAAACTGTGCATGCACTGTTGGAAGAAATCAGCTGGACAGATCATTATGCTTTGAAGATAAATAAACATTTTTATATCATAACTAGGGCATAAAATTTCTTTGTTTAAATCTCTTTGCTTAAGTCTCAGCTTAATACAAAAATAAATATGGACCTATATTAAATTATTTGTAATCATTTAAATATTATTAATTACTTTATAAATAATTTTTTTTATATGTATTAGCAAATTATATTAAGATTTTCTATTTTAAATTTCTTTATCGGAGAGAGTATCATGAATTTATATTTTATACTTTTTTTTTTTTTTTTTTTTTTTTTTTTTTTTTTTTTTTTTTTTTTTTTTTTTTTTTTTTTTTTTTTTTTTTTTTTTTTTTTTTTTTTTTTTTTTTTTTTTTTTTTTTTTTTTTTTTTTTTTTTTTATCATCATCATTATTATTATTATTATTATTATTATTATTGTTATCGTTATCATTATCGTTATTGTTGTCATTATCGTTGTTTTTGTTGTTATTATTATTATTATTATTATTATTAATTGATGTTAAAAGCTTGAGTAGATTCTAGTAGTTTTCTTTTATTTCATCTGTTCTCTATTTTCATTGAAATTAATTTAGTTAATGTGTATTTATATTTCATGCAGACTATAAATCTTTTGGCTAGTGATTTATCAGTTATATACTGTTTTTTCTTAAGCCGTAGAGATTTTGAGATTTCATTTTTATTGAAGAGTAAGAAATTATAATCTTGTCTGTTTTTTTGTATGGAGTTAACCTCAAGAGTTATCTTGCAACACAGCCTCTTGTGAATGTTTAAAAGGAGCAATATGACATCCTTGTTTAGACCCAATGTCTTTAATGGGTAAACGAAAGTTCGCTCTGCACTGGTCCTTGACTTCCATACAAGAGTTTTTTTTTAAATCTCTAAATAAAGGAAAATATAAATTGAAGGATAGATAAATCAATACCAGAAAGATCATTATTATCACCTTTAGTTTTTAGGTGAGAAAACAAAATTATTTGTCAAAGTATTTAACGCAAGATATTTATGCACAGTCTGTGACTGAGAAAGTTGGGGAATTTAGGTCAAACTTATATTATGTTTGACTAACATGTTTTTTTTTTCAATTTAATAAATTTTAAAATTATTAATAATTATATTCATTTTGGGTAATGTTTGTTTCTGTATTTTATCTCTCAATTGTCTGAACAATGTTTAAGATTTCTTTCTCTCTCTGGGATCTAGCTGGCAGCATTTATCAACATCAACTTTTTGATCACCATAATGCAAATTTTTTAGGTTGATAGTGGCATAGCAGTGCCCTCAGTGATAAAAAGATGCTGTGTCCGATACAATATATATATATATTGAAACAGATATGCTGTTCCTCATATAAATATTCAATAACCCCCCCCCCCCATTTAAAAATGTCTAGCGTGATTCAGTCTAATTGGGAATGAAATAAAAGCTGTGATTTGTTTAAAAAAAATCATATTTTTAATTTTGTGATTGATGGAATTGAATAAAATGTTAAGTCATCTTATTTTTTTTTATCTGTCTCAATAAAAAGAAAAGAAATTAATTATCCAATCATTAAAAAGAAAGAAAAAAGATACTTGAGTTAAACTGAGGCAGTATTCAAATCAGGCACGTCGTCGGAAGAAAAGAACTTTTTTTTTTCTCTCGTCTTACACAGAGAAGCAGAACATATTAAATTTTTTTTTAAAAAAAAAAGTGTATTACTTAATTCTTTTGATACATTAAAATAAAGCTTTAACAAAACGTGAAAATGGAAAAAGAAAGCTTTACTAGAGGAATTATAATAACAATGGGGTAATTTAGCGGCTTCACTCTCTCCACGCTATGCCATGACTTTCCATAGATGAAATAACCTGCCTTCTTTAGAGTAAACTAGACTGCAAAACTGGAAGGTAATTATGTTATAGGAATGTTTAGACATTTTTTACCATAAATTATAAATTGACATCATGAAATATCTACATAAAAATTATTTTTATAAAATATTAAAACATATTTATCATATGTTATGAAGTGAATTTATGAAACGGTTGCATACGTTTTGTTTAATAAAATATTAAGACATCTTTATCATACATTATAAAATGAAGTTATGAAATAATTACCTAGAATTTGTTTTATAAAATATTAAAACATCTTTATCATATGTTATAAAGTGAAGTTATGAAATAATTACGTAGAATTTATTTTGTAAAATATTAAAACATGTTTATCATACGTTATAAAATGAAATTATGAAATAGTTATACGCAAATTTATTTATAAAAATATTTGAATGTATTTACTATATGGATTAGAAATGCTCCACAAGCCAAACAGAATTCATGTGTATGAATATACCCTTATATTTGACTAAATTAGAAATTCTTTAATTACTAAATTATAAATGCTCTACAAGCCAAACAGAGTTTATGTGTATAAATATACTCTTATATTTGACTAAATTAGAAATGCTTTAATTACTAAATGATAAATGCTCCATAAGCCAAACAGAGTTTATGTATATGAATATGATTTTATATTTGACTAAATTATAAATGCTCCACAAGCCAAACAGAGTTTATGTGTATGAAGATACTTTTATATTTGACTAGATTAGAAGTGCTTCAATTACTAAATGATAAATGCTCCACAAGCCAAACAGAGTTTATGTGTATGAATATACCTCTATATTTGACTAAATTAGAAATGCTTTAATTACTAAATGATAAATGCTCCACAAGCCAAACAGAATTTATGTATATGAATATACTTTTATATTTGACTAAATTATAAATGCTGCAATTACTAAATGATAAATGCTCCACAAGCCAAATAGAGTTTATGTGTATGAATATACTCTTATATTTGACTAAATTATAAATGCTGCAATTACTAAATGATAAATGCTCCACAAGCCAAACAGAGTTTATGTGTATGAATATACTCTTATATTTGACTAAATTATAAATGCTGCAATTACTAAATGATAAATGCTCCACAAGCCAAACAGAGTTTATGTGTATGAATATACTTTTATATTTGACTGAATTATAAATGCTTCGGTTACCAAATGATAAATGCTCCACAAATCAAGAATTGCTAAGTTTAAATGTTTACCAATCAATAATGATTCATAAAATAATGAAATGCTGTATAAACCATAAATGCTTGACTGTTTCCAAGCTTCTTCTCATAAATGAATTCAAAATGAACTATTGTTGAATTAGAATATTTCCAAGCTTCTTCTCATAAATGAATTCAAAATGAACTATTGTTGAATTAGAATATTCCCAAGCTTCTTCTCATAAATGAATTCAAAATGAACTATTGTTGAATTAGAATATTTCCAGGCTTCTTCTCATAAATGAATTCAAAATGAACTATTGTTGAATTAGAATATTTCCAAGCTTCTTCTCATAAAGGAATTCAAAATTGAACTATTGTTGAATTAGACTGTTTCCAAACGTCTTCTCATAAATGAACTTGTAAATGAACTATTGATAAAAAAAAGAACTGCTTCTAACTCTTTCATAAGTAAAAATGAAGATGAGTTATCATGTGAATAGAAATGAACTTTGTTAGAAATTGCAAATTAATTGTTATTTAATAATTTTTTTTTTGTTACTAAAAATTAAATTGGTTATCCAGTTGTCCAATTATGTTTTGTTTTATTGCATCACTCATCAGTTATAGCACTTGTTCATGAGAATCTCATGCCTTCTGAGCTACGTCTGGCATAACTAGATCTAGGCAAGTCAGGTTGTAGTGAGACGGAACTCTAATGGCGCTTTTTGGGAAACCAAACATAGAAATATTTAGATGTTTCCAGTCTCTATCGTACTACATCCTCTGATGAGCAGGAAATATTGTTGTAGGAGGCATTAACATCTGCATTAGGAATGTCAATTGATAGCTCCTTCCTACAACATGCTCATCAGAAAATTGTTACAGCTGACGTAATAAAACGGCTGTATGCGGGTCCGGTTACATTTGGCGCCCAACGTGAGGCTTTACCTGGCTAACCTACCTATAGGCTCCGGCTACATTTGGTGCCCTACTGTGAGGCCTTATCTGGCTAGCATACTCATAGGCCGGTTAATTTGCCACCCTACTGTGAGGTCCGATCTAGCTAGCCTACTCATAGGCATAAGCAGATCACGATTCCGTGATATGAACAGTGCATATGATGTAGTGATGTAATTTGTTCAGGAAGGATGGAAAAATAAAAGTTTAAAAGAAAAACACAACACAAAAAAGAATGGCATAAAGAATGAAACAGGCATTTCAAAGAAGATGGGGTAGGGTCATGGTGTGGATGGAGAGAGAAGCTTACTGATTTAGAAAACAAAGGAAAAATGGTAAACATGGAGGTTCAGAAAACAGAAAAGATAGCTATGATAGCTCAGATAATAGAAATTATAAAAGCAGACCAAAAGAAAAGAGATAAGCAAAGAGAAGAAGATAACCAAAAAAGAGACAAACAAAGAGAAGATATCAAACAGAGAGAAGAAGATAACCAAAAAATGGATAAACAGAGAGAAGAAGATAACCAAAAAAGGGATCAACAGAGAGAAGAAGATAACCAAAAAAGAGACAAACAAAGAGAAGAAGATATCAAACAGAGAGAAGAAGATAACAAGCAAGCAATAGAAGTAAACCAAAGAATAGGAAAACAAATTATGGAAGTAATGGAAAATCAGAATGAAAAGTTCAACCAGTTAATAAAAGAAATAACTCAGTCTAAAAAATTGGATGAGGAAGAAACTTTAGAATTTCCAACCAAAGATATTTTAAAGGAATCACAAATTGAAATTACAAAGAGTGATCTTGAAATTGTCAGTCTACCTTCAGGAAAACTTCTGATTGTGGAATATACCTCTAAAATTGAAAAGAAAGAAGCAGTATATACAGAAGCTGAGACTGAAATATCAAACACAGCAAAAGAGTTTCAAATGGATGAAAATAAATCTAATAAAGCAAAATTAAAATCTTCTGATCTTCAAGAAGATGAAAAACATGAAAATGAACATAATCAAAAACTTAATTCTCATATAACTAAGGAACTGTCCAATATAGAAGAAAATGTTTCAGAAAAATTGTCTGATATATGCTATGAAATAGTAACAGAGATAGAGAAAGAAACCATAAATTGGAAAGAAAAGTGTGTTAGTCCTCAGCCATATATAAAAATTATAAACAAAAGCTTAATAAACTCAAATCAAAAATTGAGTACAGAAAAAAAATATATAAAGACAGTTATTAAAAATATAGTTGCTTACGCAGGAAAAGACACCAAAAAGGAATCTGAAAACTCGGGATTTATCAGTGTGAAAGAAATTAAGCAACAAGAAACCTTTACAAATACCAAAAAAATAATTACTATGGCAGAAGAACCATTTAAAAAGAAACTTTTATGTAAAAATGAAGTACCACCATGGAAGAGGAACAGGAGAAAATCCACAGATGGTGTTCATGGTCCATATCGGACGCGTATAATTAGAAGATCAAACAGTAACAAGGATCTCCAAAGAAAATACAGAAGTGAAGAAGCAAGACACCACAGTAATGTTAAACATGATAAATTTTCAACAAAAAGACAATCCAGAAGTATGTCACCTCATAATACAAAAGAGGACTATAGGAGAACTGATCATGATCCTCAGTCTCCCAAACCAGGTTGCAGTTATAATTCAGAATAAAATAGAGATAGCTGATGGAAAAAGGTTTGTGAGTGTGGTGTAGTGATGCATGAACTTGTGTTTTTCATGTTGAGATGGTGGATGATTGAGCGGAGCTGCTTGGATGCATTGTGTTATGGTGCTCCGAAGTATATGCTCGGCACTATCCAGACCTGGATGTTGTGCTCTAAGAGTAGTCCAGCAGTGCGTATATATAGGTCTCATGTATAGGCCTTGGTCTCATGGATAGGCCAAATGATAGCCCCTAAGACTCACCGAAGCTGAGCAGGGTTGGCTGAGTGCCAAATTTTTTTTTTTCTCTGGCTCCTATTCTTGGTTGGATGATACTTCTAGGTACAAGAGAGGTAGTGCTTAAAAATGAGGTATTTTCTCGTGACGTCATGAGGCGGTGTGTACTGGTAGTTTGTGCTTGGCCGTCTACTTATCCTGGCATTGGAGGCTATGGTTCATGTATTCACTTTTCCAGCTCATCTTGCCCATTCATCAGCATATCTAAAACCAAGCAGTACTGAGAAATAATGTGTATAGTATATGGAATGAAATCGTACTTCCAGGCGATTTCATCCCAAAATTTGGTGAGGGGTAATGAAACAGATATGCTGTTCCTCATATAAATATTCAATAACCCCCCCCCATTTAAAAATGTCTAGCGTGATTCAGTCTAATTGGGAATGAAATAAAAGCTGTGATTTGTTTAAAAAAAAATCATATTTTTAATTTTGTGATTGATGGAATTGAATAAAATGTTAAGTCATCTTATTTTTTTTTATCTGTCTCAATAAAAAGAAAAGAAATTAATTATCCAATCATTAAAAAGAAAGAAAAAAGATACTTGAGTTAAACTGAGGCAGTATTCAAATCAGGCACGTCATCGGAAGAAAAGAACTTTTTTTTTCTCTCGTCTTACACAGAGAAGCAGAACATATTAAATTTTTTTTTAAAAAAAAAGTGTATTACTTAATTCTTTTGATACATTAAAATAAAGCTTTAACAAAACGTGAAAATGGAAAAAGAAAGCTTTACTAGAGGAATTATAATAACAATGGGGTAATTTAGCGGCTTCACTCTCTCCACGCTATGCCATGACTTTCCATAGATGAAATAACCTGCCTTCTTTAGAGTAAACTAGACTGCAAAACTGGAAGGTAATTATGTTATAGGAATGTTTAGACATTTTTTACCATAAATTATAAATTGACATCATGAAATATCTACATAAAAATTATTTTTATAAAATATTAAAACATATTTATCATATGTTATGAAGTGAATTTATGAAACGGTTGCATACGTTTTGTTTAATAAAATATTAAGACATCTTTATCATACGTTATAAAATGAAGTTATGAAATAATTACCTAGAATTTGTTTTATAAAATATTAAAACATCTTTATCATATGTTATAAAGTGAAGTTATGAAATAATTACGTAGAATTTATTTTGTAAAATATTAGAACATGTTTATCATACGTTATAAAATGAAATTATGAAATAGTTATACGCAAATTTATTTATAAAAATATTTGAATGTATTTACTATATGGATTAGAAATGCTCCACAAGCCAAACAGAATTCATGTGTATGAATATACCCTTATATTTGACTAAATTAGAAATTCTTTAATTACTAAATTATAAATGCTCTACAAGCCAAACAGAGTTTATGTGTATAAATATACTCTTATATTTGACTAAATTAGAAATGCTTTAATTACTAAATGATAAATGCTCCATAAGCCAAACAGAGTTTATGTATATGAATATGATTTTATATTTGACTAAATTATAAATGCTCCACAAGCCAAACAGAGTTTATGTGTATGAAGATACTTTTATATTTGACTAGATTAGAAGTGCTTCAATTACTAAATGATAAATGCTCCACAAGCCAAACAGAGTTTATGTGTATGAATATACCTCTATATTTGACTAAATTAGAAATGCTTTAATTACTAAATGATAAATGCTCCACAAGCCAAACAGAATTTATGTATATGAATATACTTTTATATTTGACTAAATTATAAATGCTGCAATTACTAAATGATAAATGCTCCACAAGCCAAATAGAGTTTACGTGTATGAATATACTCTTATATTTGACTAAATTATAAATGCTGCAATTACTAAATGATAAATGCTCCACAAGCCAAACAGAGTTTATGTGTATGAATATACTTTTATATTTGACTGAATTATAAATGCTTCGGTTACCAAATGATAAATGCTCCACAAATCAAGAATTGCTAAGTTTAAATGTTTACCAATCAATAATGATTCATAAAATAATGAAATGCTGTATAAACCATAAATGCTTGACTGTTTCCAAGCTTCTTCTCATAAATGAATCCAAATGAACTATTGTTGAATTAGAATATTTCCAAGCTTCTTCTCATAAATGAATTCAAAATGAACTATTGTTGAATTAGAATATTTCCAAGCTTCTTCTCATAAATGAATTCAAAATGAACTATTGTTGAATTAGAATATTTCCAAGCTTCTTCTCATAAATGAATTCAAAATGAACTATTGTTGAATTAGAATATTTCCAAGCTTCTTCTCATAAAGGAATTCAAAATTGAACTATTGTTGAATTAGACTGTTTCCAAACGTCTTCTCATAAATGAACTTGTAAATGAACTATTGATAAAAAAAAAGAACTGCTTCTAACTCTTTCATAAGTAAAAATGAAGATGAGTTATCATGTGAATAGAAATGAACTTTGTTAGAAATTGCAAATTAATTGTTATTTAATAAATTTTTTTTTTGTTACTAAAAATTAAATTGGTTATCCAGTTGTCCAATTATGTTTTGTTTTATTGCATCACTCATCAGTTATAGCACTTGTTCATGAGAATCTCATGCCTTCTGAGCTACGTCTGGCATAACTAGATCTAGGCAAGTCAGGTTGTAGTGAGACGGAACTCTAATGGCGCTTTTTGGGAAACCAAACATAGAAATATTTAGATGTTTCCAGTCTCTATCGTACTACATCCTCTGATGAGCAGGAAATATTTTTGTAGGAGGCATTAACATCTGCATTAGGAATGTCAATTGATAGCTCCTTCCTACAACATGCTCATCAGAAAATTGTTACAGCTGACGTAATAAAACGGCTGTATGCAGGCCCGGTTACAATATATATATATATGATAACCAAAACAAGTTATAAATTTTGTAACTTGCTATAGCTTGTATTTTATGATCACTAGATGGAGCTTTATCAATAGCCCACTATCAAGCTTTGTTTACATAAATGCTGAGAGAGATAGAAGTCAATATTTTTTTCTAATTGTCTCCAATCTTTAAACCATGGTTTTGAGCTAGTTGGCTCATGTCAGTAAAGGGTAGGAAGACTAGAAACTAGATCTAAACATCAACTCTATAATCAGTATTTATGAAACTCACTTCTATCAGCCTGAAAGCCTGAATTTTTCAGATATATAAATATCTTCAAATCCAGTCAAACAAACTAGATAGCTATATGGGTTTTAAAGAGATATTGAATTCTATCTCTCAGCATTTATGTAAAGAAAGCTTGATGTGATGTGATGTATTATGGCTTCTCCTTAAACAAAGTCAAGAATATCTCAGCAATTATGGCCAGATAAATCTGTTAGCCACTTTCTTTTACATTCCCCACTCTAAATTTACCCATAATCTGCTCTATCCCATTTCCACAACATAATTTTTGTCAACTCTATAACCTTTATATCTAAATCCCCCTTATCTTTTCCCAAACCCAGCATAAAAACCAATAATTCACTTTCTGTATAATCACTCTTTTCATATTTATTTTTCCACAACTTCATTATATGTACCCTTTCTGTTTTCAAACATTTACATTCAATTAACAAATGCCTAATATTTTCAATTCCTTCCTTACATAATTTACAAAATAAATCACCCATATTTTTCCATTTACATGTATATTCTTTTGTAGCTAAAGATCCCGTTCGAGCCTTAAACAATAAACTACTTTCCTTACTATTATCATATATTAACTCACACCTAATATTCTGTTTATTTCTATATATATTTAAACTCTTTTTATTCTCCATACTATTTCTCCATCTCTCTAACTCCCTAGTCTTTATTATTAAATTTATTCTTTTATCCCATTCCTTACTACTATAACACTCAATAATCCTCTTAACACAATCATCCCATCTTTTGTACAAGTATACTGATATAAATTCTTTATCCATCTAGTGATCATAAAATGCAAACTATAGCAAGTTACGGAATTTATAACTTGGTTTTGTTTATCATAAATGTACCCTTGAAGGTTTTTGCAATGATATAGATTGCAGAGGCTTTTACTATATGGTGAAATTGAACTGAATTCAGACCCATATATCTATCTAGTTGGTTTGACTGGATTTGAAGATATTTACGTATCTGAAAAATTCAGGCTTTCAGGCTGATAGAAATGAGTTTCATAAATGCTGATTATAGAGTTGGTGTTTAGATCTAGTTTTTGGTCTTCCTACCCTTTACTGACGTGAGCCAACTAGCTTGAAACCATGGTTTAAAGGTTGGAGACATTTTGAAAAAGATATTGAATTCTATCTCTCTCAGCATTTATGTAAACAAATCTTGATAGTAGGCTATTGGTAAAGCTCCATCTAGTGATCATATATATATATATATATTCCACGGTTAAAAACATTCCAAAATAAACATAACCGATCAAAATACAAAGTCATCGATAATGTCAATTGCATAGGGAATACAAAAAAACCCAATGGTGTTCATCATAAGACACAGCAGTGACATGATGACTTATATATTCCAATCGACTATGAAACAGCAACATAATTAACTGCTAACGAATCTATGCAACATCTATACCCAACTTTAAATTTCATGCATTTAAATAATTTATAAGATAAGTATTAATACAAATAAAAAAATGATAAAATGGAAATGATTTTTTTTTCAAAGCAAAACATATACAATTTTAAACATTATCAATTGATTTTAAACTTAAAAGTCAGATAGAAGTTCATAAGCTTGAACGAAAGTTCTTAATTAGTTTTAAATTTTAGAGTTCATGTCAATAGCTTACAGTAGAAGAATCACTGCTCTTGATGTAAATTCCCACGGAGTCTTTATTTGAAAACCCAGTCAGATGTTCTGGAGGTAGCATTAGCTGGTTCATTTTGGTATCACAGTCAGTTCATTTTTAAAATAGAAAGAGAGTGTGATATGTGCATCCTATCATGACCCTCAAAAACAAGCCAGAAAACTGACTGGAACTCAATATTTTCATTTTATAGTCCTCCTATGGATTCCATGAACAAAAATGTCACTGTTCCATTTTTTTCATTATGGTCTGGGCCTTTATTTGCTTCCATTGGTCAAGCTAAAATCTCTTTCTTCTTTTATCTATTTTTCATCTGATTTTTTAATTACACAGCTTTTGGATAATTAATAAACAATCATTTCCATTTACAGATTACAGGAATTAATTAATACCTGTTTTTATTTTTACTTACGTTATTTCTTTTTTAAACTATTTTTATATTTAAATCTTTTTTTATATAAAAAAGTACGTTCAAATACTTTTTTTTATTTATAAAAAAAAATATTTTTAAAGTTTAGCATCTGTGCGAATATATACGTTTAACAAACATTTTAATTTTAGCGTTTAGTTTTTTTTTTTTTTTTAATAGATTTTATTTTTATTTGCGAACTTTAAGTTTTTATTTTAAATTAATGTAACGACATATTTATATATCGCTACATATCAATAAAGTTCCTCAAAAAATAAAAACATTAAAAAAAAAAATACTTAGTGTTAGTAATTACATTTCACAAATTGATTATATATGAAAATTTCAAAAGGACAAAACTTTTTTTTAAAAGACAAAACAGTAATTACACACAAATATAATGATTAAAAAAATGTTGACTGTTGATTTCCTGTTACCAGCCAAAGTTCTGCTCCCTCCCTTCCAAGTTTTTTTTCTTCTACTATTAAGTATTATTTAAGCAAGTTAAATGATTAGATTTTAAACAAGACTTTTTTTTTAGAAAAAAAATTATGATTTATATTTATTAATTATGTTTTATTTATTACTTTTTATTCCTCGTATGTATCTTTACATATGCACAATTTTTCTTACTAGCAGTACCTTTAAGACAAAATTTCAAACTGTAACTCCACATCAATACAACAAATATATTTATACTAATTTCAGAAAAAATATTATGGGCATGATTCATTTTTAAAATTCTCAGGGCACTCATGTTTATTAAAGATCGGCCCAAGTTGGGTATCCAGTTATAACGATCAAAAAACAAGTGAAGATCGAATCTAACTGCAACTACGATATCTGCAACTACCAGGGCGCCATCTAGGCATTTAAACCTAAAAAAATTATAAAGTAGGCAGATACGCACTGTTAAGATTCCACTTTATTTAAATATTCAGATTATTAGCCCAAGTCACTAGCTCAGTGGAACAGCAGAGATTATAAAATATAACTTTATATCTTAAATATAAAAAAATAAAAGCCACTGCCAGAAATTAACACATAAAAATATTTATTTACGCACATATAAAATCATTCTAATTTGAGGAATAAGTTTAACATTTTAGATGTTTATATTAATCTTTAATTTTACATTTAAATAGATTTCAATAATGAGTTTAATATTTATTTAGTCAGTCGAGTATGAATAGACTATATAGATTGTATTTGAAAAGAAAATATTCTATCCCTTATTTAACCTTAGGCCAAAAAGTTTGCAGTCAAACTGGCTTCAATCCATCTGATACATTTATGTATTCAATGTAGCATGAAAATACGACAACACAAAATACTATACTGTCAGGAATGTATGTCTGAACAGTAAGTAGAGTTTGAGAAGACATTGTCTCTCCACCAACAAGAATGCTACATTTGTTGGCAAGTAAAACAATAAACATAAAACTCCATAGGAATGGATTGTGGTCCTTTGCCATCTTACAAACCCATCCATAGGCAAACAGAAGGTGTGTGGCATATATATGCAATCCTGCCCATAGCGGATTTCATACTACATCTACTAATTACACAAATATATCCAATCCATTGAGCCAATTCAACTATGAAACGAATAACCTAAGATTTCCCTCCCTTAATATAACTTTACAAAACTATATAGCCATTCACGCCCGACTTAAATTTAACATTTATTATGTTCGCACAGATGAATTTTATAAAATTTGTTTTAAAATGTTGAGTATAGATCGGCTGCACAGATTCCACGGTTAAAAGCATTCCAAAATAAACATAACCGATCAAAATACAAAGTCATCGATAATGTCAATTGCATAGGGAATACAAAAAAACCCAATGGTGTTCATCATAAGACACAGCACAGCAGTGACATGATGACTTATATATTTCAATCGACTATGAAACAGCAACATAATTAACCGCTAATGAATCTATGCAATGTTTATACCCAACTTTAAATTTCATGCATTTAAATAATTTATACGATAAGTATTAATACAAATAAAAAAATAATAAAATGGAAATGATTTTTTTTCAAAGCAAAACATATAAAATTTTAAACATTATCAATTGATTCTAAGCTTAAAAGTCAGATAGAATTTCATAAGCTTGAATGAAAGTTCTTAATTAGTTTTAAATTTTAGAGTTCATGTCAATAGCTTACAGTAGAAGAATCACTGCTCTTGATGTAAATTCCCACGGAGTCTTTATTTGAAAACCCAGTCAGATGTTCTGGAGGTAGCATTAGCTGGTTCATTTCGGTATCACAGTCAGTTCATTTTTAAAATAGAGAGAGAGAGTGTGATATGTGCGTCCTATCACGATCCTCAAAAACAAGCTGAAAAACTGACTGGAACTCAATATTTTTCTTTTTATAGTCCTCCTATGGATTCCATGAACAAAAACGTCACTGTTCCATTTTTTTCGTTATGGTCCGGGCCTTTATTTGCTTCTATTGGTCAAGCTAAAATCTCTTTCTTCTCTTATCTATTTTCCATCTGACTTTTTAATTACACAGCTTTTGGATAATTAATAAACAATCATTTCCATTTACAGATTACAGGAATTAATTAATACCTGTTTTTATTTTTACTTACGTTATTTCTTTTTTAAACTATTTTTATATTTAAATCTTTTTTTATATAACAAAGTACGTTCAAATACTTTTTTTTATTTATAAAAAAAAATATTTTTAAAGTTTAGCATCTGTGCGATTATATACATTTAACAAACATTTTAATTTTAGCGTTTAGTTTTTTTTTTAATAGATTTTATTTTTATTTGCGAACTTTTAAGATTTTATTTTAAATTAATGTAACGACATATTTATATATCGTTACAATATATATATATATACACACACAGTATAGATATTCTTAAAAGAAGGTTGCCTTGGCAACAGATTGAGATTGCTATTGATATTGGGATTGTCTAAGTGTGATTGATTTTAATGATTAATATAGATATTTATGTACACAAAAATGTGTCTATGTATAAATAATAAAACACACTAGAAAATGTATAATAATATATAATAATATTAATTTGCACTATCTATAGAAATTTATGATCTTTTAAATGGAAATTTTTAGCGAAAAAAACCAACCAATTTCTGCTGAATGGCTATTAGCTAAACTGTCCCTTGTATATAATCATATTTCTCATATCCAAATCATGTTCATTATACCAAATAAAATCTTATCAACTATTATCAAGCTAAAAGTATATACAAAATTACATATAAATTTCTGAGTGCTATTTGTCATTGTTGCTGTCTATAAAAATGATATACGATTTAAACAAAGATAAAAAAGTGATATTTTATTTTATATATAATTTAGCTTTACCAGCAATTGGTAATATTTGCATGGAAAAAGTGAAAGTGATTTGTATATGAGTTTCATAATTATATGTGATTTTTAGTATTTATTTGCAGACTTACAACTATGCTGATCTGTCAGTAAAGCAAAAACTACATGTGTAGGTGCACTCAGATTTAGAATAAATATATTCACCATAAATCAATAAACATCACAATACTTGTGTTGTATATTTGCCCATGACTCTGAAAGAGACAAACCACAATTAATTAATAACTAAAACTCAATTTAGTACTAAAGATTTATTACAAGTTATACAACACAAACTAGAATGTATATACAAGCTTAAATATATATAGACAAATAAATGATCACAGAGTTCTTAAAATCTGTAAGCACTCTTTAAATATAATCTGTCAATTACTGTCTTATTTAATGAAGTGACTCCTTTCACATCTATGCTAATTAAGTTAAGTTACCCAAGTTAAACCTAAGAGCCCTTTAGGCTTACAAAAAACAAAGTAAGATAGGGATGATCTGCTTTAAATACTAGTCAGATTTTTATATTTTCAGATTCTGAAAATATCTGGGTTTATTCCCTTACTCGTTGTGCACAAACAAACACACTTCACCAACATCAAAGAGAAAAAGAGAACTTAACTCTACAATTTGAAGTTTTTATAGTCTTCAGTTTAATTGTTCTCTTATCAGCAACTTTCCACTGCTTAAAATTCCTTTGTGAAAGCATTTACTTAATTTCACTTTCCGGATCTCTATATATCTTTACACTAATCAGTTCACATTTTGCTTTTCCATTCTTTTCATTAAGTCTGTAGAAACCTTTTAATTACATAACTATTAATTTTCATTCCTAAAAGTTTTCATTATCATTAATTAGTACTTTTAACTTTGGCTTCTGGAGTATTCTTATCGATCTTTTTTATACTAAAATATTTTTTGCATTTAAAATACCATATTCTGCTTACTTTTATCATGGGGACAATTTATTTTATTTCTCAGCCATCTTATTTTGAGTAACTAGTTGATGTAGATAATAGGGTTATAATATTTACATTCAATGTTACCATATTCATATCGTACTAGTTTTGACTTATATCCTATGCCAATGAAGTGTAAAATGGCTGCTCTCACATTTATGCATAAGGCATAAAGACTTATTAGATCCAAGTTTATTTCTCAGATATTTACATATTATTTATTTGTTGCTCACCCATATTAATTGTAAACTAAGAAGTGTTTTTAAAGCTTTATAATTGTAGCTATAAGAAAATAATATATATATGAAAATAAAAACTATTTTGGATCATACCACTGTATCAGTTTTTTGTGTAGAGAAGTTATTCCACCCACAAAGAATACTGTTTAAAGTTTCTAAAATTTCCAAAAAAGTACTCATCAAAAGATGTCAATATTTCAATGAAATCTCATTTCCTTATGTCATGGTCAATGTTCTAATGAAGAATTGTTGTCTCACATAGTAATGAATTTGTAATTGCACATGAATTAAAGACTAAGTCAATTCAATACTTTGGGATTAGCGCTATTCTAACGTTTTCATTCCGCCATATTTTTTTTAACGATTTTATGCTTAATTTTTTTAAAAATTAGAACTCATTATATTTATAAAAAAAATAGTTTTTAAATTTAAGTTCATTTAAAAAAAATTATTGTGATGATGAAATTTATATTTAAAAAACGAGTTTTTGTATTCCGTTTAAGTTTAAATAAATTATTACCAATATGATAGAAATCGAAGAATTTTTTGGATAAAAAAAGTTGGGAATCAAAAGCGATTTTAAACATTCAGTTTTTTTAAAATTCTTATATCGTATTCAGAATACTTTTTTCAAAATTAATTTAAATTCAAAACCCCATTTTTAAACTCTAAAGTTTGCTAAATCCAAACCAATACTTGCAAATATATTCGCAAAGTTAGAATCAATATGGCAGACCGATTACATTAAAACAGCATTAACAACAAAATACTGTTTATTCATATATATATTAAATGGTTGTAATTCTGAATAGAAGATGAATTTATAAAAAAAAATTGTATTTTGTTTTGTTTCTTAGTGAGCTGATTTATTAAAAATGATTTTAGAAGAAAAAGAAATAAAATAATAAGTTTCCAAAAAGCTGGAATACATGGTACTTCGTCCCATTTATTTATTTAAACCGTTTGGCCTTTTAATTAAAAATTTCAATAGACTTTCCCATAGTTTTTAAATCATATTTTTACAAAATAACTAGTATTGTAGCATTATTAAAGACAAAGGCATCACAAATTGCTAAAAAAAAAAAAAATGATTTAAAAATTAATGTAATCAACTTTTGATTGAAGGTATTTTTATATCCCTGACTATTTTTTATAATGTGTCAATTTAGTTGATCCACAGAGCTTTTTGATTACCGTGAACATGGAATTTCATAGACACATTCGTTTTCTAAAAGCATTCAGTCTTTAACCTTATTAAAAAATTCATCAAGTTTTTGGTGGTGAAATAGTAATCTTACTGTTGAAATTAGAAAAAATAATAACATAATAAAACTTTATTTTCTAGATGTTTTAATTGCTAAAACACCTCATGGCTCTTTGTCAATATCTGTTTATAAAAAATCCATCCATACAAATAAATATCTTAACTTTGATTCTCATCATCATCCTGCTGATATATTTTCTATGGAAAAACATAACAGAATGAGAACATATAGTTTATCTGATAAGGATAATGAATAGTACTAACTAAAAATATTATACTCTCTAATGATTGCAGTAAAAAAATTACATATAATACATTACACAATATTGATATAAGAAAGGAGCGGGTGTCAAAATTGAAAATTCTTCAGCTGATTATAGATCTCATTTACCTTATATTAAAGGGTCTATATTAAGATTAGTAGATGACTGCCTAATTTCAACATTAAAGCTACCTTTTCCACTAGCAAAACACTTGACAATTTTAGTCAAGGGTTGGTGGTGTAGTGGTTAGCATAGCTGCCTTTTAAGAAGCTAGCCTGGCTTTACTTCTCGGTCAACACATTTGACATATGAAAAAAAAACTTGAAATTTTTTTCCATAAGCCTAAATATTAAATACTTTTAGAAATGCAAGATGTCTATGAAATTCCATAGTCACACCATCTTAGAAGATATGGTGTCAGAGTAAAGGAGCATACTGCCTTCAATAAAAAGTTGACTATATCAGCTTTTACATCACATTTTTTAGAAATTAGTAATATCCCTGACTTACTTTGGAGAAATATGTTTTAAAAACTCTGAGAGTGGCACTCTCCATACATTACATGATGTTTTGATGTTTTTAACTTTGAATGTTTATTAAAATTTGAAAAACACCAAAAAGATTAAAAATAATAAAGTAACGTGTATTTCCCCTTATAAAAGCCATTTATTTGATCTCTTTCTTTTTCTAAAATCATTTTTACTAAATTAGCTGACTGTAAAACAAAAGGATTTTTTTTTTCTAAATCCATCTACTTTGATTGGACAACTATCTAATATGCATATGAATGAAAATTCTTTAATTCACATGCAATCATAATCTCATTATTATTACTTGAAACACAATAATTATTCATTACAACCGTGTCTTTGGCATAGATAAATAGGATTTTATTGAAATATTGATAATCTAATTCCATGATGGAATTTTCTGTTTTGATAGATTGTGCTCTGAACAAAATTTCTTTATGTAAAAAACTAATATTAATATCATTTATGTTTTTTATTATTTTTACAATGCTTCATATAATTTACAACTCACTATTGATGATTTTGATTGCCCCAGAAATCTTTTTCAGAACTTCTACTTATGTTTTCAGTAAGAAAATTGCTGGGACAATCAAAACTGTCAATAGTGGGTTGTAGCTATATGAAGCCTTGTAAAAGTAATAAAGAACATAAATGATATTAATATTATATGGATTTGGCCATGAAATAAGAAAGATAAAAAACTAATACATGGTATGATCCAAAAAGTTTTTATTTTCATCTTACAATTGTTAAAAATCTTCATTATAATGTATATATTGAACCAGATGGGAGAAGATGGAATAAAAAAAAATCATAAAATAACATTTTTACTCTTTAATAGAAAAAGCACAAAATAAAACTTACTCTTTAATAAAAACAAAATATGAAAACATTATAAACAAATTGTTGTCCTTTGTTTATAGACATATGACAATATTATAAAATTATTTATTATAAATTTGATCTATGCCAGCTGCAATTTAAGTATTGCATCACACTGGTCCCTTAGGCTGAAAAACATAAAACCCAGAGGGTACCTATGACCAGGTTGAAGCTATATAAAATACATAACCACAACCACATTTTCAGGCCCCAGATCTTCTCGACTGCTGGATTCAATCCCTTTCATGTAGAGCACTTTATTTGTTTTGAAGTAAATTTCAGGCACCAGCTAACTACCAGAAGTAGTTAACATACCATAAATAATGGCAAATTAATTCAGCACCTAAGAAATCCCAACTAGCTGAATGGAAACAAATTCAATATGGAATGAACTACATGTCTAACTTCTTTACTAACTTGTTCTTAGTGGTATAATTAAAGAATTGACCAGTGATTGACAGATACATACCTTATTTTAAATAAAATGTTTAACATGATTTGTAAACTAATTTTATAATTTTTTAATTAACTAATTAATACTCGCAAAGCATATGCACAATTAGCTTAAAAGGCTGATATTTGAATGTAAACAATGATTTTGTATATGATAACCACACATATTCCTAATAAAACACACAATAGTAATATAATATAAACATAAAGCATTAATATGAGTACAAAACATTAAAACAAGCACATATTTTATCATAAGTTATTTGTATGTTTGAGAAAGTTCTATCAACATCTGTTCATTACCCTAAACCTTCACATATATAGTTCATTTTATGATGGCTCTGGAAATACTCAAAGATTGCAATAGTTACTTTAATTAATATCAGGAATGGATTAAGAAAATGTTATAACCTATAGGATTTTAAATGTTGTGACTTCTTTGCTGCTGCATGTGTGTTTTACCAACCAGTTGGATTTTAGGCTTCTGATGTGATCCTGATGATTGCTGTTCCAGGATATTTCTTATTTCAGACAGTTAGACAGTCTTGGTGGCTTCAAATCATTAGATGGGCAGACTGCTGATGTTCTTGTGGATGAGGATTGGAGCACAACACATGCTCTGAAAACTGCTTAGCCCTGCATTGTATTCATTGAACAAATAAGTGTAATAGGTGATTGATTCTAGATATGTGAATGACTAAATGATGAAATTTTCAGTCCTATTTATGTGATGATCTTATTATTAATCCACTAGTTATTTTCATTGTTCAAAATCTGTCCACTGCTATTGTTGATTAAATTTTGGATAAGATGCATTTCAATTAGCCCTGTTGTTTATGGATTTTGATTAGTTAATTAGTAACCATTGCTAATCCCATTCATATGCAACTTATCAGTATATGCAATCTTTGAGGAAATTTTTAACTTCAATTATGAGCTTTCCTTTATTTATTTTAATATTTAACTTTCATATTTTATTTTTAACATGCACACATTTTATTATTTTCTTTATATTTAAAATCTTTCTCTATTTTATGCATCCCTTATTCTTAAAATAAATGAAAAGAGATTTTTTAGTTTTTAGATTTCTTGTTTTTTTTTTCTTTAATAGTTTTAATTTTTCTCAGTTACATTCCCCCTTGAACTAACTGGATTTTCTTTTCATAAAATGACCTTTCTAATTACTGTTTTTCTTAACTTATTTGAAAATTTAATTTTTGCTAAATTAAATTTTCTCCTCCCTCTAATAATTCTTTAAACTTTCTGAATTATGTTTTTCTTTCTTAAATTTTTATAATTAATTCTTTCCAATGAGTTTTTTTTACTTTAATCATTTCTTGATAAAATAATTTGCAGTGATTTTTGTTTAAACTTTTTTAGATAATTATAAATTCTTTTGACATTAAAATTTTATGATAAATAAAATTACAAACATGTATTGCTGTCCAATAGCGGTACAATATATGTACTTAAATTGGCCATTATGTTTTTAATATATATTGAAACGGAAATCTCTAATCCCTTTCCGTTTCACCATCAACCTAATGACCTACTCGTCTAAACTAATTTCGAACCTATTTTTAATGTAAAAATGTAATATATAAGTCGAGCAGGAAAACTTTGCTACAATGGCCGCTTGAATGGCATCATCCATTTACATACGAAAACACGCTATAATTAGACAGGTTTGATAAAATTATAGCAGAGAAATGCTCATAAATTATTATAAAATGTTTTATTAATTTTCAGTCAATTCTTAATTATATTCGCTATAATATTCATATGTGGATGGATAATTTAAACCTTGGAATAACGGCAAAATGATTCATATATATTTAAGTTTAAATAAAAGTAATGTAAATGTTTTCTTTAATTTATTTAACGGTTTTCTGATTTAATGTTTTACATATATAGTTGAAACAAGTATTTTCTTTAAATTTGCTTTTTTTTTTTTTTAATAAACAAATATGTTAAAAGTTATTTAGTTTTATAAAATAAGAATTATCTGTTCGCAATTAAAAAATGAGAATTTTTGTAAACAAGATATCAATTAGTGACACACCCGGGTAAAAAAGTAAAATCTGTTTTCTGATTGATTTTTGTTTGCAACAAAAGACTTTTTCATTAAATCAGAATACCGTTCCTTCTGCTAAGTAATAACACCTGAAAAGGAATTTAATTAATGAAAATGAATCAAATTATATAGTTTATATATTTTGATACATTTTTTAAGGAAATTAAATATAACACCTCGGAGATTTTATCAGTTGTTGTAGAAATTGAATTATATTATTTTGCTTTAATTAAAAGTCAATTGGTCCCGAGGTTTACGAAATTCCAGAAAGGTGTTAAAGTTTAGTAGAAGGATATAAATAGGCCTTATTTTAAGCGGGAAGAGAGAATCCATCTTGCTTTTGAAGAGAGTTAACATCAGAAGTCAAAATTGTTAATTTTACCATGTCTGGCTAAAGTCAGGCAAGAATTGCTGCAATTCCCGTGATGGAACGCCGAGTTCAATCCATCAAATGCCGAAGCAACAACTACACCAAATAAAAGATGTCATAAGCCGCTAAAAGAACTTGCCTTCGTTCCAACACCATTTTAAATCGTCTCCCAACTGAATAAGAACATGCCATAAGCCGCCAAAGAACTCACCTTTGTTCCAGCTCGAATATCTCCAGTTCATCTACAGGAGAACTGTTTTAATATTTAAAATCGCAGAGCTCTGTAAATTTCAAAAACAGTCATTGTTTCTTCAAAACAGGTTAGCTAACCATATCATTGAACTTTCTCGCTAAATTGTTTCTGAAATAATATTTAAATGAAATACTTTTTGCTAATTTTTCTCTAATTCAATAGTGTAAACTGTCTAAATTGTTTCCTAAAATAATATTTTAATTCTAGAAAATGTAATACTTTTGCAAATTTTTCTTTATTAATTAATATTTTGCTATATAATTTAATCACTGCAATTATATTTTGCTTTTCTTTTGCTTATTTTATTTATTATTAGTTATGCCTATGTTTCGAAACGGCGTGCATTTAATTATAGAATATGTTTTTAAACATATAAATTTAAATTATTTATATAGCATCATTTCGTGCGCTGTTTCGAAACCCAAATTCATATTTTTTCACTTAATAAATTAATTAATATAAATATAAAATGTGGCTTTTCAACCTTTATTTATTATGTTACTAAAGATTAAACTAGCCTGGAGTGTAATTATAAGTATATTTTTTTAGTTAAGTATTCGTAAGTCCTTTATTAAATATACTTTTCCACCTTTTGAGAGTTTATTAGTTATAGATAACTAAAGAGATTGAACGGGATAAAGTAAAGTTTGTATATACATTCCTGTCAGTAGCATATCGTATTTCTCATGCTACAGAAGAGTTGACTCTTTTGATCAAGCTGATAAACTTGTGTTCATTTAATATGTGATATTTCATTTATAATATCCTTCGGCTTGGCGGATGTGGAATTTATTTATTTATATCTTCTCGTTATGCTGTTTTTTTTATACATATATAAGATGGAGCCACGGTAAGTCCAGCCCATCTTCTCTTATGGGTAGTGCAGTAGCGAAGTCTGAGCTACGGGCCAGATTAGCACGTAAGTCCCCCGCCTCTGAACCAAATAAAGGTTCCCCATTAGCAGCATGACGACCGGTTATTGGGTAAACCATTGTTTGTCACAAAAACCCTAAAACTATTCTTCCATTCGCAGAGCCACTTTATTATTATATTTTACTTGTGCCTAGCGTATTAGTAAAATTGTTATAGCCAACTCTTTCCTCCCTAATATACAGTCTTCGGCATTGATCCGAAGCAATCTTGAAAACCCGTTCGATCTAAAGCTATCTGGGACGCTTTAAAAGCCCATAGTTAAAATAAATTTATTATAATTAAGATTATTAAGCTTCACTCCAGACTTGGTTTGATTTCACGTACAATAGCCACGCGAACTGATGATAAAAGGGCATAACTGGTAAAAGTTAATGTAGTGATTAGTTGTATAGTGGGATATTTGTTTCCATTAAATAATATTGGAGCAATTAAATAATAGCCAACGTATCAATTATTGGCCTAGAGTAATGTTACTTTATAAATAAAATGTCTGCGTGCATTTGCCAACATCAATTGTCAATAAATATATTTTAATTCATAATCTATCAGTTTCTGTCTCATTATTAAATCAATCCAATTCACTAATTGCCCATAAGTATTCATTAGTAAATCCCCTATTATTTAAATATGTTAGATTTTATCCGTGGAATGTCTAGTATTTACGTTGTTTATATATATGTTTAAGTCCATGAGTCTTATTGTTTTCTCCGATTTGCTAGTGGGCCGGATGAAGAATTAAATCTCGTGTGCTACCATTGTTATGTTATCCATTGGGTGGTAGATCTGGTGCTTGGAGAGTGGGTTCGAATCCAGGCTGGTCCCTGACCTAAATCTCGAGCTTGACTGGGTTTGAAGTACATTTTGTGAGTTCCAGCTCGTGTTAGATGGATAAGCATGTTTTGACTGGCACAATATAATAAAGTGGAAGTTCTAAGTATATCTAGAAAATATATTTCACATGGAAAAAAAGTTGTAGATGAATTTTTCCATGTCTTTATTTTTAATAAAGACAATGCATTAATTTTTAAATGAAATGTAAAGTTTATATATGGCTGAAAATAATATTTTCTTTAATCCTTTTCTAGATTGCCATTTTCTATTGTTAATCCTGGTGGCAATTTTGTCAAACTCAATAAACTGGACTAGAGTTTTTAAAAAATTTAATTTTACAAAGGAAAAACATTAAAAAAAATCTCATTTAAACTCTGCAAATATTGAAAAAATGAGTTGTAATAAAAACAAATGATGTAAATTGTCATTTCATCATGTGGAAGAAAACAGTCTTCAAAAAAAATCAATAAAATTTTTATTTCAAATTTATTTTTGAAATATGAATAAATAAATTTTAATCTCTGACAAATTTCTCAAATTTTGCCTTAAAACATTAAAATTACTTTATATATTTTAAAATAACTCAAAAATATTACTACACAGTGTGGATAATGACTGATGATAACATAATACAATTAATGTCAGAAAGTGTGGTTGATACAATCAAATTTATTCACTTTTATTTTTAAAAATAAAACCTATACAAATAAAATCAAAGTGTATACTTGTATTTTTTTGATTTTAAATAATTATTATACAATTAAAACAGAAAAACTCACCATATAGTAGTGCCACTCAGTGCCAGCCAGAGTAATCAATGGATGCCAGAAGGCATGTGCATAAAATCCCCATCTAGTGCCTACTCATCCAATATCCCCAGACTAGTTTCTGGCTTGAGGATATTGGATGATTAGGCACTAAATGGGGATTTTATGCACAAGCCTTCTGGCATCCATTGATTACTCTGGCTGGCACTGAGGGGCACTAATGTATGGAGAGTTTTGCCTGTTTTAATAACAGTTATGTGCAAGCATAAGAGATGATGATCATTTGATATTATGCAATTATTGTAAAAAAATATTCAGAAATATTAATAACAAACAAAAAATTCTTTGTTTAATTCCAAAATTTTTCTCAAAGTAATCTTACAAATGCTGTGGGACCAGATTACACAGGGATAAAACTGTCAATGCAATGTAGATGGGATTAAAATATGGAGAATAGACTAAATCCAATTTGAAATTTTCTGAATGTCAGAAAAATGCTGACCTCTTCAGATTTTTTTAAAATTAATAAGTCAATATTTGCTCAATTGAAGTTTTAGCATTTTAAAAAACTTACAGAAATATTACTACACTTAGCCATAGAAGAGTAACCTAATGTGGTAAAACTATGACATTTCTCTAATAAACAACCTTATTATCTGTTGGGCCCCATACAAAAAGAGTTATTAAAAGATTAGCAATAATCAATAATGTATTTATTTGAAGTTATTGGTGTCAAAGTTGTAAAAATGAAAAATTATTAGAACAGAAAATTTGACATTTGTGAATAAAATTATATGTATGAAATAAATTATATTTGCAGTCTTGCATATGTAAACATAAAAAATATGTAGGAATTTTCATGCAATAATTTAGATAATTTTTTCAATTGTTCCATAACCAAGACCACAATTAATTAAAACTGGAAGGACAAGTTAAACCATGTATTTGATTTTAATACAATAAATGTCAAAAAAAAAAAATGTCCCATTTTAAAATGTTTTTGAAAATACACTATTTGGACATGAGATTTAATTTTGTTCATTTAATCTTTTCAGTATGAAATATGCAGAATTATAAGTGCATAAATTGCATTGCAATTACATTGCTATTGGGCATAGAATGATACACCCATGTTTATTCTTTTTTGATTTTTTTTTGACCGTTCATAAAGCACAGCATTTAATCATCATTGGATTTATCTGTTTCCTTCATTAATTTGGTTCTATTGAGATTCATCTTGTGTTGTTCTTGTTTACAATTTTTGATATATATATTTATTTCATCTGCTGCAATATAAACAATTGTCTAGCTCTTTTTCTAAAAATATTAAAAAAAGAATATTCAAAATATGATTATTTGTCTGTTCCATAATTACATGTCTAATTTTTTGTGTTTTTTTTACATTTAATATGGCTTTTTGATAAAAGTCTGTTTAGCAGATATGCTCATGATATTATTACACCACCCACTACTTTTTGGATGGTCAATAAAAAAATCTGCAATTGAAAAATTGTGACATAAAAATGTTACTCATATGAGATATCAAACAAAGTTATTTTTTCATACTAACAATAAAGTTAGTTGAATTTGATTTTCCTAGACCCAAGTAGTCTCATCAACAGATTCAAAATAAACTACAGTCATGGTGACCATCTTATAAATGGAATTTAAGAACTGCTTATCTGTGTAGGTGAGAACAAAACACAAACAATAAGTTACACAATTAATGACTGTTGAATCTATGACTATAGTGGCAGAATGGAAAACCTTAATGAAACTGCTAGCGAATCTTTTATATTTTGTTAATAATTAAACTGTATTAAAAATAGTAAAAATAAATTCATGTGCTTACTAGATAATCAAGCCTTATTTTGTGGTCAAGTGGTTAGCTCAGCTGTCTTACAAGCAGTTATCCCGGGTTCGCTTCCCTGCCGATGCTTTGAACATGGAAAAAAAAATATTTTTTTTTCTTTTATTTTAATAGTAATATAAATAATATTATTTTTACTTATTTCTTTTCCAATTTTAATATCCAGTTTTTAAAAATATAATTATTATTCATAAGCGATTATGTGACCATCAAATTAAAAAAATAAATAAATTATTAATTAAATTGATTGATTAATTGTCTGTTAAATGTATGTCCGATTTAGAAGTTGATCAAACAGACACTTTATAGACTTAATTTATACAATTAAGTATTTTAATTAAAATATCATGACTTTAATTATTTTGAATTATTTCTCGGTTTGTAAATCGAATAATTTATGATGCACTCTTTTATTAATTGAATAAAAAATTATAGAATTAAATAAGTTTTTTTTTTTTTTTAAAAAAGAGGCTGTTAGTAATATTCAATAATGAAATTGTTGTCTGATGGTTTAAATTATTATTAATAGACGTCAAAAAAATTCATTTGTAGTAGCCAAAATCTATAAATTATTAAGTTCTAAAACTATTTGTTTTATAATTTTTCAATAATTATTAACAAATTAAATGATAAAATTTTTTTATAAAAGAGAACAAATAAAAAAAAAAGTTTTTCGGTATTTACAGTTACGTAAGTATGAACATATATGATTTGAATATATTCAAAAATAGTATATAGATCCTAAAACTGTATAAACCAGGGATATATTTACATATATAAATTAAAAACAACAACAATAAAATAAATTTAAAATCATATAAATTATTGTATTAATCTGCCTCCTTTTTAATAAACTTTTCAATTTGTCATTAATCATTAATGTTAAACGTGTGTGTGTGGTTAAATGTAGTATATGAATATATATAAAAATAGATGTATTTATTGTTTGGACTATTTCCATCATATAATATAAATATCTTTTGGCATGATGGCTCATTTGGTTAGAGCATTACCTTAAAATTCAATATTCAAGAACCTAAGGGTTCAGGTTCGATTCCCATGCCAGTATTGACACTGATCAGACCAGCAACACCTGAAGAAGAGGGGAGACTAATACCTCTCAAAACATTGTGCATATACTAACCTGTTTGACATGCTATTACTAACAGTTGAATGTATTTGGAATATTTAAATAAAGTTAAATTTTTCTAAAGACATTCAATACTCATATTATATGATCTAAATAATCCAAAAAATAAATAAATAAATATACATAAAACACCATCATTACAAATCTTCAGGAAAACATATAAAAATGGAGTATAAAATAATAAAAATGCTAGTAGAATCAAAATTTATAAAATCTTTAACACAACTTATGTTTTCATCTGTTAAACAAGCACACCTTCTCGAGTGGATATTACATCCCAAATCAAACATTTTAATATGTCTACATAACTATTCATAATTCAAAGACAATTTCCAATAATTCTTAATATTAAAAGAAAGTTATCATAAGAATGCTACCTTCAGACCCAAAATAATTAATTAAAGGTATCATTAACTCTTTTGATTTCATTAAGTTCATAAAAATATAATCTTTGCATTATCAAAAAATATTTTATAATCAATATTCCTGTGTACGATTATGAACATATAAAATTGAGCTCGTGTTTTTAAAAAAAATATATTTCTAGCTGTAAAAGATAGATGCATAATTTTTTAAATCTAAATCTAGTATGATATTCACACCAAATATATCAGTACTTTTTTGATGTTTGTGAATTTAAAACTATAACTTGAAACTACAATATGTCTTTAGGTCTTGTACATCTGTGTATTAGTTGGTCAAGTAAGTCTACAGCTATTCTACATTTCAGTTGAATAATCACCAAAAAAGTTACCAGATTATAGAAAGCAGTTAAATTGATGCTTTTTGCATACAGAAAAATTTGTTTAGCAAAACATATATGAAATTATTTTAATGTTTTTTTATTCTACTATGTTGAATTTTAAACTAAATCCAACAGAAGTAGTTTTAAACTTAATCTAAAACTTGATGTAAAAAATAAGGCATTAAGTATATTTAAACTAAACCAATTATTTAGATTTAATAATTTTTCTTTTTTTTTTTGTCTATGGCTCTTTTTCGGTTTAGTAGTACAGCTATATATTTAAGAATAGGGTGAACACCTTGCTGCTGCAAAAACAGTATGAAAATGGGAGTCTTGACCTAATTACATCATCAAAAATTTAGTTAACATAACATAGTTAGTAATCATATTATTCTATTTGCTGTGAGTTATATAAAATTTAGAATTCGTTGGCAGAAAATAGAAAGATGATTGGTTGATCTATACCAGCTAAGATTAAAACCCTTATTTTGATTTGGTAGTAAAGATGAACAAAAAGTGTTTCTTAGACTCTTGATCTACAAAATGCATTATTAAAGTATTAATCTGTAATATTCTAATGTATTTAAAGATACACAAAGAGTTTAATATTAATTTCTTTAGTGTATAAAATATTTTAAGTTTGGAACACTATTCTACCTTGTGAATAAAAATGAGAAGTTGAATAACAGTTTGTCAACCACAATCACTTCAGCATTAATATCAAAGCCAAAAACTTTTTTGTATGTTATTATTATTATTGAGAATAAAATGCCCATTACTCAGTAGTCAAAAGCATGATAAGCAAACCATGTTGTTATGATTTAATAAAGCTTTTCTCTACATAGTGTTTTCCTAAAGGTTTGTGATGATGGTGTTATAGTTGTATTTATATATTGGACTATTTCTATCATTTCAAGTATTGAATATATTTAGAAAAAAATTAACTTTATTTAAATATTCCAAATACATTCAACTGTTAATAATAGTGCACAGGTTAGTAAATGCACAACATTTCAAGAGATATTATTCTCCTCTCTTCTTCAGTTGTTTCTGGCCTAACCAGTGACAGTACTAGCATGGTTCAATTGGGAAAATACAATGGAAAGAGAAGAAAATATACAAAGAAGAAAATTTAAAGAAGATGCCCACATGACAATAGCATACAATCTCGTAAGCCAACCTAGTGCGACTATACATAATATATGGAAACCACTAATCAACTTTGCTCTTAGGAAAAAGTGGAGAAATCTGGAGGAACATCATAGATTAGTATATGAAATTTCTACTGACTATTGCCTTTGCTAGGGTGTCTCAGTTGGTTAGAGTATTACTTAAAATTTCAATACTCAAGAATCTAAGGGTCCAGGTGCTGTTCCCATGCTAGTACTGCCACTGGTCAGGCCAGCAACACCTAAAGAAGAGGGAAGAATAATACCTCTTGAAATGTTGTGCATATACAAACTGGTGTGCTCTTACTAACAGTTGAATGTATTTGGAATATTTAAATAAAGTTGAATTTTTTTAAAGACATTAATTCTCTTATTAGATGATGGAAAGAGTCCAATATATAAATACAATTTTTCTTTACATATTTTGTACATATTTATTTTTTTGAATTATTAAACACTTTTAAAGAATTTAAGTTAGCAAATATAAAGCTAATCCAGTTTGAAGATTAAGAGAAAATTGTTCTATAATTACAGAGAGGAATTGAAGAATTATAAAAAAATTTTATGAGACAGAATCTTTGTAATAATTGTTCTTGTATACCCTGGTTAATAGCAGTTTCAGGAAAATACTAGATTTAAAACATTTTTTATGCCTATGCTAGAATGACTGTATGGTTTTTGGTAATTTTGGCTTGCTATAAATGTTCTTGAAGTGACCACTTAAAGAAAAAAATAATTACATGATTATTTTTAAATTATTTCAATATATTAAAACAGAAAAATGTGTTTATAGAAATAAATTATCCACAATAAATTTTATTCATTGTACTTCAATACTGTTGCTGAATATCTGCCACAAATTGTAAGTTTGATCAGTAGACATTAGATGTTAGGGCTTCTTAAAAACTAAAAGTACTTTTACATCCATATTGTAGCTTACTTTTAGGCCTATACCTTTTCTCTGTGAAAAGTTTTGTCTTTTTTGCAGCATCACATTACCAGACTAAAGTTCTAAAACATTTCTATGTTTTGAATTCAAGCTTAATTGCTTGCTGATTATATAAATTGGACACCAGCAAAGTATATATTTTGGTATATTCAGTTTTTTAATAACAATAGCCACCTCTATTTCTTTGACAGAATTGATATAAAAAAATCACATGACCCAGCTTGCACAAATCCATTCCAAAAGCTAACATTATTTACATTCTAGCACATTTGCATGTGTGGTGCAATTGTCCTCAAAGCTGTATAGTGTTGTACAAAATAGACAATTAAAAATGAATGAGCTGAGCACTTTCAAAGGATCTTGCCTTTATAATCATAGCTTGTCTGCTAATATGTTTAATGGTATGCAAATATGCTAATTGTGCTAGACATTCCATTTCTTCGATAAAGCATAGCACGTGTCATTCCTGTTTATGGCATCTTTGTCTCTTGAGATGAAGAAGGCCTCTGATTTTTCTTTTAAGGTCATGTCTCTCTCTACACACAATTGTGGGATTGTCTGGAATATACTCATGATGACTTGTGTTCTGGTGCTGAAAGAAAACTGAATAGGTAGAAGGAATCATTGAAAGCTCTATTGTATGAATATTTATGTTGTGCTAATCACATGGACAAAGATGCTCTGCTTTCCCCATATGTGCCTTTACAGTTATTGTTGGAGCAAGCAATATTATATACTGTATGGGGGGTCTGTAAAAATGGAGTTAGGTCTTCAGTATTGTTAATTAAATTGTTGGAATTGGGGGGGGGGCAAAGCTGATATCGGTTGTTGAGGATGGAATGCAATTTACTGTGTAAATTGGAGATGTATGGTAGCAATAATCTAGGTTTATCCTGTGTGATGTGAGTGTTAAGCTGTTTATTCTGAACATGTAAGATTCTTTTGTCAACAGCGGACTGCCTGAACCTTAAATTCAATAAATCTGTTCTATGCAAAAAAGTTCCTAATCCAGATAATTTATGTTCTATTGGTGCATTAAACTGGGGGTGTATATGGCATCTGATCTCCAATGGTTTGATGGCCATACTATAATGGCAGTGATTGTTTTCTCTGTTGACATCCAGATATTTAAGTTGTTGGTGAGCATCTTCAGTTGTGACATTCACAACTAGCACTGTGCTGGTTTCCAATTCAACTTTGATTTGAATAATGATCTCAAAGGGTGACAGCAATGAATAGGTCATCCATATATCCGATGTATATTAGAAAGCATTCAGGGTTTAAAACAGATATGATCTTCTCATAGTAGTTCAGGAAGATGCTGGTTATTACACCACTCAATGGTAAGCCCATGGGCTATCCTTGCTTCATCGAGAACCACTGGTTTCTAAAGAATGCTACAATGTTGTTGTCCAACCAACATAGAAACTCATGAATGAAGTCTACTTGAGGTTGAGCTGTTTTTTGTGCCAAAAATTCATCTCTGACAATTTGGATCGATTTGTCTCCATGGTGATCAATTTGATGTTTGGATTCAATTCTAAATCTTTGATGGAGTATACAAATTGTGTGGATGAATTGAGGGTGTATGATCCAAAGCCCAACATCTGGATAAGCTTGTTGTTCACCCACTGAGTTGTTCCGTTTGTTGTCAAACATTTTATTAATAACAGCTGATGAATAACCATTTTTTCATAAGAGTTTGCTCTATATAGATCTTTTCTAAATTGCTGGTTTATGAACAAACTTCTTTTGCTCTGTTCCATAGTGATAGTATAACTCCATGTTTTGTGTTCCTGATGTGATTGGGTGCATAGCCTAGGTATTTTCCTGTATGTGTACGTTTTCAGTAAACTATTGTTTTGATTTTACCACGAGAGAGTCTTGTCACAAGAACATCTAAAAATGCCAATTTTGGTTCTTGTTCTGATTCTATTGTGAATTTAATTGAAAGGGGAAATGTTGTTGATGTGTTTTCAAAAAGTTTGTATCAGTGATTCACCATGTGGCCAACAACAAATGTATCATTCACATAGTGAATCATATCTTTAGGTGGTGGATATGGAGTAGTTTTTAGAGCTAAGGTTTTAAGTTTTTCCATGTAGATGTTGCTAATCAAGGGAAACAATGGTGAGCCCATAGCCATTCCTTGATTTGGTTGAAGAAGTTCTGTGTTATATTTAAATTAGGTTGTTTTTATGCAGAATGTTAATAGTCCATTATACTATCAACAGGAAGAGGTGTTCTGGTTTGTAAACTATTATCACCATTTAATCTTTTCCTTACAATAGACAATGCTTCTTTACATAGTCAGGTCAGCAACACCTAAAGAAGAGGAGAGAATAATACTTCTCAAAACATTGTGCTTATACTAACCTGTTTGATGTGCTATTACAAACAGTTGAATGCATTTGGAATATTTAAATAAAGTTAAATTTTTCTAAAGACATTCAATACACATATTATATGATTGAAATAGTCCAATATAAAAATACAACTAGAACACCATCATCACAAACCTTCAGGAAAATATTGAGTTATAAATTTGTAAACAAGTCTCTTCATACTTATTTTGCTGAAAAATCCTTTTCTAAATATGAATTTACTTTATATACAAAACAAGCATAATCCATCTTGATTATTTATTTATTATTGTTTTTATAGCAAATGTAAAATTAAATAGTGAACTTAGTATTTGAAAATAAATAAATAAGTATATCCGATATTATATAATTATTTAAATAATATTCATTAAGGCTGTAGCCTCAATCACATGCGTATAACATGCGATAGTAGGGACCTCTACACGTCTTAAAACCACAAGCTTACTCTGGGGTTCCTCTTAAAACCACAAGCTTACTCTGGGGTTCCCCAGGTCCCTACTATCGCATTTTATACGCATGTGATTGAGGCTACAGCCTTAATGAATATTATTTACGTAATGAATGTGCGTTTAAATAAATTTATAATTATAATTATTTAAAGTACAATTGTTATCAATTTCTACAAAGCTTTATACTACTTAATTGTGACGTAAAACAAATAGTCTCTAATAAATGTAAAAAAAAAAAAAATAACTATTTGATTAATATATTATTTTTGGATTATTTTATTAAATATAGAACATTCATTTATTACATATACGTTAGATAGACAAACTTTGTAAGATATCTTTTTTGACATTTAAAAAAATTGTTATCAACATTTCTATATCGCATAAGATTTATTCTAAATTTGATGAAAATATGTGAAAAAAAAATTAGCTAAAAATATGCGGACATTGCGAAATAGTTTGTTATTTTTAGTATCCTAACAAACAGGTGAGAAAAAGGCTCTAAGTTCATTTATTTGAAAAATTAATTTGTAATTTATTTATTAAATTCCATTATAAAGGGAAAAAATGTAAAGGTTATACAAGAAATTTTATTAATAAAAGTCGAAATATTAAACACTTAAAAAAAGCAAACTAATCACTTTTTAATCTCATTCTAAAATGAAATTTTATATTGACAAAAAATAAATTTATCTTTAATCTTTTATTATATTACAAAAATTAATTAATAATTAAAAAAAATCTGTATCTTATACATGTATGTATCTCTCTCTTGCAGAACTGTTTCCTGACCCACTGAGCAATCTTACAATTTTAATAATCCTATTATTACATTTCTACTTCTTTCATATCATCTTTCTGAAATGTTCTTGTGTGCGTGTGTGAAGAGAGAGAGAGAGAGAGAGAGAGAGAGAGAGACAGAGAGAGAGACAGAGAGAGACAGAGAGAGAGAGACAGAGAGAGAGACAGAGAGAGAGACAGAGAGAGAGAGACAGAGAGAGACAGAGAGAGAGAAAGAGACAGAGAGAGAGACAGACAGAGAGAGACAGAGAGAGACAGAGAGAGAGACAGAGAGAGACAGAGAGAGAGACAGAGAGAGAGACAGAGAAAGAGACAGAGAGAGACAGAGAGAGAGAGACAGAGAGAGAGAGAGACAGAGAGAGAGAGAGACAGAGAGACAGAGAGAGAGAGAGAGATACCATTAAGCATAGGCTGTAATCTATTTGTTAAAATATTTAATAAATATAAAACTAAACTATGTTATAATGCCTAATTAATGTGATATATTGAAATTGTTTAGTCTTTGAAAAAACATTTGCACAATGATTAAACAGTGTTTTCGTGTATACTATTACATAGATAGATAAACACAAGTAAATAGAAAGATATGCAGGTAAATGATAGACAGAGAGACAGGAAGGTAGATAGGAAAATAGTCAGGTAGATAAGAAAGTAGGTAGATAGGTATATAGATAGATGAATAAATGGGTAGATACATAGATAGATGGATATATAAATAGATAAAGAGATAAAGAAATAGATATGAAGGTAGTTAATAGATGGTTAAATAGGTATATAAATAGGCAAATCAATACATATATGTATTGATAAATAGGCAAATCAATACATACATGTATTGATAAATAGATAGAGAAAGGTAGACAGGAGAATGAACATAAAGATATTCATAGACAGACAGTTAGGTAAGCAGAAAGATAAACAAGTATGTAAATAGATATGTAGATAGATCAGTAGACAGATTACTAATTACACATACAAATAAATATATAGATTAGCCAGTTCAGTAGGTAGGAAGTCAGAATGTACAAATATGTGGAAGACGAGTGATTGGGTAGGTAGGTGGAACTGTGAAATGAGGACTTCCTTTTAGCCATATTCCAGATATTTTTTGTATATCTTTCTGAGAAAGTTATGATGTCTTAGAATACTTCTCATTCAATTCAACTTTGCAGTCTTATTTTGAGAGATAAATGATTTCCCTCTCTCATAAGACACATAATCTCATCATTTTTTTATTGTCTTATTCCTCTGTATTTCCACTCTCTAAAAACATGGATAAATACAGTAGAGCTCAAGGTTCATGGATCACAGCTCAATACTTCTGTTGTTCAAACTTTATATAAATTTCCAATCTACAAACTATTTCATTATATATATATATGAAAAACAAAAAAACAAGTTAAAAACTTGCAAACGCTTGTATATATATATTGTAACATAAATAAAGTCACTCAAATAATTATAGATGGTTACAATATAACTGTTACCATATAAGTGAAGGAGTTCAAATATCAAGAATTATAAGCAAATTATTATAGCAATGTATTATAACTCAGGTATACAGGCAGTAGATCTTATCCCCTTTCATTTCTTGGTTTGATGTTAAGTGCATGTTTAAACAAATACTAAGTGAATATGGTCTAGCAGGGCGCCACTAGATTATCTGAATCTAGACACGGTTATATCTGATAACCTTTCACATGTACCGGGTTTGAATCCCTTCTTGGTACTTTATTTATAATAAAATGGAAGATTTTGCTTTTTGAGCCATATCACTATAAGCACTAATATTTAGGTAAAAGTAAAACATCTTTAAACCAAAGTGGAGTATATTAGACATAAATCATTTCTCAGATCTTAGCATAACAAATGTGTTTCAATAGTTTTGTAAGTTTACTAGCTCAGATTATATATAACTAATTTAGGATGGCAATTCACTCATCCTTGCATGAAATAGATGATGGGATGTGGTTATAATAATACTAAGAGATCACTAAATATTATAAAATCAATATTTATTTATGGCCTTTAAACAGTTAAACAGCTCATTAATTAAAATGTTGATGACGATGATGATGATGATAATAATAACAATAATGACAATGGTTTCAACTACAGCTCTAGGACTAAGCCTAAACATAAAACTAATTTTTATAAAGAAATTCATAATTATTGCTTAATTTTAGCATATTTACTTATATCTTAATTAACTAATATTCAACCATTGATGATGATGAATAATCACACTTAACCAAGACTACACTTAATGAAATATATATGCCTCATTTAATAAAACAAACTAATATTTATTACTACATTTCTAACATATACATAAAAATTTCTAGATAATATGAAAATTGACATGAATAATAATAATAATAATAATTGATTGTATAACAATCCTCAGATTAATTTTAAGTTCTTCCCCCTTTCCCGTTAAATGTATTTGTATTAAGTTGAACGTCACATTGACCATGATTTTCACTCCATGAGAAAAGTATTTCAAGAAAAAAAACTAGTATCTGCTCATTAGCACACATACTTTAAAAATCCAACATGTAAATAGAATGTAAAAAAAAAATGTTAGTAAAATTGAAAGAGCAAATTTTAGAAAAGTTTTAAATCATTATCTCCTCCCCCGTTCTTCTACCTCAAAAATGCTATACTTAACTTGAAACAAAATAATCCAATATTCTAATACTACTCATTATTTCACATTCACTCACAATTATACACATATAAAATATCATTATGTATGTGCGTGTTTTATCCCATGATAACAAAATATTATTTAAAACCAAAATAATAATATATTAGTTAAAACTAAAATCATAATACCATAAAAAAAAATTGTTTTACACATTAATATTGTAAAATTAATAAACAAATCATTTTCATACATTCAAGATCATTTATGAAGCTCAAAGTTATTTTTAGTAAGACATTCTTGTTTTAAATCGATCTGAATAGTCTTTAAAAGTTCTTTAAATAAAATATATCACTTTATTGCTAAAATGTTTATTAAGACTGATATCATAAAGAAAATGGATATAAAAAGTCATATTACCGATCTTTTGTTTGTGGCGACTTTCCAAGAGTTCAAACTTGTCTTGTATAATGTCTATATTTCTGCAGCTACTATTTCCGTTTTATGTGGGAACAATCTCTTTCTTGAGGTGTATAACTATTTGATGATGATGACTCTATTGAGGTTATTTGCTTTAGTGGACAATTTGGAAATCATTATATTAATTTTTCTTCTCTTCCTGTCAAGCATGTGGATGAAATACAGCAGTTGTTTTCACATTTATAAATTTTCTTGAGTTTAAAATCAGTTGTTGGAACAATTAATTGGACTTGATGATTAATATTTATCAGTAGATTAATTCATCTTCTTTGAATGCAGGTGAATGCTTTCTTCCTTCTATTAAAAACATCTTATTTCTCTGGTCAGTTGAAAGGTGTAGAATATTATTGTAGACACATCTTTTCTTTCCTATGTGATGTGCAGCTTCCCCAGATGGTCCGGAACCGATGGGACATACATATAATTTTTCTAGCCAGACATTTCTTATATTTTCAGCATTCAATTGGATAGTTTAATAATCTGAATCATAAACAATAATCTTAATAATAATTCAAGACAGCTTTTTATATCCAATTTTTAACTAACTTAACCAATCAGAGATAGCATCACTTGCTATTTTTGGACAAATTTGTTTTAATTAGATCTCTAATTTATTTTCAACTATATTATTTTTCAACTGAAAAGTTTAATCCTTTTTCCAGACACTTTTGTAAAAAAAAATAAAATAGACTCAATCCTTATTTCCTTTCTTTTCTTTTTTTTTCTTTCTTTTTAACATCCAGGTAACACTTCAAATCTTTGAGCTTCCTTCTTTAGATCTTGAGATAAGACAATTTCAAAATTTAGAGCTCTGACCCATTATAAGCTTCCAAAGTGAAACAATCATTTACAAAAAAAAAATTGCTACAAAGATCGATATCTGATTAAACAGATTTCCTCTTTTAACAAAAAAAATTGTACAAAAAAAAATAATTTGACAGATTTAATACTTCCTTTTCTTTCAATATTTAGGAAATGTAAATTTTTGTATGTAATGTACACACATCCTTCATTCTTTCAAATCATTCATAAACTAACATTAAATACTATAATTGCTAGCTTAGTAATTATAACCCAATTATTTAATTAAATCTGTAACTTTTAAATCCCAATTATAATTAAAGAAAAGCAAAATAAAAGTATAGAATAAAATATTAGAATTGATCAAGCATAGGTTAGTTTTAAAGAAAGTTAAAATGTTTAATATTTGAAATATAAAACAATTAAATAATTTACACATACATTGCCTATATGTATGCATTATAACTTTGCTTTTTAAAGAAAAATTAAATATTAAAGTTTAAATGTGTGTATTACCTTTTTATCAACACACAAACAAGTAAAGCATGTAATTGTTGACCCATTCTTTCTCTGTTTAAAGCTTTTAGAACTGGACCTTGTAGGGTTTGAACTTGGATGCCCTACAGCTTCATTTATGATTATATAAAAATGTGATGATGATTTTTGGTTTACCTTTTCTACATGCACATTACTATAAATTTAGCTAGTGACTAAATTGTAATGGCACAATATATATAAGTTTGATAACATTAATGGTAATTGAACTACATTTAGACTTAGACTCACATTAACATGGCCTAGGAGGCATTTAATAAAAGAAAAAAAATATTTTGTGTATCTTTAAAGAGAGAATTAAAAAAAAAGATTAACTAAATGCTATGTATGGAGGATACTACTGTATGGTTGTGAAATGTGGACAATGAGTAATAAAAATTAGAAACACATTGGAAGTCTTTGACGTGAATATGGAGAAAAATGGAAAAAAGTCAGTTGGATTAATAAAATAATAAATGAAGAAAAGATTAAGGAAATTATAAATATAAAGAGAAACTGGACTGGACATATATTAAAAAGAAAGTATAGTTTAATTAAAGATACTTTGGGAAGAATGATGAGTGAAATCAAGAAGAGAGAATAAAAGAAGATTGACATTATTAGATGATATAAGAGATGGAAAAAGTTACATAAAGTTGAAGAGCTGGTCAATGAAAAGTGAAAAAATGGATGAATTGGTGAGGTGACTACTTTCTGAATCTATCCAGATGATGATCAATTCAATTGGACATCTTTGATAATCAAATATATTGTTAAATATAGACTTTAATTTAATCTTGTTTTTAGTTACTTTTTACTAGCATTATTTAATATTATAGATACTACTGAGTCAGAATTGGTTTCTAGTTACTGGAATTTCATTAATAACCCAATAATACAACTACAACTCATTTGTAAAAAGATAAAAAACGAATGGATAGCTATCTCAGTTCTTTTTTAGTCCATTCTTTTTGTATCACTCTACAATATATATATTTTTATAATTGAGTAGTCATTTTATTTAGACTGACCTGACCATCATCATCATAATTTCTTGAACTAAATGAATCCCTCTTGAATTGTCAGTTATATTACTTGCAATTGGTTAATTACTAACAATGGTTATAACTTTATGTTTTACCTTGTTTCTGCTTAATTACTTTTGTAATAATGGGTTATTACTTCCCTTAAAGTTTTAGTAAATCAGAAAGAACAAAAGATAGCTATACTTTATTCATAATAATTATTGTGAATACTATTAATTATCATCTCATAAATCTAGCTATTATCCAAATTACTACTGATTAACCAAACTATCTAGTATAAGCATGAGTTATCCATTGAGAATGGATGCATTGTATCAGTAGTGATTCAGAAACAAGGCCACTATTGCAACTACTGTATAGTGGCTATACAGATGTGACTGCATAAAAATTATTGCATGATCACATGCATAGACTAAAACATATGAATCTAAATAAAACACCATTTAAAAAATGTCAATTTATGCAGCAAATGCGAACCAATCCTAACTTGAAATGACAAAGCCCTGGGATTAAATTTACATCAATAATGCAGAACCATGGAGAAATAAATGAATTCTAACCATTATGGATACATACTCAAAAATACTTGAGGTTTACCTTGTTAAATTATACTGGACGAACCACCACAATAAATCATTTGAGGATGCTATTTGCTACCTATGGATTTCCAAAGTGGCCACATCAAACAATGTTTGTATCTAAGCAATTAAAAAAATTTTGATATGATTACACCCAAGACCTCGACTTTGCAGAAAATAACTCTCAAATAGAGTGAATAATCCAAAATATCAAAAGGAACTTAAAGAAAAATTCCAGCATAGATTTGTCAATGTATCTAGCAAAAAAACTAAGAATGTATATTTCAGCTATAAAAATGTTTCCATTGAAACAAATAGTTGACAGCCATGAAAATTTGTCATCAGATCTAAAGTTTTGTGAAGAATGAACCCAAATAAAAATGTATACCTGTGATAATAATTACTAATAAAAAGAAATATCTGCTAACTGTAAAAACACAGGAAATCTAGATCTATAAAAGGCATCAAGATCAACTATATAAGCAAGGAAACAATAAAATTATCAAACTTAAATTAGGTTTAGGTTTATTTAGCTTATAATAGCATTTGCAAATGTTCACATAGTTCTAGATTTGATTAAAAGAAAAAAAAAACAATTTAAAATAAATTCAGATTATTATTAGATCTGAATTTGGATACAAAGCATTCGACTGAAATCTTATTTGAATCATATTATGAGATAATATTATTAAACAGAAAGATTATTATAAACCTAAAACCATAACAAAGAATGATGCCAGAAAAGAACAAAATGTTTCAGTTTATCACAATAATTAAAGTATTTTAAAATCCAAATAGGAAATTACGTAATGCTATAGAAAGATCACAAGGAGTATATATTGATTTGAAATTTTTGTTTGATCTATACTTAGTGATTTTAATTATTTTAAAGTTTTTGTTTAACCAGAACTTAATTTTTTTTTCTTTTTTAAAAAAAAATTAATGATAATTTTAAAGAAATATTTTTAATTTTTGAATAAACATATGTTAAAAATTTTAGTTTGATCTTTTTGGACAGTCAAGTAATTAACAGAATGTGTTCAAGTGAATTATTCTTACACAGTATGTTTATTCAAATAATTATATTTTGAAGATTCTTACAATAAAGGCTCCTAGAGCAAATAACAGAACAGACACTTTTTAATACTATTATGATTTATACAACAAAAGTAAATATGAACAATGAATGATACATGAAAGACATCTTTGCTTACCTCTTTCTATTTCTAGTGTTAAAATGTATAGTATATATTTTTGTCAAAGTATTCTGCTAGATGTATATACTATAAAAATTTCTGTAATGAGCCACAAAAAAATCAAAACCTAATATCAGAAATGATGTATGTATTTTTATTTAGTCTCTATAATAATTAATTTAAATAACATTTTAAAACTGTAGTGATAATAATATTGTGCACATATATGTATTCTTAAAAGAATTCCCCTTGTGTATATTGTAATAATTTCAGCCAAGTGCTATAAAACTACAATTTAAAATCTGTTTTATGTTGACATAAACAAATTGAAAACAAAGTTATAAAGAAAAAAATCATAACAAAACTCTGTAGAAATGGTGAATATCTACAATTTAGACCCGAACTTAATTCATTTATCTACTTATGTTCTAGTGGTAAAATGCATATATTAAACCACTAAACATTACATGATCACCATTTTATATACTTACCCAAGCTGTTAAAACAGGCAAAACCCTCATAAAGTAGTGCCACCTAATGCAAACCAGAGTAATCAAGGGATGCAAAAAGGTTTGTGTAGGCAAAAGATAGGGATTTTATGCACAAACTTTCTTGCATCCATTACTGTATGGAGAGTTTTGGCTGTTTTAAAATGCATATATATATATATTGTACCGGTATAAATCCACCACGCTTACTCATACACAGTACCCGAGTTCAAACCCAGTCCATGTTTAAGAATTAATTCCAAAACGCCAACTAAATTCAAACCCAAACCCCGGTATGACCAACCGATGATGACTTTATAACAGCACGGGGTTATCCCTTTTCTAGCTCAGCTCAGAACATAGACTAAATTCTTACAGTTAATGATATATAGATTTATTAGACTCTAGATACTGGAACGGTCATTCATGTAACGTATATATTTAAGTTGCCAATACAGACAGAAAATGGTTAAATAGACTTGGAGAGTAATAAGGTGGAGGACACAAAATTATATTAAATAAATTGTTTAATAAGAAAATAGAAATATAAGCATATAAACATAGTATTCAACAGTACGGTAAGACTTTCATGAATCCTCTTGTATTTGGCTACTAGTCTTTAGTAATCATTTTATCTGGTGAACAAACTCATGCCAATAGCTGTGTAGTTAAATGATTGAGGGGTGGCTAAGAGAATCAGAGTATTTGAGCATTGAAAAAAATATTTATCTAAAGATTATTTATTAATTTATTTTATTCGAATAGACTCGAGCCGTTACGTAGACGAACAGTTGGAGGAGGTTTTATATAAATACAACATAGGAGATAGATGTACGGGTGGTTGCCTGGATTCAAGAGCCCTACAGTAATCACTTGCGGTGCATCAACGGAATACCGGGTGGCTTGTACTTTGACAAGGCTTAATGCCCCCAAGTAGATCCGGGACACTACAACCAGCCGGGATCATTTCGAAACCCGGTGATCCAAGAGATTACCTGGGAAAGAAACTGCTTTCTTTCCCCAATGGTAGTATGGCGAGACGCTAACTTCAGCGAAGAGAAGGCATTGCCACAAACATGAAGGACGAGTACTTGAAGTGGATTTTTAAAAGAAATTATACAAAACCTGGAATCTATTCGTCTATTTCTACGCCACAGGCTGAGATCCTTATCCCAATAAAACATAGCGGAATTAAACTGACCGCGAAAACAATAATTAATTAATTTTACTCTGAAACTCCTAACCCTCCAGGTTGACAGGCGGTAGCGATAGTATCAAATTATACAGTGAGTTATTTCTTATTTCATATATGACATTAATATAATACTCGGAAATCATTTTATATATTTAAGATTGAACCTTAGATTACAATTATATGACAACTTAACATAGAATAATAAAGTGAGTTAACATTTACCAACTCGGAATATGAAAGAATATTTAATTCAGAAAACGGAATTACTTGTAAATAACTTAATCATCATTTTACACTAGTTTTACACAGAGTTGGGAAATATTACTATTGGCATCGTTTGTTTATGGAATAAGCAACAAAAAAAAATATAAATGCATTCATTTGAATTATTATTACTATTAATTACAATTTTTATGAATTATTTCTAAAGACTAGAGCGGAGGATTAAAAGAAAAGAAAATTTACTGACAGGTTAAACAGTATCATTATAAACAAGATAAAAACTTACATGTCATTTATTTGATTGATAACATTAAGCTCGGGAGAAAGTTAAAAGTTCATGTAACACAGTTACCCTTCTTTCTTCATCCGGCTTGGCTTCTTACGATTTATATTTCCGACGAACGTAGGCGCGCATTTTGAAAGTTATTTGCAAGGCATTGTCAATTTGGAGATTGGAAGCTGGAAATTATGAAGCACATAACACATGATCAGTCAGCGGCACGAAGATCCAAATTGGCGGGGCAGAGACCAGCTCCTGGCACTTAGCCCATCAACATTGCGGTTTACCGGTGAACTTCTTAACAAATTTGTTTGAATTACTCTCAACTGCTGTGCTGTCTTGAGACTACCTCTCTCAAAGACCTCAAAAGTTAGAATGTTAGTTTTTCTCTAAGATCGCCACAGTTGACCTTTCCGCCTGATTTTTGTTTTTAGGCTCCGCCTACTTTTTCCAGCCTCCAGCCATTCAGCTTGACCATACAATCTCAATTATCCTTTTTATTGTTCCGTTTCCAGCAATCTTTTACTTTAATACGCAATTTTTAAATTGACTCAGTAATTACACATAAATTCCTTAACTAATTTCGAATACAATTTAATTACTCTGTACATTTTGCAATTTAGATTTTAATTAAAAACACTGATCAAAGGAATGTGACTTTTGATCAGTATTTTTAAACGACTTTGTATAATTTTACAAAAAGCTAAAATTTAAACAAATACGCCCGCAATGAACTTTAAATTAAATTGATACAAATTCACAAACCACGCACACACGAATATTATTTCATGGTTTGTGACATTTATATACGGAACCTTACATATTTATTTACAAAACATAATATATATACTAATTTTTTTATTATGACTGAAAATAGACAAATCTCACTGCGGGCGGATAGTAGTTCGAATTACCGTACTTAAAAACACATGAAACGAAGATCGGTTCTTCGATCTGTCTGTTTCAATATATATATATAATGGGACAGCATATTTGATAGCCCTAGTTGAGGCACCAAATATAATGGAATGGCATTTAATCATCCCAGTTGATATACCAAATATAACAGAATCGATTATATTTAATGCTTGAAAATCATTAACTTAATGATTCACAGTTAGGTTGGCCAAATATAACAGAATGGATTATATTTAAAGTCTAAGTTGGTCTTGTTAAATATAATGGGTTGACTAAATTCCCTAGAAAGAGGATATGCATTTCACTACAATCGGACTTTGGGTCTTCAGGTAGAATGCTAGAAATGAATCAATGAAATACTAAGTCCATGATTATATCTATCTTTATTATGCTAGCTCAATAATTTTTAAATAAGTTTTAATATAATTTAGACTAGTTCATCCATCTTTTATCCCTCTTTCAGTCACCATTATGCCATAATATTCAAACTCATGGAGAATTTGCTTCATATATGCATTAACTAATAATTGATATTCATATGATATTTATAATATTAACATATATATATATGATATAATTTAATAATGATTAGACAAAGAGATCAAGTTAATAAATCAATATTTAATAAACAATAAAAAATATAATATAATAGATAAATAAAATATTAATAAATAAATACGGATGGATTTTACCATTTTAAAAATATTAATAAATAATATTCTTATTTAATACCATATGATAAAATTCAATACTATAATAAACTTTCAAAAATTAAAGAAAATAGTTTAAATTAACAGATATATAAAAACAATATCTGGATTCAAAAATTAATAATTTATGTAACTTATTAATTTATTTACCGTTCTTATTTATATGTTTCATAATTACTAATATACAAGTACTATTTACAATTATATAACTTATATATTATATGTATTTTTGATAAATAAAATACATTAAACGTTTACAATATTATGTAGTAAATACAATATAATCCTGCTTAAAATATCTGTTAAATAATAACTATTCTTTATATCCTTCATATAATTTGATGAATTATGTCAAGCTTTCAATTATATATATATATATATATGTGTGTGTATAAGTATTTTTTAAGTGCATATAATGTAATAATTTAGCTTTGTACCACAAAACTAAAAATTTGATATCGAGATTAATATCGACATAAAAAAAAATCAAAGTGAATTCAGTAAAATTATGTATAATTTTTAAATTAACAAATGTCATAAATTAAAATAAAATGTTAATTTAAGTGCTACCAATCAAAATAGTCATAACATACGTAAAACATTTCACAGTATTACACATTTGAATAAAGTGGCAGATAGTATTATGTTTTTTGAGCTTATTCTTTTCATATTACTTTTTAATCATGACCTAGAAAAAACATCAAAAATTGGTCAGAACTTAAATGAAGAAAGAAACAGTAAAATCATTTCTAAACTAAACATTGTAATTGGAATTTCTAGATCAATGAGTTCCATTGTCTGACATAAAATGTTATGGCATATCACATGTTTAAGTTTATCCACAGCATTTTTTTGAGTAAAGCATTATTTGCTATCATCATGTTTTAAAGTTATCCATGGTTATTTAGTTTTGCATTTTTTTTCAATTTGACTAGTTTTTGTTTTTCAAATTCTTTTCTGCAAATATTAATTTTAATTATGACCAAAATGGCATAAAAATTGATCAGCATAGGAGTTCAAAAATAGATTGCTTTTAGAAGAGAAAGCTATAAATAGCTGGCAATTTCTGATTAACTTAATCTACATTATTTTAAAAAATGTCAAATAAAAAAGTGCAAGTAGCAAATGAAATTCAGCTTGGGCAATTTATGCGGGACTATTATAGAATTAAAGGAAATTCTTGCCAATGTGGTTTAATCATGGCAAGTAGTCTGCAAAAGCATTTCTGAGGTGATAATTTGTGTAAAGTTTAATTGATTATTTGATAAATGTTTTGCCTGTCTTCTAGCACATGTACTGTTTTTTCAACAGGGTTTATTGACAACAAAATTAGATTTCACTAAATTCAGGGAAGGAACTGGATAATAAGGCTTTTACAATTTATAGAACTATTGTTGAATAATATAACTCAAGAGAGCAGAAATGATAAAATCAATGATCTGTGAATTTTTATTAAGACATTTAAATGTATATTTAAATGCGTATTTTTACAAATTTTTAATTTTTACTGCTTAAATGACTGTTTGGATGATAATTTTGATTTTGGCTGGGATCTGAAATGATTATTACTAAATATATTTATTTTAAGGTAGCTTCAACAAACAATTGAGATAACGAATGACATTGTGAAACCAATTAATTCATTTTAGCAGATTCAACTGAATATATTACAATATATATTATATATATAGCAATAATTTTATTATATGGAAAATTGTCAATTTATTGTTACTAGGGTGCACCCTAAATGAATAGACTTAAGCATTTTTTAATGTTTCAATTTTTAAAAATAAAGGGAGTAGACAAAAATTCAATAAATATCATTATACACTATAGCAAAGGCATTTTCAAAGATTTCATTGAATGTTTTGTTTCCTCCATACATGAATTATCACTAGGATATCAATGTAGTTTTAGTAAATCAAGAAGCATTATACTATTTTATGCTATCAGACAAATGCAAGAAAAATGTCAGGATTGGAATCATGATTAATGAAATTGATTTTGTTAATCAGTTTAATGCACTTAATTCAATGAATTGAGCAGATTTGTAGCCCTGTATAACATTAGTTGATTATAGAATTCTATATGTTGAAATAAGAGAAACTGTTATTGCTACAAGTGGGCAATCTAACATGTTTAAATAAACATTTATATTAAACATGAATTTGTACTAGTTTCAATTTTGTTTCAATTTTTATGACAGTAACAATTTACAGGAAGCTTAATGAATGAGAATTAACAATAATATAGCTTTGATGATGGGATTTTAAATTTAAATCAATTAAAAGTAAGTATAAGGAGACAAGAACTTCACTGTTTTGGTATCTGGTTTTACAATATGATAATTGTCTTATCTTTTCCAATTGAAAAAAGTGATTTATAGAACTTACTTAAAGTTTTGAAGGCAATTACTGTCAAAAAATCCAAATTCTTTATCATCAATGATGGAAAAAAAATCTTCAGCAGTTTTTAGCTTGATTGGCTATCGATTTGAGAATGCAAACTAATTTACATATTTTGGCACTTTTTCAAGTAGAAAGGTGAAACTTAGCATAGGCTTAAAATACTACCCTTGCTTTAACATGTTAAAAGATAAGTTATTTGATCAGAATGAAGTAACTAAAGTAATTGAATTAACTGTATGTAGAGTTATTATTTTACCTATTTATTGTATGTAAATGAGATTTAAACATCTTAAAACTATTAAAACTTTCATTTAAGGATGCTCTGTAAGAGTCTAAAAATGTAATGTCAAAATTAAAAGATCAATGTGTATGTCTTTAATTTTTTGGATGTGTATTATGAAACCACTGCTGATAACTCTAATATTGGTTTGATTAACATATAGAACAAATTAACAATATAGATTCTAAAACAATTATAATAAACTTCAGCATGGTTTTGTGAAAAAAAACAGATTATGTTTGCATAATAAGGATAAGGATTATCTTAAAGTTATTTTAAGAATGTGCAATGATGACTTATCTTAGTGGGAAGATATAGTGGAGGTTAAAATTCATGGGGAGCAGCAATTACACATAGGATTGGGGGATCTTTCAGAATAAAAAGTTAACTATAAAACAAATTTGAACCCAGCATCACAAAATATCAGGTAAACATAATAATGGATCAATGTTGCATATGTGGATATAATTGTAGTTCGTAAATAGGTAAAACATTTGTCTAGTGCAGGAGTGTCTTACTAAGATCTACTTTTTATTTTTAAAATGTGTTGCAATCAACTTGTTATCATAGTCACAGTCTAAGTGAAGGGAGGTAAGAAATATATACTATTTTTATATATGTACTTAATGGACAAAAAAAACTCATGTCCGTGGAATTAAAGCACAATATTAATTAATTCAAACTAACTACATTAAGTCAAGATTAAAAATGTTATTTTCAATAATGATAGGACTTAGTATGCTTCACCTATCTAGAATTGAAAAAAAAAATTAGAACAAAAACAAAAATAATAAAAAAACTTTAAAATCTTGACTTAATTTGTTTCACTCCTAACCTGACAGCTCTTGTCAGATTGGCCTTGTTATCGACCAAAATTGGCTTCGTGATCCACGGTGGATCACGATTGGTTTGTTGGCTACCCCTGATCTAGTGTGTTATTATTATTTGTTGAAAATGACTACACAAAAAAAAAGTGATCGAAACGTTCGGTGTTAAAGATGTGAATATGTATATATCGTTGATGAGAAAAAAATTTTGTTTTTAAAAAAGAAAAGAAGGAGGGTATATATATATATATTTGATTGGAGTCAATAAAAGACGTTATAGTTTATAAGACATATATATTTTAAAGAAAAAAAAACAGGTTTCTTCCTGCAGTTGTTAAAGAGTTTGTTAATGGCGGTGATAAAAAGTTAAATATATATATATATTATTTATTATTGTCCTTTTATCTTTTTTCTTCGATTTGGAATGATTACGTTCATTTATGAGTGGCTGCTTCTGCTGCTAATGAAATTGTGAAGTTTGAATACGTCTTTGTAGAGGAAAACCTAATATATCCTTGTGTAGCTTATTATTAGTAAAAGTTATTTCAAATAAAATAAAATGTATCTATTTAAATTCTATGCTTGAAATTTCAAATATTTAATATCTACTTTAAAACAGGTTAATTTGCATATTATTAATTTACAAACTGTTTTTCATAAAAAAAAAAAAAAAAGCATTCAACATACGTATTCTGTAAAGTTGAATTATATAATAAATGCAAAAATTAAATGTTTTATATTTTTTTGGAAAATATAAAAAAGGGTAAAATTTTAAATATAATATTAAATAAAAATTAATAATAGTAATAAAAATGAGTTATAAATTTCATCTTACTACATTTGCATATTATCTATTTTTTTTAAAAGTATGTTTATATATTAATTTTAATAAAAATAAAAATTGGGCACCTGAGATTACATTTTAATTGGAAGATTACATAAAAACAAGATTATTTCAAATTTTGTTTTTAAGCATACGCATTAAAAATTAGCATAAAACCTTTATTAGTTTGACAATAAATTAATTTACAATGATGTACACGCACACACACATATAAAATACAGAAGATTTGAACACAGACTTTCAAGCTTCCTTCCGTTATCCATTTTATCTCATACAACCGATACACATGATCACACAATGTGAAAATGATCTCCAATAGATATATTTTGTGCTGAATCAACATTCATCAGTTGGTCCAGATCATCATCTCTCACACCTAAATATAATTATTGTTTGATTTATATAAAGATAACAAATCTACACACTTTAATGGACAGGCATTAATCTACTCCATCCTCCAATTTTCAGCTATCCATACCATTAAAATTCTGATGATGGAATGCCCAACTCCCTTGTAAATACCAATACTAATGTCATGCATGTTTGACTTTAAGTCATTCTGACTCATCATATATAGACCTTGTCCATTTAAATACACAGAAGAGAAATGGGCACATTACATGCTGAATTTGTAATATTTTAACTACAAATATATTTATATACCTGGAATCTAGATGTAATATAAGGGATTTGAACACAGACTTTCAAGCTCCCTTAAGCCATTCACTCTATCTCATAAAACTGATATGCATGATTACACACACGTGGTAAAGAAATAATAAATGATCTCCAATATATGTATTTCATGCAAAAACAGCAATCATCAGTTGGTTCAGAACATCATCCCCCCCATATATATATATAATCAGTGCTCAGCTTATATTAAGATAGCAAATCTTCACACTTTAATGACCTTGAACTTTTCAGTCATCCATACTATTAAATTCTGATAATGAAATATCCACGACTCTTGTTAATGCCAATATCATTGTCATGCTCATGTTGATTTTAAGTTATTGGCATTAACAAAAGATTTGGACATTTTTATCATCAGAATTTCAATGATGTGGATGGCTGAAGAATTAATTGGAGGGTTGAATAGATAAAAGACTGTCTATTAAAATGTGAAGATTTGCTATCTTAATATAAACAGCACTGATTACATATATGTATGGGGGATGACGACCTGGACTAACTAATGAATGCAGGTTCAGCACGAAATATGTACATTGGAGATCATTTACCTTTCTTATATGTTAATATTAAATCGTACTATCACACTTCCAACGTAAAGCTGTAACAACAAATCGATTTGTTGTTACAGCTTTACATTGGAAGTGTGATAGCACGATTTAATATTATCATATTGAAGACAAACGTAAAGCGTAAATGTACAGGTTATTACTTTTTTATAAGTGTGTGATCATGTGTACCAGTTCTATGAGATCAAATGGATGTATGAAGGGAGCTTGAAAGTCTGTGTTCAAATCCCCTATATTACATCTAGACTCCAGGTATATAAAATATATTTGTATTAAATATATAGGTATCTCAAAACTCTGTTATAATTAATAATAATATACAATACTAAAATAGAGTTTAAATATATTGAATAAACTTAATTAAACAGACTATATTTTCAATATATGTATATCATAATCATGGTTATTCTGCTGAGATCCATTTTATGCTAATTTGAATACTGTTAAATCTTTGATTTATTGCATATTCGTTTTCTGCAATGAACCATGCCTCTTTAATCGGATTTTTCTTCACACATTATTTTAATAATACTAGGATAAAAACTATGTTTATGTTTTTTGTTTCAGGGTTGTAAAATTCCATTGTATTAGTTGTAAAACACAACACACCTTGATGTAACAATGCAAAGACCAATTTAACTGAGACAATGGTATTTTATAACCATGAAAAAGAACATGAGCACAGTTTTTACTGTTGTATTATTAAAATAATGTATTTAAGAAAAAAAACGATAGGAAACATAAGTTTAAAGTGGCATGGTTCATCACACAAAATGAATACACAATAAAACAAAGAATTAACAGTATTCATATTAGCAAAACATGGGTCTTCTCAGCAAAATGACTTCAAAAGCATATTAGTGTTATTCGTTAACATAGTGCAGAATTCGACCACCACACAGAACTGCAGCACCATCCAGATAGCAAAGCTACCCGTAGTACTGAGTTCAAACATAGTTTATCGGTTCCACAATACAATCTACGAAACAATGCATCTGATGCAACATTAATAAATATTTCTTTAGGCATGGTGATCAGGGTATGCAAGAGATTTATGATTTTATTTCGAGTTAGCCAATCAGAACATTAATCTTACACATTTATATTTAAATAATCGAGGAAACATATTGAATGGGTAGCGAATAAGTAAATAAAGAAGTAACGGCAGACGTATAGTTTGAAATTATTTATTAAAACATTATATCATTTAACAGTAAAACTAATAATATTTGGCAAGATTTAAATCTCAGTAGCGGAATTTTCCGATACTATTATATTTACAAAGAGGAACACATTTATTTGATGATGTAATCTAGCTGCCTAAAATTCTCGAGCAAGTATTTCTAAGGCATGCCTTTAGGGATTTATACCTTTGCAATACAAGAGTCTAAAATAAGATTTATAATAGCAGTGGTGGACATATATTTATTTAATTAAAAATATTTACTAATAACTAGGGGCAAACATTTATTTGAGAGTGAATTATGAAGCTAATGCAGGGACAGAGTTATACATAGAATAATAAAGTTAATAAAAGAAACACGTGTTACGTTTAGAAAGGCGATAGGAAATGGCAGTATATTGAAACTGCAAAGCCATGAATGAGTTTATAAATACGAGTTGGCATTTGCCATAGACCCAAAGAGGTAAGGTGTCACATAAGCATAACCAGGGACAAGTGGTTCGTGCCACAGTTGCCTGCTGGCTGCGTGACGGTCATCAAGCCTTACGGGAGCATTTATTATGTCTGCTTGTGTAGGACGACTGGGGTTAATTTCACCCTATAGAATCTGGAATATTCAAGGCTTGTAACGGGTCATCGCATCTCTAAAACGTAACACATATAAAATGTACAGATGATTCTGTTAAGACTTAAATATATTTTATAACTCGGCCCTACATTATCAACATTTAATAAGGAACGTTTGCGACTCTCAAAGAAATGCAAATTTTATGGAATTATTAATTGAAATTTAATAAAATATAAAAACAGTACATAAACGGGGTGATTATTATAACTAATATGTCAGCCATTTGTTAAGCGCTAGACCCCGGTATTACAATAAATGAAGCAATGAATGCATGTCGATTTAGATGAAAATATTAAGTTATTTATGAAAGTAAATATTAATGAAAATTTGACACGCATCCACTGTTTCAAGCGATCATAGATTTATACTTAGAAAATTATAAGAATGCGATAATTATATAATAAAATGTAGATTTTAGAAATACGTACCCAAGAAAGATAGAATCCGACAAGCTAGATTATTAAAGAAATTTACATATTAATTATTAAATTTATAGCGTTACAAATGAGAATTTACAGTTTATAAGTTATATAAAGAATGAATAAGCTATAGTGAGATATTAGTAGATTACTCTAGAAAATTTGGATACACAGGTACCTGTTTATGAGAAGTTTTCCGATTCTGTGATCAGTAGCAAATTGTTCATGATTCTAGCATTAGCAGTTCTTTACAGCATTTAGATGATTCGTGTAATTTAACAGCAGCAGCTTTCAAATTATTTTAGGCAGCAGATCTTCATGGTTGAATTTATGAAGGGCAATGGAAGGTTTGGCATCTGATAGGCCATCTCTAGACAAAGAATAGTCTGGGCACTTTTACTCGATCATACTGTGGCAGGTAAAATTAATTTAATATCTTGGAGACTCTCAACTGATTGAGAGCACAGCTAAAATTAAAGTGAAAGTCTCTAGAAAGTCTAAAATGGCCTCCTTTCTTAGATCTTATCTTTTACATTTTTGTTAGTGTATTTTTATATTCCACTTAATCTGCCCTGAGGATAATCAATGCATTTTTGTTAGTTTAATTATAGAGAAGGCTGCCATTATATTGTTTATGTTTAGATTTTACATTTAATTTTTATAATTACATTTTAGGGAATTTTTCTTTTTAATTAATCTATTATCTCTCACTGACCAATGCTTTTAAAATTTCAAAGACAAAAAGAGAACATATGATTATTTTTACTTTTAATTAAATATTACAGTCTATTTCTAAAATTATTACTAAATGAAATTTAAACAAAGCAATAACTAACGAATTTTGCAATTCAAAATAAATGATTAAAATTATATATTTATACATAACTAAAAGAAGAAATCTAAATTACATTATTTATTTTTATTTATTGCCTTAAATTTGAGATCGAAATGTGTGCATGTTTATGGTGAATTCTACATATATCTATACATTTTTAATATTGCTACACACACAATTCGATATCAAAAAGTTTAAATTTGGGTAGGATAGACTGGTGAGTGAGAGACGATAAAAAAAGGTGAAACTTAAGATTCGAATACGAATCTTATTGTTTCACTAGGGATAAAACAACAATTTAAAAATATTGTTATTAATTGGGAGATAAATATATTACTATTTTATTATTGTTGGATAGTAATTAAAATAAATAAACAAATAAATTAAATTTATTAAATCTTGTAAAATAAATGGTTATAATCAATTACTTAAGCATATTTTTTTTTATGTAGTGAATCTAAAGCTGTCTTGAATAATTATGAGTAGTTATTAAAAATGAAGCCAGAGGGGGTAATATTAATTATTCACACTAAGATTATTGGTGAATTTCTTACCACAGTGCATTGGGATAAAAGCTATATATAATTTACCAAAGTTGTAGGGGAGTTGATTAAGAAAAGAAGAACTAAACAACCAAAACTTCAACTCTGATCTTCTAAAATAAGGAGGGAAAAAAAGCTAAAAATCAGAAAATTTTGAATCTAATTGAATGGGAATATAATATTGATATCTAAAAATGACTGAATAGAAAATCTTCAAACCTTGCTGTCATTTCAAATATCTTTTTCATTGACTGATAGTTCTTAAAAGTTATACTGGAAGAAAAATGGAAACCTTGTGCTTTATAGCTGTCTCACGTAAATATTGCTTTAAACCCAGAAAAATTCAAGAAAAAGTAAGCTTTTGCTTTTATTTTGTTCATATGTTTAAAATCTTATCTTTAAAAATGACACACAAATTATTTACAATTAAACCAAAGAGCTGATAATGTTTGTATTTTCGTGCCACTAGTAAACATAAAGCAGAGCAGATGTTCATTTGAAAATCGTAATTTCAAGAAAATAATTCAAAATAATTTTAAATAAGGATTTCAGAAGATATTATAAATAAAATCAAAAGTCATTTTATATCATATAATTTTAATAAAGTTAAAAGATAATCGCAAGTGATTTTATTCTCAGTTCTTTATTAAGAAATAAACACTCATCTGCTGATTTTTTCTAGCACCAAACTTGTGTAATGATGGTAATAGAAAATTACAAATTCATTAAAATGTTAAGGATATCATATTTATAATTGGATAAATTCCTTTTAATATTGATAATTATATAATATTTTGCTAATAAAAATGAACAAAATAAATATTTACTTTTAAGGTTTTATTGTGAAATATACGTTGTCGTTGTAATAAGGTTTTAAAATATTTAACATGCCAGATTATTTAAAGATTGTTAGAAACCATACCGCAGAGGAAAGAATAAAAGTAACAAAAAATTTTAAAAAGTTAAAATATTTTAATTGCAATAAAATTATAAAGTCATTTTTTCAAGGAAATCATATGGATTAAAACGTAAATAAACTAATTTTAGTTATAACCCACTTGAACATTTAAACCTTGTCTCACTATATAATACTGAATAAATCAATAAATGTATATAAAAAGTTTGTTGTGAAGACTACAATAACCTATACCGTATTAAGGAAAATTATCTCCAGAAAAATGGATAACTGATTTTAATTGTGATATACTTGAAGATCTTTGAATATTGCCTTATTATATTAGCATCAAATAGAATAATAAAATATATATGCGTTATCTGAAATGTTTACTCATCATAATATCAGTGCCTATCATTTTAACTCACCAGAATAAAATAAACTTTATTAATAGGATAAACTCTGATAGTAGAAAACGTTTGTTTATTATTTTTTCTTATTATTGCTGTGTTGTCTTATAATACTTACGTCATGTGTTATTTGGGAATTTTGTTTTTAAACATATGTTTTATTGTGGCATGACAAATATATATATTGAGTTAAAGAGAAGAAAAAAATGTGTAAAATATATACATATATTACATGTATTTTTATTTTTTCAGTTAAGGGAAAACATAATATTATATATATCATTTATTTAGAGAATATGAGAGAGATATTTACTTCTCTCATATTTTAAAACAGATTTTAATGTATATTATTAAAGAGTGAACATGCAGACATTTTATCAAAGGTATTAGAATGACTGAATTATTTTCTTATATAAATGAAAATTTGATATAAGCCTTTTTCATTTTGTAATTTTGTATAGAAATGAACTTGTCCACTTTGAATACATATGCAGGTTTGATCTTTATTGCTTAAATACATTGTGCTCTCTCTAACAAAAATATAGTTGTCATTTTAAAACAATTAATGATCATTTGACATATATATTTAGGTCTGTCTATTAATACATTAATGGTTCTGCATTGTGAAATGGAATATGTATATCTCTACTGTTGTTGTTAGTGTACCTTGCTATAATATTGAAAATGATTTGTGATAGTTTTTAGCTGATAGGATGTGCCAATAGAATGGCATCCAATAGAGTAATATTAATATTGAGCATGGATTGATGGAGAATCACCTATTGCTGATTCCATGAGAGGAAAATTTTGGCAGAGGCTGAGTAATAATTAATGCTTGTTAGCATAATTCTAAAAGAAAGGATATCCACGGTATGACTTCTATTTTTTTTTCATAATGAGGAAAAGCCCACATGGGTATACCCATAGAGAGGTAGTAGAATTAGCAATATTATTATACAACTGTCATGTTGTTTTATAGAGCCTCGCTTGTTTTTTATTAGATCCCTCATGATGATATAGAGTTAGTTTTTCCACCGTGTATGGTGAAGTATAGTAGTTCAAATCATATAGCAAGTGTAAAATAATGTTAGATTTAGGAACATTAATCTAGCTATAGTGTTGGCCTAATTGAAATAGTGTTTATGATCATCATCAGTTATAGGCAGACCAAAGCCAGATCTATTAATGATTGTAGAAATTTTTAGATGTAAAAGTAAGAGATGTACATGGGCAGTGTGGATTCATCATCATTGAATAATGATTTAAAAATGGATTGATAAGATCAGTTAAGTATTCAATAATTAGGTTGTGGACATAGATGTTTTAGTGACATGTGTGTATTTGCCTTTTGATGTCTATTCTTTAATACACCAAACCTATTCATCTCAAATTTTAATCAGTTATTAATTGCACAGAGTATGATAATTGCCCATATCATACTCTGTCCAAAAGAAATAGTTGGTATAATGCACTATCTTTATAACTTTTAAATTCTAAATTTAAAATTTGTGCATACCATAAGCTCCTAAATATATTGTTATTTTCATAATGTAGGTGCTAATTCAGTTTCAATAAGATTTCATCATCTTATTCTTTAAGATAGACTAAACCATAATAAGTAATACTTTGAATTTCATTGTATAAGCAGGTTGTATCATTTGCTGAGTATACAGTCAATGGGATACCAAGTATTTTCCCATCCATAAGTTCTGTTAAAATATTGGTTTTATTTCATGCCATGTCTTTGAATTAAAATTTGTAAATATTGTAAATAAAGTTTGTTGTATTTAAAAATTTATTTAGTTGCCTGTAGTCTTATTGCTAATTACCACATATATACACTATTATTGTTATTGCTATCAACCTATAAGAAAATTATAAATTGAAATCATCATCGACCAATATAGTAATATTAACTATATTATGCTATATCATAATAATTTTGTTAAGCCTTATAATTTATTAGTACATCTAATGCATAATCACACAATAATCAAAATGTTAATAACTTAGAGTACATATTCTTTTAAGTAATAGATTAAACAAAAATAATATTGATTTAATTGGTTTAATTGAACCTACAGACCTATCATTCACTGATCTTGATCACATGGTTTATAATTACTTGAGAAAAGGAATTTGGTAAGTTATTGTGTTTATTTATTAAAAAGTTATTCTGATTTCTTAAATATTAAAGTTATAAGAGTTATTGAGCTCATAAAGTTGATGTGTAACTGCTAAATATAGTCCTTAATTTGAGTTTATATTGAGAGCTGTCATGTGCATTATGTTTGGGTAGTGGCAAAATCCCTCTCACTGACCCAAATATATGTTGTATAACAATGTTGAAATGTTTGAACCCTAAGAAGAATTAGTTGTTAAATTTCAAGGTAGAATTTAAATTTATAATAAATTTTATATTTAGTCAATTATTATAGTTAGACTTGAAATAGATTACTTTCACTGTTTTATGAAAAGCAATCAAACCTTAAGATGTAAATTTCTTCTTTTGGCATAAAATGTATAGTTTGATTTAACTTCAGGATAAATATTCTGGTTGTGTCAAGCTTGAATGAAATCCCTATTCTTATTTAGCTTATCTTTTTACCAAACTAATACCATATTAGTTTATAGTTTAAGATTTCAATCTCCATCATTAACATTGTTCTTCAATTTCATTTTGATTGTTCTTTTAGTTATTCATTCTCATTTGACATTAATTCATTATCATACATTAACTTTTATTCTTTTATCACCTTAACTATTCATTAACTCTTATTCTATCATCATCTTAATCATTCATTATTCTCATACATCTTCGTTCTTTTCTCTTCATTCTTAAACTCATTTCATTCCACTATTTAATTATTACTTCTTTCTATCATCCATTTAGTCATCTAGATCATAATTTACTTATTATTTCATTTACAAGTTTAATTTTATAATCATTCCAGAGATATAATTATTAGTTATTTATTGGTTTGCTGAATATTAAATTTAACTCATCACATTTTGTTTGTGTGGATTTTAAAGCTGGTTTGATCAGAAGTTATTATCTTTATTAATCACCTTGTGATCTTCTTTAGATCTATAGTTTTATGCTAGTTTTATTCAATACAGGAATCATTTCGTTAGTTTTACATTTTTGTTTCTTTATGCTTATATTCTTGATAATGAGAGTATGATAGGTTGCATAGAAAAATTTAGTCACTAAAATGTATGGCATGGTTCATTGATGACCAGTTAGATCAGGGAGAAGGTTACAATATATATATATATATATATATATATATATATATATATATATGACTTGGATATTAAATAGAAAAGCGATACAACAACTTCAGACCACTCAAAGAAGTATGGAGAGATGCATGTTAGGAGTAACAAGAAGAGATCAAAAATGCAATCTATGGGTAAGAAAACAAACAGGTGTGACTGACTTCATCGAAAAAAATTAAAAGACTGAAGTGGAGTTGAGCTGGACATATTGCTAGAAGAGATGATAATAGATGGTCAATTGAAATCTTAAACCAGATTCCAAGAGATTATAAAAGATCCAGAAAGAGACCACATGTGAGATGGATAGATGAAATAAGAAAGTGTGCTGGGATGATGTAGAAAAAGAAGCTAAAGATCGGAAAAAATGGATTGAACTTGGTGAGACCTTCATCCTGCAGTGAATTGATAATATCTGATGATATATATATATATATATATATATATATATATATATATATATATATATCATCTTTCATATATATATATATATATATATATATATATATATATATATATTGTGCCCTTTTGTATGGGTCACCATTTAAGTTTTGTGCTAATCTAGTAGAAAATTTTAAATTTAAGAAGTATTTTAAAATGTGTGATGTTGACTTTGCTTGTGGTAATGTTACCATAAGTTTAATTAGAGCAATCTATGAGTATTTGATGTGTGAATTGTGTTGGTATTGAGAAGATATTTAAAAATGATGATGATTATGATGTAATACTGCATTAATAAATTTAATGACAAATGTTTAAAGCTAAAGTATTTAAAAGACAAGTTAAAATTAGACAAAGATATTTATTTAATTTAAAATATATGTTAAAAGTGAATAGAAATATTTTAAATTATAAGTACTCAAATTGAGATTAATATTTGATTTTAATCATATCAAATAATTATTTTAAAATCTGATATAATATCTTATTTATTTTAAAAAATAAATATTTATTTTAAAAAAGCAATTGTTAAGTTATTTTTAGATTATGGGAAGCGTTTCTTGTATTGTAAAAAACAGATGTTAATTAGAGATACACACACACATGCTTGGAAGCTTTCTCATAAAGTTGCAAAAACTATTTTAAAATTATGTTGTGAAATTTATAAATAATACGTGAGTTATCACGAGATAAAAATAAAAGATATTAATGTAAAATATTAAATCTGATTTTTAAAAATATTGTCTTAAAAATATAACGTATTTAAAAAGATTTAGTTTATTTTAAATGATCTTATAAAAGTTAAGATTTAAATCAAGTGAGAAAGAATATTTTAAAAAATGTTTGATAGATTTGAATAAACGATAAAGATTATTTTTAAAAAATGTAATAATATTAAATATTAAATAAGTCATTATTTTATTTTTAATAGTGTGTTAGTAAATATGTAAATAAGCTAGAAAGTTTGATTGTTTAAATGTACCAATCAGATAAGGAGTTTCTGCTAGTATAAAAGCTGGATTCAATTGTTGAGGGGGGCTCTCTACAATAAATTTTAAAAAGTTGATCGTGCTATTGAGAAAATAGCTAAGTAAATTTATAAACGCTCTTAAAATCAGTTGTAAAATCATAAGAGTGTTATTGTATATAATTTTATGAAATTTTAAATGATAAGTATGCAGTAGAAACTTAATAATTCCCTATTGGTCTTCTCAATATCGAAACTCAATTTACGTACGAATAATCATGGAAACATCACGTATCGGAGAAATATATCAGAAACTTTATGCTAGAAAAATAACAGACGCTGGATTAGTACATAAAACCATGAGATGGAGAAAAGTAGTATTTTGGACTATAAATAGTATTAAAAAGTTTAAATTACTATTGTCTATTATAGATAGATATTTAAAAGAAATATGAATACTTCTATAGAAAGAAAGTATTTTTGCAGATTTTTAAAAAATAAAATGTATATCTTAAGTAAAGATATAAGAAGTAGTAATTTTAATAAATACATGCCTTGTTAAGTCTTTGTGCTTAAAAGACTAAATATTGACGATTTGAAAAGGCAAATAGATTATAAATATGATTATTTAAAATCGTAATATAATAAAATTATTATATTGAAGTAATCTAAAACGCTGGACGTTATAGATGGAAAAATAGATTCTTACCTAGATATATTGTTTTGAAAAATGCGCAAGTAATACATGGATGTCCAAATCAAGTCAAACTAAGTCAAGCAAGCCAAGTTGATTAAAATAATTCAATGTAAAATAATTTATAAACTATAAATTAATTTAGAAATAATAACTTTAAAGATAATATTTTATGAAGAACTGGATCCAGAAAGAGAACTTATAAACTATTTTTTAATTTTTATTTTTGTTTTCTTATGGGAACTTATTATTATTTTTTAAAAAAAAGAACGTTACCATTTTTTTTATAAACTTTCAAGAAACACGTGATACAACGGAACAGGAAATAGTGTTCTATTGACTTTATACGTAGGATATTTGTTAGAACTTTTATGGTAGAACAAAAGTCGTCGCTGGAAATACGTAATATGAACTTTTATTTTATTTATTTAACATAAAATTTAAAATATTATTAAACTATTAAAAGTAGGTTAGGTACATTTATTAAATAATAACTTAAAAATAATATAATAATTAATTACATAAATTTATTTTTATAATTAATATAACACGGAATATTCTAATGAATGTTTATGAGTGAAAATGTGAATGATTTTTATTTTATGAAGCTGCAAATTCCGAAGAATGCTGGATAGCAGATTGGACATTATTATTATTATGGTAAAAACATTGTATAATGATTTTTAATGAATTTAATATGTTTTTTTCTTTAGATCAACCAAATATTATGTTGTTGTGGAATGAATGTATAGATATTTTAAGAAAACACATACATTATATTGGCAATCGAACTTTATTAAAATATGCATAAGTTTTAATTTATAATGTCAACATGATACAACATTACATAAGAAGCTTAGAAATAATTATATGATTCTTTCATAAATAAATTTTGATATTTTATTATGTTATAGTATTAGAATTATATTTATTCTTTATTTAGGTAATTATTTTATTATTTGCAAGATAAGAATAGATTTGAAAAGACTCTATTTTTTTTGTATTTTGTTTTATTAAATAAGTTAAGTTACGTTATGGGTAGAAGCTTATATTTAGATTGAAGTTTATTAAGTATAGACAATGTAGTATAGGTAGTTTAGATAATGAATATTTTATTTAAAATTGATATTTATTTTCCGGAAATTTTAGATAAGTTTAGAATATGTTTTATAGATAGAAATTTATTAGAAAGGATTAAAATAACACATTAAGTAAAGTAATGATTTTTACACAGAAAAGAATCATAGAATTTATCTAAGGTAATGCTTTATGAATTTGAAATTGATAAATGATTTAAATAATAGTATTTGAACAGTACAGATATGTAATGCATATTTGATAAAACATATAACAGGAATTACATTAAGTAAAGTATAATTACAGTCAATTATTTGTTTTACATTACAAAGATACATTAATTTTATAAAGCTATTAAGCAATGCTAATAATAAAGTAAATATATGATGATACATTATAAATGGTAATACTTAATTAATGTAGCTATTTAATTAGTGAAGTTTCATTGTTTACACATGCTACATAAATAGTCTTGACATATATTATTATTTGTAGTAATTAAAGTACACTACTATTTATTTTAAAAATCTAAGTTTTTGAAAAACATACTATAATATTATTAGTATAGTATTTGAAGAATGTATAATTGCTTGTTAAGCACATGAATTAGTAACAGTATAACCCTCTTGTATTTGTAATTTCTTATTTTATTTGTTTATTTTTCTAAATTCTAAAACTGTAAATAGTGTAAATAAATTTTATTTGAAGTTATTGTAAATAAATTTGTTAATTTGTTTTAAAAGTGTGTCGAGTTTTCATTATTTTTCACCACAGCATTTTGACATCAGATGATTTGAAATAAACATAATATTTGCACCAAAAATGAATTTGTTATTATTATTTAGAAATGAATACAATATTTGCTTAACATTATTTTATAAGAATTGATTGACATGAACAGAAAATATTGCAATGGTCATAAGATGATTATAATGCACATTATAAGAATACAGTATTGTTTATTGCCACAGATTATTAAGTATAAGATTTTGATCTATTCCAAAATGAAGATACCATATGAAATAAAAGATATACATATGATTGTTTATTCATTTAATGATTGATTATATCATAGAAATAGATGAGATTAAATTACACTTTAAGATTAGTATTATTTATTATTATTATTAAAATAAGTTAGGTGTATTTAAGTTTGATATAAAATCCCACATCATACTTATTTACATGAGTTATTATTATTTTAAAAACAGCTTAGAAGAACCTGAGATTATTTAATTATATTTTAAGTTAAAAGTTAGGAATTATTTTAGTATTATTAAAGATAATTTATTTCATTTAAAAGTCATAAGAATGCTATAGATGTAGTGGTAAGATGATAAGGTAGTGGTAGTATTCTTATGCCATTGAGACAGTATCTTGGGAGATATTGACTCAGTGTAAATCTGCTTATTACTTTGTAACTTTACTTCACAGTCTCATAATTTTAATTAAATACTTATTTAATTAGTATAATCTAAAACTATATTGATTTTGATAATTGATAATAAATTTAATTAAGATATGATAATATAAAAGTATATTAAAGATAGATATGCAAATTTTAATTAAGCATAATAATGTAACTGAGCTAGTTGTATTTTAAACTATTTTATATATCAAGAAGTAAGGGTACAAAGGGTAGGAAGATTTTGGCGCTCAACGTGATTGGCATGATACGTTTAAGTAGGATTTAGATGTTCAAACGTTATCGGTTTGATATGTTAAAGTTACAATTTTATCAGCCCGATAGGTGGTCAAGAAAGTTTTTGGCCACAACGTTTTAGGCTAAATATTTAATTAGGGATTAAGATATATAATTTTAGGATTAGTATATGTTAGGAGAATAAAGTGATAAGTATAATTAGTATTTTATAATAATATTTATAATTGATTAGATGTTGATTATAAAATTAAAATAAAATTAAAATAAAAATTTTATTAGTAGAGTATTATATTTTCATGTGGTATCTGTAATATGATTATTCTTTGAAGTTAAATACTATGTTGATTTTAAGTTAATAAAACAATAAATTATAGAAATGTGGCAAATAATTATATTATAATGTGACCATATCAATTCTTGAAATATTTTAAATGGATATTTAATATTATATATTATGTGCAAATTGTCTGTGGGTCATAGGTGTAAAAATAAATGATATGACACAATTTTGTTATTGAAATTTATATAATTATTTAATAGTAAGTAATGTAGAGTTTTTGAGGATACTATTATATGATTAGTTGTAAAAGTGAGTTGAGTGGAGATGGGAAGGTTGATGGGGAATTGTATTTTAAAAAAAGTATAAAATAATAAGTACTGCATATTGTTAGGATTGAATTTTAAAAAAATAAAAAAATGGATAATTGGGATAAAGATTTAGAAGTTGAAATGTCAAATTTTGTTGTAGAAGATAATAGTTGTGGGGAGAGCAGAGAAATAGAAAAATCAGCAAATTCAGAAATAGTATTAGAAAATACTCAAAATATGGATAGTGAAATAGAGGAGGAGGAAGAGATAATTTTTAAAACTGTAGGAAAAGAAGTAGTGAAACCTGAAAAAGATGTAGAGCATTCTGGTTTTGAGAAATATTTTAAAATAATGATGCAGAGTATGAGTTCAATGAAAGAAGAAATAAAGGAGGATAATAATATTAGATTTGATTCTTTAAGAAAAGAAATAAAAGAGGAGAGTTATAAAAATAGTCTTAAATTAGATTCTTTAAAAGAAGAAATAAAAGAGGAGAGTTATAAAAATAGTCTTAAATTAGATTCTTTAAGAGAAGATAATGATTCTATTAAGAATGAAATAAAAGATATGAGTATAAAAATGGAAAATAGAATGGATAATCTAGATAGAAGATTGGGTAAATATGGGGAAGTACTTGAATCTATAAAGATAGACATAATAAAAAGTCATGATAAAAAAGAAGAATTTTTAGACAGAAAATTTAAAGAAATTTCAAAAAACATAATTAAAAGTGTTAAAGAGCAAATAGAAGAATCTACTAGCCAATGGCAAGTAAAAAATAGTAAGTTAGATCAGAAAATAGAGAGTAATAATTTAAATGTAAAAGATGAAATTTATGAAATAAAGAATGATATAAATCATATTAATGAAGAAGTTAGAAGTATTAAAGAAGATGTAGTTCAGAATGGAAAAGAGATTCCTATAAAATCTATTAAAATAATTAATAGTAGGAATGAATTATATGAAAAAATACTGGAAAATCCCAAAGCGTATTTAAAATTAATTAATGAAATGATAGGAATGTGTAAATCCTATGAGAAGCTAGTTGGAGAAAGAATTATGGACCAAATTAATAATTTAAAGAAATATTATGTTGATGATAAAAGATTTGGGAGATTTACGAAGATAAAGTCAAAATCTTCAAAGCAAAAGTATTTAGAGTTGTTGGAGCATGAATTATTTAAAATTATAGATATCAGTAGTAATAAATTTAAGAATAAACTGCAAGAAGTGATATCTAAATGTATTATTGATGATAAAAATATTCATGTACAAGCTGATATTTTTAAAGAAATATTATTTGAAGGAATTAGGAACTTAATACCTAATGATGAAGTTATAAATGGAAAATTTAATTGGAATAAAGATTTAAGCAAAATAAGAATAAGACTTAAATATCCAAAGCATGAGAAATTTATAACAGATTTTCTTGAGAATAATCTTAGTAAAGGAAAGAAGATAGGAAAAGTTAAGGTGAGATTTAAGAAAGGAGAAAGAAAATTAAAATTTAAATTTAGAGAAGAATATATTTAATAATTAAGACAGGTAATTCTCAAAGAAGATGTGTATTTGATAATGTATTATGGCATTATATTATATTAGTATTTTTTTTTTTTTTTTTTTTGTAAAACAAACATAAGATATTTCTATGTTTGCAACCTACAAAGAAATAAATTTAAAAAATTTCATTAGTCTATATGAATGTCCATAAAAATTCTTGCAAAGTAGGAGAGAATGCGTTTATGTTAACCACACCAGATGGGGAAAAGGGAACTTATAATGCAAGGAGCCTAATTCCATTTCCATCTGAGATGTGAGTTATAATTTCAAAGTAATATGAATAAATATTTTAATGTCATGTTTAAATATAATGCTTGACATAAAGAAATAATTTATTATATAATAAATTAGCATAGTGAATAAAGTTTTAGTTGAAGAAATTTACAAAATATGTAAATGACAGTTTAAAAAGAAATAAGTTTTGTCAGAATGACTAAATAAAAGTGGAATTAGCTATTACAATAGATATTTTAAAGAAAAAAGCTAAATAATAAAGTTAGAGAGTATAAAACTCATATGTTTAAAGTACTTATAAGTGGATCTTATGAAGGATTAATGTATAATATGGTAGTGATCATAAAATTGATTAATCTTAAGGGATCAGGTTAATCTCTTTAAAAGAGAAATATGTAGATTTGTTAAATGATAATCTATAAGATTGCTAATGAAATTAGCAATAAGTTATAAATAAAATACATAGAGTAGTTTAAAATATAGTATTAACTATAATAATATGTATTTTTAGTAGCTTATGTAAAGGTGTATTTAAAAGAATTTAAATACTTGATATTTGTAGAAATATTAGAGAAATAAAGGTAACCTAATTAAAAGATAAGGAAGGAGAAGTGAAACTTAATCCATAAAGTAAAAGAAAGTCATTGTAGTTTATTTAAAAGTGTTTTCTTAGTGAGATTTAAAATGATATTTCAATGCTTTATAAAACTTTGTGATAGAATGATTTATTATAATGTTTAGATGATAAGAAAGATAAAATTGATCAATGTGGAGTAAAGATGATAAAGATGAATGTTAAATTTAAAATTTTATCCGAAGGAGGGGAATATGTGCCCTTTTGTATGGGTCACCATTTAAGTTTTGTGCTAATCTAGTAGAAAATTTTAAATTTAAGAAGTATTTTAAAATGTGTGATGTTGACTTTGCTTGTGGTAATGTTACCATAAGTTTAATTAAAGCAATCTATGAGTATTTGATATGTGAATTGTGTTGGTATTGAGAAGATATTTAAAAATGATGATGATTATGATGTAATACTGCATTAATAAATTTAATGACAAATGTTTAAAGCTAAAGTATTTAAAAGACAAGTTAAAATTAGACAAAGATATTTATTTAATTTAAAATATATGTTAAAAGTGAATAGAAATATTTTAAATTATAAGTACTCAAATTGAGATTAATATTTGATTTTAATCATATCAAATAATTATTTTAAAATCTGATATAATATCTTATTTATTTTTAAAAATAAATATTTATTTTAAAAAAGCAATTGTTAAGTTATTTTTAGATTATGGGAAGCGTTTCTTGTATTGTAAAAAACAGATGTTAATTAGAGATACACACACACATGCTTGGAAGCTTTCTCATAAAGTTGCAAAAACTATTTTAAAATTATGTTGTGAAATTTATAAATAATACGTGAGTTATCACGAGATAAAAATAAAAGATATTAATGTAAAATATTAAATCTGATTTTTAAAAATATTGTCTTAAAAATATAACGTATTTAAAAAGATTTAGTTTATTTTAAATGATCTTATAAAAGTTAAGATTTAAATCAAGTGAGAAAGAATATTTTAAAAAATGTTTGATAGATTTGAATAAACGATAAAGATTATTTTTAAAAAATGTAATAATATTAAATATTAAATAAGTCATTATTTTATTTTTAATAGTGTGTTAGTAAATATGTAAATAAGCTAGAAAGTTTGATTGTTTAAATGTACCAATCAGATAAGGAGTTTCTGCTAGTATAAAAGCTGGATTCAATTGTTGAAGGGGGCTCTCTACAATAAATTTTAAAAGTCGATTGTGCTATTGAGAAAATAGCTAAGTAAATTTATAAACGCTCTTAAAATCAGTTGTAAAATCATAAGAGTGTTATTGTATATAATTTTATGAAATTTTAAATGATAAGTATGCAGTAGAAACTTAATAATTCCCTATTGGTCTTCTCAATATCGAAACTCAATTTACGTACGAATAATCATGGAAACATCACGTATCGGAGAAATATATCAGAAACTTTATGCTAGAAAAATAACAGACGCTGGATTAGTACATAAAACCATGAGATGGAGAAAAGTAGTATTTTGGACTATAAATAGTATTAAAAAGTTTAAATTACTATTGTCTATTATAGATAGATATTTAAAAGAAATATGAATATTTCTATAGAAAGAAAGTATTTTTGCAGATTTTAAAAAAATAAAATGTATATCTTAAGTAAAGATATAAGAAGTAGTAATTTTAATAAATACATGCCTTGTTAAGTCTTTGTGCTTAAAAGACTAAATATTGACGATTTGAAAAGGCAAATAGATTATAAATATGATTATTTAAAATCGTAATATAATAAAATTATTATATTGAAGTAATCTAAAACGCTGGACGTTATAGATGGAAAAATAGATTCTTACCTAGATATATTGTTTTGAAAAATGCGCAAGTAATACATGGATGTCCAAATCAAGTCAATCTAAGTCAAGCAAGCCAAGTTGATTAAAATAATTCAATGTAAAATAATTTATAAACTATAAATTAATTTAGAAATAATAATTTTAAAATAATATTTTATGAAGAACTGGATCCAGAAAGAGAACTTATAAACTATTTTTTAATTTTTATTTTTGTTTTCTTATGGGAACTTATTATTTTTTAAAAAAAAGAACGTTACCATTTTTTTTATAAACTTTCAAGAAACACGTGATACAACGGAACAGGAAATAGTGTTCTATTGACTTTATACGTAGGATATTTGTTAGAACTTTTATGGTAGAACAAAAGTCGTCGCTGGAAATACGTAATATGAACTTTTATTTTATTTATTTAACATAAAATTTAAAATATTATTAAACTATTAAAAGTAGGTTAGGTACATTTATTAAATAATAACTTAAAAATAATATAATAATTAATTACATAAATTTATTTTTATAATTAATATAACACGGAATATTCTAATGAATGTTTATGAGTGTAAATGTGAATGATTTTTATTTTATGAAGCTGCAAATTCCGAAGAATGCTGGATAGCAGATTGGACATTATTATTATTATGGTAAAAATATTGTATAATGATTTTTAATGAATTTAATATGTTTTTTTCTTTAGATCAACTGAATATTATGTTGTTGTAGAATGAATGTATAGATATTTTAAGAAAACACATACATTATATTGGCAACGAACTTTATTAAAATATGCATAAGTTTTAATTTATAATGTCAACATGATACAACATTACATAAGAAGCTTAGAAATAATTATATGATTCTTTCATAAATAAATTTTGATATTTTATTATGTTATAGTATTAGAATTATATTTATTCTTTATTTAGGTAATTATTTTATTATTTGCAAGATAAGAATAGATTTGAAAAGACTCTATATTTTTTTTTTTGTATTTTGTTTTATTAAATAAGTTAAGTTACGTTATGGGTAGAAGCTTATATTTAGATTGAAGTTTATTAGGTATAGACAATGTAGTATAGGTAGTTTAGATAATGAATATTTTATTTAAAATTGATATTTATTTTCCGGAAATTTTAGATAAGTTTAGAATGTGTTTTATAGATAGAAATTATTAGAAAGGATTAAAATAACATATTAAGTAAAGTAATGATTTTACACAGAAAAGAATCATAGAATTTATCTAAGGTAATGCTTTATGAATTTGAAATTGATAAATGATTTAAATAATAGTATTTGAACAGTACAGATATGTAATGCATATTTGATAAAACATATAACAGGAATTACATTAAGTAAAGTATAATTACAGTCAATTATTTGTTTTACATTACAAAGATACATTAATTTTATAAAGCTATTAAGCAATGCTAATAATAAAGTAAATATATGATGATACATTATAAATGGTAATACTTAATTAATGTAGCTATTTAATTAGTGAAGTTTCATTGTTTACACATGCTACATAAATAGTCTTGACATATATTATTATTTGTAGTAATTAAAGTACACTACTATTTATTTTAAAAATCTAAGTTTTTGAAAACATACTATAATATTATTAGTATAGTATTTGAAGAATGTATAATTGCTTGTTAAGCACATGAATTAGTAACAGTATAACCTTCTTGTATTTGTAATTTCTTATTTTATTTTATTTATTTTCCTAAATTCTAAAACTGTAAATAGTGTAAATAAATTCTTATTTGAAGTTATTGTAAATAAATTTGTTAATTTGTTTTTAAAAGTGTGTCGAGTTTCATTATTTTTCACCACAGCATTTTGACATCAGATGATTTGAAATAAACATAATATTTGTACAAAAATGAATTTGTTATTATTATTTAGAAATGAATACAATATTTGCTTAACATTATTTTATAAGAATTGATTGACATGAACAGAAAATATTGCAATGGTCATAAGATGATTATAATGCACATTATAAGAATACAGTATTGTTTATTGCCACGGATTATTAAGTATAAGATTTTGATCTATTCCAAAATTAAGATACCATATGAAATAAAAGATATACATATGATTGTTTATTCATTTAATGATTGATTATATCATAGAAATAGATGAGATTAAATTACACTTTAAGATTAGTATTATTTATTATTATTATTAAAATAAGTTAGGTGTATTTAAGTTTGATATAAAATCCCACATCATACTTATTTACATGAGTTATTATTATTTTAAAAACAGCTTAGAAGAACCTGAGATTATTTAATTATATTTTAAGTTAAAAGTTAGGAATTATTTTAGTATTATTAAAGATAATTTATTTCATTTAAAAGTCATAAGAATGCTATAGATGTAGTGGTAAGATGATAAGGTAGTGGTAGTATTCTTATGCCATTGAGACGGTATCTTGGGAGATATTGACTCAGTGTAAATCTGCTTATTACTTTGTAACTTTACTTCACAGTCTCATAATTTTAATTAAATACTTATTTAATTAGTATAATCTAAAACTATATTGATTTTGATGATTGATAATAAATTTAATTAAGATATGATAATATAAAAGTATATTAAAGATAGATATGCAAATTTTAATTAAGCATAATAATGTAACTGAGCTAGTTGTATTTTAAACTATTTTATATATCAAGAAGTAAGGGTACAATATATATATATATATATATATATATATATATATATATATATATATATATATATATATATATATATATATATATATATATATATATATATATATAGTCTAAAGTTAAAATAATAAAATAATTAAAAATATCCCAAATTCAAAATTAAAACAAACTAGTCAAATAAAATAATCTCTATAACATAATCCCAGGTTTTCTTGCCAAAAGCAGACTTCTTAAATGCAAAGGACTAAAATCGTATCAACAAATAAATACTAATTATTACCTACAATTCCCAATTACATCTCATAAAAAGAATTCTTAAACAAGTTAATTCCTTTACAATCACAGGTTTTTAACAATAAAGATTCTTTAATTCTTTTTATTTCTTTTTAAAAAGACAACTGTAGTCTAATCAAAGCTAATAGTATGGCCTGTATCTCTTTCATGGATTTATAAAGCAAAACTAAGATATTTATTTCTACTATTAATTTTAGTTCTGCTTTATATACCCATAAAAGAGACACAGACAAAACTATTACTTTTGATGAAAATTATTATCCTCTTTGAAAGAAATGAAGTGAAAAGAAATCTTTAGTATTAAAAATGTATGATTCTGAAGCAATTAATTTGTTTAAGAGTTCTTTTAATGTTAAGAGTATGTGAAATGTAATTGGGAATTGTGGGTAATAGCTAGTATATATTTGTTGATATGTTTTTAGTTCCTTGCATTTAAAAAACCGGCTTTTGCTAGGAAGACCAATGGCTGTGTTATAGAGTTTATATTCTTTGGCTAGTCTTGTTTAATTTTGAATTTGGGATGATTTTAATTATATATATATACATAAACATATTAAACATGGTATGAGCACAGACTTTCACATGACCCACCACTCTTCACACTATCTCATAACACTGATACACTTGAACACACATATGTCGAAAAGATAAATAATCACCAATATACGTATTTCATGCTAAGCCAGCAATCATCAGTTGGTCCAGATTACCATCTCTACACATATATGGTACAAGTGCTCAGATATATATTAAGATAGCAAATCATCCTACTTTAATGGACAGGCTTCAATGTACTCCACACTCCAACTCTTCAACTGTCCATCCAATTGAAAATCTGATGATGGAATGCTCAAAGGCCACCCTTAGGCCAAGATTGTTGTCACACCCATGTTGACCTAAAGGTCAATCTGACCCCTCATGTATAGAACATAATCTATTAAATACATATACAAGGGATAGGCAAACATCTCTAATATGTAATAGATGAAATACACAGGCTTATATATACCTGTGTCTATATATGTAATAGACAGGGTATGAGCACAGACTTTCACGTGACCCACGTATATTGGTGATTATTTATCTTTTCGACATATGTGTGTTCAGGTGTATCAATGTTATGAGATAGTGTGGAGAGTGGTGGGTCATGTGAAAGTCTGTGCTCATACCCTGTCTATTACATATATAGACACAGGTATATATAAGCCTGTGTATTTCATCTATTACATATTAGAGATGTCTGCCTATCCCTTGTATATGTATTTAATGGATTATGTCCTATACATGAGGGGTCAGATTGACCTTTAGGTCAACATGGGTGTGACAACAATCTCAGCCTAAGGGTGGCCTTTGAGCATTCCATCATCAGATTTTCAATTGGATGGACAGTTAAAGAGTTGGAGTGTGGAGTACATTGAAGCCTGTCCATTAAAGTAGGAGGATTTGCTATCTTAATATATATCTGAACACTTGTAGCATATATGTGTAGAGATGGTAATCTGGACCAACTGATGATTGCTGGTTTAGCATGAAATATGTATATTGGTGATTATTTATCTTTTCGACATTATTTGTGTTCAGGTGTATCAGTGTTATGAGATAGTGTGGAGAGTGGTGGGTCATGTGAAAGTCTGTGCTCATACCCTGTCTATTACATATATAGACACAGGTATATATATAAGCCTGTGTATTTCATCTATTATATATATATATATATATATATATATATATATATATATATATATATATATATATATATATATATATATATATATATATATATATTGTAAAAGAATAAAAAGTTGACCTTACAGATTTAGGCAGCATTTTATAACTAACATTAAAAGAAGATGATGAAATAACCTTTATGATTGCTCTTGAAGTTAGAGTGCCATTTGTAAGATAATAAAAGTGAGGGTATATTCTTCTTTTAATGCACCACAGATTTAGGAGCCATTTGTAACAAATCAGATATGACAAAACCATGATAGAGTGATTCCTGTAAACTGTGATGCTAGTGATAGAATAAATACATGCATTCTAGCCTCTGCTACAAACCCAATGATTTTGGCAGCATTTGTAACAGATTGAAAATTTTCAATGAAATATTAACTCTAATATAGCCTGAATAAAATATAGCTCAGTCGATAATTGATCTATGTAATAGAATGAAAATGAGCCCTAAAGTTGGACATCATTTATAATTGAATAAAATGTAATTAAAATAAAATAATACTAATTTTATAATGCCCTGTGAATGATAGTATCACTAATAATATAATGAATATAATAAACTAAACTAAATGAATACCAATCAATAAATAATTATTCATTGCTTAATATAACCCTTTGTCTAATCACATTACAAAACAAACAGTGATGATAATTTTTATTATAGCATCATGAGTTCAGACAACATTTAAAATAAATAGAAAACAAACAAGATCATCACTTCAAATACTGTAAATTTAACCCTCACTTAAAATATATTAAAATAAAGCAATGAAAACACATATAATTGTCTCAAAACAATAATATGTGCTTAAGATAGGTTTCAGTTATAATCAAATGAAATCAATAATAAATCATTAAACAACTAAATTCCAATATACCCAATTTATCAAACATTGCTTATAAAATATAAATTCATGCTAAAATTTTAAGATGTTCATATCTAAATAAAATAATTTGTGAATAATTGAGATAAGAGCTTTATTATATCCTATAAGTTTACAATATTCATAATATCTAAATAAATATATGACCTAATTATTAATTTTAAATTCTGGTTTAATAAAATGATAAATAACATTAATTCAACCATGCTATATTTTTATATTGACTTTACTCTTGCTAATTAAGCTAGTTATAATAAAATGAATTACTCAATGAGGATGTAATATCAATGAAGCTATTAGATAATCTTGAATCTATAATGACCAATCATGCCAGTATATAAAAGAAACAGTAGATTTTTATTGGATATTTACTTAAGTCCAATTAACTAATTATATCAATTTGTTTTAAATTTCCTGTAACTAAATTATTAAAACTGTATATAATAACAATCAAAACATATAAAAAGAATTATTAGCGTTTATTTTAATCAAGTATGAATATTAAAATTGAATATTTAAACTGGATTTACAATAGACATTGACTAAATTTAAATATGATTAAGACAAATCATTTTGAATTATAATAAAACAAAACATATTATTATCATAATAAGATTAAAATATTAATGACTAACTATAAACTCTATACAGTACTTATCCAATCATGATAATTTAAATAAAATATGCAAATATTTGATTGTGATTACCCATATAAAGTTTATATCTAGTCATATAATAACTATAAAATTTAATACAAAAAAAATAATATAACAATACTCATTTACTAATCCTGGAATTTTATTTCTGGATTATTTGATATAGTTATTTCAAATAAATTTTACAATAGTCAGTTTATCTGGTCTCACTCAAATATTATTAATCACTTAATTTATATTGCACTCTTGAATAATAATTATACAAGTTTATTTGGTTTAAATTAAATTAAAATTTATTAATAAATATCATTTAAATAATAAAAATATATATGATAAATAGATTGTACACATTAATATATAATCTGTATAGAAAATAATAGTCCTACACCCATGCCACTAGGAAATTAAGATAGAATTGTTGTACAAACTGTTTTAAAGATATACCACTAAGCCAGTGAGGAATAGACATAAGTGTGTACATTATTTTATATTTCAATTTTATTGATATGTAATTTTATATTTTCTTATTAATCTTATTTTTTTATATATATATGTATCATAGTTTATAACTATTTTAATTACAACCTTTAATGTCTTTTAATTTCTTTGACAGTTGAGAATTAAATTTAATAAAACACAACAATTTCTAGAATAATTTTTTATCTTAAAGTTATCAGAGTTATTTAAAAAAATCTCATCCAGATTCTTTCTAACTTTCAATTTTGTCATTGTTTTAAACCATCTAGATTATTTTTAGCACTTTGTAAAAAAAAAAAAAGAATTTTTTTTTATAAGTTTGATTAAAAAGAAAATCTAGATTAATATATATATATATTTTAAATACAGATTTTAATTTTAAAATACCTTAGAACCTGACATATTTATTTTTTGCTTGACATGTGTAGATGTATGTATAATACTTTTTATATAAGCATTAAACCAATTAAAGTAATGAGTTTTTTCTTGCTATTTTTATGTCTGGAAGAAAAGAGATTGTTATGCTTGTGTGTGCATATAAATGGTCCCTTTATAGATATCACAAGGAGGTTTAATTATATATTTGGCCTTTTATTTGTTTTTATGCTTACTGCTAGATATAGATAGACTTTGATTTGGCATTGGATTTATCCAAGTTTCTGCCCATGCTTATTTATATATTTTTGTGTGCTAACCTGTGTTTATTTACTGCTTGAAATTTGAAGTATTTATTGTTTTGCATTGGGTAAAGTGTAGTGAATCTGCCCATGCATTTATATATTTTTCACATTTATTTAACATCGATTACTTATGGAGCTTTATAATTGTTCATTATATGTTTCCTCTCATGGCCTGGGTCTTGCATCACATATGAGCTTTGTTAGTAAAATCAGCATGTGTGAACTTGTCTAATGATAAAATCTGCCAATGTTTAATTAATAATTAATGTTATTGCAAATATGTGCACATGTCTAAATTTTTTGAGTATATGTAGATTATGTTATAATAACTCCATTATTTTAATAATCAAAAGTTAATTTGAGGGAAAGAGTAAAGAGATAATAGAATCAATCAACTGTCAAATAAGCTACACATACTTTTAAAAAAAGTTTGTAATCAAATTTAATCTATTATTAGGGTAAGTTTTTTATTTTATTGTTATTTCATTATTAATAGACACTGTTGTTAATTGTTAGATTTGTCTGGCATTTGTTGACTACTGTCTGCCCTGACAACTATTTATCTAACAAAAATAACTGCTGTCCATGACATAGTGGCAATAATTGATTTAAATATGATTGGATAGTTGTAGAAGGCACTTGTAATAAATATCCATGTCAAACATTTATAAATAGTTTAGGCTAGAGGTCTAGTGGTATCTGATGAAGGATATTAAGAGTAGGATGTCTGGTAAAATATATATTGTGATGGACAGACTTAATGTGTAAGACTAACTATATTATTTATACATATATTTGTATATTGTAATAATGAAAGCATATGTAAATATATAATGTAAAGACTTTTTAAATTGTATAACAAGCTAAAATAGTTTTGTTTGTCTATAACAAACAGTTATATCAGTTTTGTTGAAATACAGCAATTAATAAAGTATTATTTATTTAAAAAATATTCAATTAATATTTATTATAAATTACATTTATGATTAAAATGTATCTGACTGTGTGTAAATACAAGCATTTTTATGTAACAATATATTACAATTTCTAAATGAAATATATTTAGTAAAGTAAATGATTTTTTAAAACTACAAGTTAATAATTCAGACAATTTTAATTAAAAATGCAAAACTGTGGGAACTACTGTACATGACAGGTTTGGCATTACTAAATACTTAATTTCAATTAATCAGTCAGATATTAGAGAGATAAATATAAAATTCTAGATAATGTGTGCAGAGAAATCAGTTGTGTTTCATTTTTCACTTCAATTCTCCAGACAGAATAAACAGTAAGAATAACCAAAAAAAATTGTTGCTAACCATGAAAACTAATAATATTCTGCTAGACCAATCAAATTCTCTTTTGACTCAGCCCAAATAAAACTACTAAAATTGTCTAAAACCAGCCATTTTTAAAAAGCGAAGATAAAGATTTAAAAATATATTTTAATTTTATGTGTAATTTTGTCTGTCATAACTGTAAATCAACACACTGAAAAAAATAACCTAAAAACTACTTAACTTTTTTAAAACCATAATTTTACTTAGTGCACCATCTTTCAGCTATTTTTGTTTGTATTTTTTTAAATTTTAGACTCATTTTATCACAAAGATGGAGTTTAATCCTGCAATTTTTATTACAATGTTTTTATCAGGCAGGAAGTCAAGAAATTGAATTTGCATTTTCAGCCACTACTGAGAAATTTTTTTAACCTTTTTTATAGCTTTCAAATTTACATATATATTTTTTCTAATATTTTAATTTCAAAAAAATTTAAAAGATATCAGAATAATCAAATAAACAGGTCTTCAAAGTTTCTTAAAATCTATGATGATGGGTAATTCATTATATATTTGCTGATTTCAAACTTGGTGAGATTATTTTGAGAAAATATTATGATGGACTAAAAACTTGATTTTATGAAAAGTTTATGATTACTTTTGTATTGTAATTATATAATAATTATTAGAAATCAAAAATATATATTATATATTTAATTTTTACAGAAATGTTTTATTTTAAAATATAAAAGCTTATATTCTTCTGAATAATGTCACTATGGAAATTATAGCCATGGGAAATTGAATGGTCTGTAAAATGTCATCACTAAGAATTCTGTAATATTTAAAGCATAATTTGATTGATTTTCTAATTATTGAAATTATGTCTTTCAGATTTTTAAAACAAATATCAAACAAACAAGATTTCATTCACTTTGCAAATTGAATCTGCTCCACTTGAAATTTGATGATGAAACAGCACTTTGTTTTGATTAAAATCTAATTTTTAAAATAATTCTGAAAATCAAATGTGATTTTTAAAAATTTATTTAATTTCTAAACAAAAATATCTATCAAATGAAATCAAATTTATTATATGTTGATAAATAATAATGGTTTAATATTAAAGTGAAAATTGAAAGCTTAAAGTAAGTGACAACAAATAAATCTGTCAGAATAAGAAAGAGTTAATACATATTATTATTTTATTTTTTGAAAAAATCTGAAGATGGCAGCATTTTAGCAAATAAATTGAATTTCACTTGCTGTATATAATATTACAAAGAGCTGACTGTTCATATACTTTTGCCTTATATGGTTTTTGAATGAGCCAACAGTCAATTCCTGTGACCATTTAGTAGAAGTTTCTGTGAATGTCAGAAATTACATGCAAAACATTTTATTTTTTCAGAATAGATTTTGATCATAAAAGAATATATTTTCTATAATTATTTATGTTAATAATTAATGTTTTACAATATAATGATTAATATTGTGCTTAAATGTAGAATTTTATTTTAAAATATTTAATTTTTAGAAAAGGACAAATAAAGAGAAATGAATAAGATTTAACTGCTGTTTATAAATCAATGACAATTGGTAATGGCAAATAGAAAGCATATATTTTTCATAATTATTTGCATTTTTATAACTATTTTTTTTTATAATAGTTTGATTAATAATATGGATAGAATTAGATTTTTATTAATACATATTTAACTTTAGAGGAAAATAAAATAGAAATGAATAATCAGCATTTCTACATCTTAAGTGAAAAGAAATTAATGGTGACTACACATTGTAATTGGTTGAAAAATAATTCTCTTATTTAACTGCAAGCAACTGTTTGGCAATTATTCTTACATTTTATTTTGTAGTTATGATTTATTTTCTATTATATTTGAGCCCTTCAAATATTAAATAACTCAATTTTTAGAAGCTGAAGTAAAACAATTCTGATTATTTTACATTAACATTTTTATGACTAAAAACTAACTGATGAATAAAAACAATTCAGCTTTACTAAATCTGAGGAATAAGAACAATCAAGGTTTAACTCAATCTGACCAATAAGAAAATTGAGCTCTGTAGAGGTTAAAGTACTTCCACAAATGTATAAATTATTTCAAAATTTATGAATGGAGATTTTAATTATTTACTAATTAAACACTATGCTACAATGCTATCAAAATGATGCAGATTAAATATAAATATCACAAAAAATATTTGTAAAATAAAAAAACACATTGAATATCATTTGATTCTCTTCATCAAGTAGGTGATATGTTAGAACAACATCGAAACATTATATATAGAGCTCGCAAATAAACTCTTAACAAGCTTTTCAGAATATCCTCAACTCTAGATCAGTTTTTACTACTGACTTCCTCAGTGAGGTGCTAAAAAACCAGTAGCAGAAACCCGTCTGGGATTGGGGATATTCTGTAAAGCTTGTTAAGAGCTTATTTGCGAGCTCTATACATAACATTTGTAATACAAGCTTGTTAAATTAGGTCATGTGACATATGACTTGATTTCTTTGTAACATCAAAATGTATTTGAATGAGCATATATCAACATATCACTAATAATCTGAAAACAGACAGAACTTTATATTGCATTAAATAATTTTAAGGACTTCACAATGGAAGTTTAGCATTTTTATATGCATAATTAAATTTAAAGTTTTGTTTAAAAAAACTTCACATTTAGCTCCATGCATTGAAACTGCATTTTATTTAAAAGATACACAGAAAGTAAAAAGGTTAAATCATAGTACACTATATATATCTTAAACCTCGATTTTGAAAAAAGAAATGATTTCACCACTGCATTAATTTATCCATAATTTGTAATCATATGAGAGAACATGGTCAAAGCTGTGATCTGAGTGTTGTTAAATTAATCATATTGTTTAATAATACTGATGGTGTAGAATATTCTCTCATGGATTTATCAGCATTGGGTGGCACTATGGTTTAACATAACATACATTCTTAATCCATAGAGGATTTAATCTTGCTTTGGTTAATTAGAAATTATTTAATGGTCTGGAAAGGTGACTGTAGTCTATAATAATTTTATGAATATAGCTATTAGCATCATTTACAATTAAATTAAATTATATTTTGTCTCATATCTTGTTTTATCTGTTATTTGGATTTAAGTGTAAAATCTCAAAAGTTATCTTTTATTACTAAGCTTCAACTTTCCATATTATTATAATTTGTGCTTAACTTTGGTGTTCTCTCAAGCCCAAATATCAGGATTGTTACAAATTTTATATATATAGATATATATATAAATTTGTAACATATGTATTGTTTTATATATATTTGCATATATATATATATATATATATATATATATATGCAAAACCATAAAACAATACAATATTAGATTAAATTCAAAAATTTTACCAAAATCCTTTCACAACCATGGTTTCATCTACTACAAATAGACCTTCTCAAGTGAAAATCAAACTGTAAGAAATAACTAATATATACACACAATCAAACCTTCCCATAATTCATTTCAAACTCCACCTTCCCTTAATATCAAAAGAAGTCTTCATAAGATTGATAGCCTCAGAATCAAGAAGATTTATCATCAAAGTCTCCTTTATTATTCTTTTTAACTCATTCTTTTCATAAAAAATAACCAAAGCATTGTCAAATATATATATAATGCATATTTTGCGGGTTCATCCGTGTTAAAAACTTTTAATACCAATACACTGACGTTTTGACTTGGTCACACAAGCCATCCATGGCTTGTGTGACCAAGTCGAAACGTCAGTGTATTGGTATTAAAAGTTTTTAACACGGATGAACCCGCAAAATATGCATTTTATATATTTAACCCGTGCAAATCTTCGTTTTAACATATATATATATATATATATATATATATAAGATTAACTTTCTTTTTAAAACTTCATCAAGTAATTTTTAAATATAATTTATAAAAAAAACATTTCTTGTCTTATTTTTAGATTAAGTAAGCTTGATCATTCTTTTATTTTATAAAACTTTATTTAAACTATAAAATAACTATATATACAAATACTTTTATATATAAAAATATCCCAATGCAATACAATTTTAATAAGTAATATTTTCCTTATTGATTTTAGACAGCACTTAACTAATCTAGTTCATATATAGAGTTTTTAAAAAAATATGATTTGAAATTAATATAAATACTTCTCCTGTTTTACTTTTTTCTTCTTTTGCTTGAGTAATATTGAAGCTTGATGTGATATGTAATTAAAATCATTTTCAGTCTCTCATTACTGTAATTCTTACTTTTTACTGTATTTACCATAAAGTGAATTGGTAACTGATACATAGCATTCATTTGGTAAGAATTTGACTGCCTAACTAGCATTGTGTAAATTTATGAAGCTTAGAATCTGCCTAATAGCATTCTTTGGGAAATTTGAGAAAATGAATCCTTTTTCTACTCTACCATAAATTTTAGGCTGGCATTAAAACAATTGTTTCTGTCAATCATTTCGAAAAACACTAAAGCTGGTAAAATTTCTTGAAACCACACAGAACACAGCAGTATTTCTTTTCACAATAAATAATTACAAATTAAAATTTATCAGTTGATCTTTTTTACACCTAGAATTTTTTAAGAATTTTACATCTTAGATAATCTGTTACTTTATCTAATCTAATCAAACCACTATAAATAAAGTCTTTTCACTTAATTATGTATAATTATAATATTAACCTTTAATCAAAAATATTTTTCCATTCTCAAATAGTTTATTTAATGTATATTTTTCTTCTAAGCATTATTTTTATTTGTTCTCTTTTAATAAATTATATCCTTTATTTAATTTTTTTCTGTATTTAGAGGAAAACTACTTTAATTGTAGTAATTAATACAAACTAATGTAAAAATAACCCTTAATTTATATGAAGGAATAACTTTGAATTTTGTTTCTTTTAAATATTAAGCGAATATAACTGGAATATATTTCATCTTTTTATTTCCTTTAAATTCAGTATCTGCACAGAATATTTTTCATTGACACACACCAACATATACACATGTAACTGTATGTCAAATTTATTTTCTTATTTTTTTCTAAATTTCTAATGTAGTAATTATATACTTGAATGCTTTGCCTATTCTAGCCACATAAATTAAGTTTTAAACTATATTACGATTCATGCCTATTCCATTTGTCTTAGCAATGGAAGTACTATTTTAATGTATATTTTCAAGGTTTTTGGCTTCATCAATGCAGCTTTCATGTCAGTTTTATTATATTGTAGCTCTTTAACAGCATAAAGCCAGATCACTCACTCTCTCTCTCTCTCTCTCTCAATACGCACACATTTCTGAAAAAACATTTGCTTTTCAGGTAAGCATAAACACAAACACATGAACTTTATCTGTTTTACTACATATGTAATGTCATTTTTTAGATATACTTAAAACTTTTTATTGTATTTCACCACACTTCCTAAAACATAAGAATAAAAACATCTGAAAAAAGACAATCTCCCAAGAGACACTTGATGTGAACAAACATCTCAATTGGTCCAAATCATAACTTCTCTTACACAACTTTTCCTCATCTGTTATATTTTGATATACAAGTATCAAACTTTCTGTCTTCACTGCTTTGACATCAATCATGTTAGACAAATACACTAATGATTATTACCAAACTGTTATTAATATAGAGCTTATCCCTATTCCAGATATAAGTTTTAAACTTCAGTTAAAGAAAAAAACATATGTTATTTTACAGAAGTAGCAGCACTTGAATTTCCATGCCAACCACCACAATTTAATAACCTTTTCTTTATTACCTTCACACAAGTTAGGGAAGGGTCTTTATTCATTTTTAACATCTATCTTATGAAAAGATGAACAGTGATTGCACTATAGATATATATTTTCAATTTTTTGGCTCTTATCAGGACATCCCTCATTTTGACTTTATCATAGTACAATTATTCTTTAGTACAGAAAACATACCATTTTTTCATTATACATGTGATAGGATGCAGTGTGACTTCTCTTTATGGGAGTCAGGAACCTCTCAGCCACTGCCACAAAAGAAACCTGTTAGATACTTTACTTTTCATTTCCATTCCCTACTCTAAGTTTTCCCATCTTCTTCTTTATCCTGCTCCATCCTATTTCCACAACATAATTTTTGTCAACTCCATGACCTTTATATCTAAATCCCCCCTATCTTTTCCTGAACCCAACATAAATATCAAAAACCCACTTTCTGTATAATCACTTTGTTTATATTTATTCTTCCATTATTTGTACCTTTTCTCCTTTCAGGCATTTACATTCAATTAACAGATGCCTCATATTTTCTGTCTTCCTTACACAACTTGCAGACTAAATCACTCGCATTTTCCAATTTCTAAACAACCTTCACTCTCCTGGTGAGTTTAAGCAGAAACTCATGGAATAACTTAATGTTATGTCCTCTTATATATATATATATATATATATATAATGTTTTTGAAGAAGCAAATAATTATTAGAATATATGTATATGTAATTTCAATGTAATCATCCATTAAAATATCTCTATAGTCTTCTGTCTATATTTCTAAAATATATATGTATTTAATTTGCTATTGGTTTAATTTTTTGTTCTTTCAAAATTTAGTTGTTTATTTATTTATTTATTTTTTAAATGTTCTCCCATAAAGTTACAAATAATTTTTTCTTCTTTTTAAATTTAAATACTCCAATTCTTTTATAGCTATTCCATGGGTCTATTTAAATCAGATTTTGACGACAAGCTTAGTTAATAAAGCATTTCCATACATTTAGATAACGTTCCGTTATTTTCTAACAAAAAAGTAAATCAAATTCATTAACGTTTATTGTTTAGTTAGCCAGTAATTCTAATTGAGTTGACAAAATGGCCATCAACAAATCTAAACCTTGTTTACAACGTTTTGCTTTTAATGCTAAATGTTAGTTGCAGGCTTTCAAACAAACTACACATAGAATAATTTATTTTTAACATCTTAAAACGTCACTGAATTAAAAGTAAATTGTGAATTAATTTTAACCAAATATTTACTTCAAATGTCATTAGGAAAAAAATAGTAATAATATATTTTTATTGGATTTAACTGAATTTAAATTGTTAATCCATATTATATATATATAAAATCTACACATTTTAAAACATTCAATTTTTTTTTAAAGAAAAACCTTCGGCGTGTGTTTATACACATACCATGCGCAAGCATACACTCTCTTATATAATATACGTTTATTTCATTATATAAAAACGCATTATTAATATTTCTCCAAATGTTAAAGTACAATACGTATTTGATATAAAAATTGATATTAAACAGAGGCTGGAGAAAGTTATCCAAAACATTATTTGTAGACTTCCCCGGACCCCTTAAGAGAAGAGAGTCTAAGTGATTTTATTTACATTTTAATGTTTTATTAAAGATAAGATATATAATTATAAATTTACTTTCCTAACTTTTACGGAACTGAATTTAAATATAATACCATCAACATCTAAAGTATAAGTCAAGCGTTGTTAGCCGAGAGGTCATCGCATCCGCCTTGCAAGCAAGTAGTTGGTTGCAGACGGTTGTGAGTTCGCGTCCCGGCCGATGCTATGACAGGAGAAAAAAAACATTTAAAGTATTGTATATATCATTTTCTGTAGCTCTTGTTGACAAATTTGCCAACCGACCTTGTGTCATTGTCGAACGTAAATAATTTTTTATGATTTTTAACTTCGAAAATGATCTCTCTCCACTAAGCAGACTTGTAGGAAGAGTTAATAAAATTATTATTGATATGCTCAAATTTGGAAATGAAGCGGTCAAATTATTTTTATGAATGTAACTTAGAATATCAAGTGGATCTTTGAATTAAGATAATTCACTTGAAAATAAGGTTTTAAATAGACATAGTTCTTCATACAGTTTCTCACTATTTATGTCTTTATTATTATTATTGTCACTCAAATGAATTTTTAGGTTGAAACATTCCTTTTTAAGTTTTTCTAAATCAGCTTGCCAAGTTTATTTACTGTTGACAAAACTATTTGTTATGGGTTTCCATTTACACAAACTTCTCATCCAGAGAAGCGACTGTCATACCAATATTCTGAAAAAGAAATTTACTCTGAATTTATCTTCAGCTATTTGGGGTCCTTCATCTGATGTTCATAATAATAAATTGTAATTTTCCCCCTGTTTCTCACTGCATTATTACATTTGAAATGAGGCTCTCCTAAATCTTCACATATATGTTTAACTGTTTGAAGTAAGGAATTGTATCAATCATCGATATGGTAATTACTAAAAAAACACTTTAGATTTTTAATGGCTATTAAAGCATGTGAAATATTTGTTTTAGGATTTTGCAACATTTGACTAACATGATTTATAAAATGAAGTACAACATACCATAAAACAAAAAAAAAGCATAGAAACTGATAATCATTTAATTTTGTACATAATATCTGAGCTTGGTCTTTACTTTCTTGATTAAAATTGTTATCAGAAAATATTACAAACAAAGCATCATATATTTCTCCTGTTTAATGTCTCAATGGATGCAACTTTCCCATCTAATATCCAAAGTGATTTTAACATTAATGAGGTAATGTGTTTTTTTAAGATAGCCTAATGTGCTTGTATGGTTCCAAAAAAACTTATGGTTTCTAAATTTACTTTTGCAGCATCATTAATTACTAAATTTAAACTATGAGCTGCACATGGCACAAAAACAGCTCTGGGATTTTGATTTAAAATTAATTTTTGTAGATCACTTTTCTTTCCATTCATATTAGTGCCATTGTCATATCTTTGCTCTTTTATATATTGTACCGGTCAGAATTGTATGTTCGTCTAACAAGAATTAGGATCTAAGCAAAAGTACCTAGAGTTCAATCATATACAAGATACACAGGTCAGGGATACTCATGAACTCCGCCCTATTGCCCACTTCCCAAGTCTATCACATTACAAACAACATTTCTGATGATAGCAGCCTACCTTTCAATTTACTCCGGCCCAGAAAGGTTCAGCCAAGATACAAGAGACCTACGGCTTAACTAATTGATAACACAAAGTAATGATAGATGTGCACACACAAACCAACAAAAATATCCAAAAAATAGCTTATTAAATGTAAATTTATTAAACGTAATATTAATAATAATTGATTCATCATGTGAATCACTAGATATGGAGATTTACAATGAATCAGAAACTATATATATTGAACACTTGATTTAGGTTTCACTTATGGTCACTTGGGCATTCCATGTCAAACTGGATAACATAACAAGGTTTGATGGATATGCACCACTAAATATACATAATGATAAATTAATTATTTGAACAGATGCGGCTTAATATGCTAATGTGATTTAACGGGTTGCTATTACTCATGCTATGATATTCCCAAATTAAGGAAACTAACCAATGACAATAGCTTTTAGAATGAATGTTTACAAGGTTTTAAATTACATAGAATATGACCAAACTTAATAACAGTACGAGGGTTTTTATTCAACATATGATTACATTTAAATTAAGATGAATATAATATAATTTGATAACTATACGCGAGTTTTTATAACGATTATATTTTAAATAATAAATGATCTAACAAGTTTTGCTTACATTTGGATTTCATGGAAGGTACATTAATTATAGATCAATTATTTTGGAACATTATGAGATGATTCATTTATTTCTTATCTGCGAAGAGAAATAGGAAAAGCATGATCATTTTGATATTGTCGTGCGGGTCAACATTTATAGATTTTCTCAATAGTTAATTAATGATGTATTAATAGCGGTTGAACGAAGGATGGGTAGCGCTAATAAGCGATAATATATATAATAAAGTTAATTAAATTTAAACTATAACGAGAATTTTGGGATGGCTTAGGGAAATTATATCATTACGGCTTATAGACATCTGAACCATATGAAAGGATAGGAACGATAACGTGTGAACCGCATGATAAGGCCTGGGCGGACGAGGAGCTTCATCAATTTGGAAGCGAAGAAAAATAAGCTTATCCACACTTGTGACAGATAGCATCAAGAATTGGTTGGCAAGATACTATGGTTCCGACTCGTCAAATGTTAACCCATAGCAGCGCTTACCTAACCTAAGACAATCTGTAAGAGCTGGGGCCTCCACGCTCTGTCGAGAATTGTGCTATATATATATTCCATTAACGAGAGAAAGTATGACAAAGCCATTTTTGAATTAGGAGCGTTATCACTGGGACACATTACGAAAGCTGTCAGGTTTGATTTACCCTGATTTATACAGCCTTAAAATACTAATTAAGTCTAATGTAATGAAATAATGATCTAAAAGCAGTCCCAAACGGGGGCATACAACTTACTTAAAGAATTTATTCAATATCTTAAGGATAAAATATTAAAAACATTAAAATTCCTTCGTTAAACGCATATTAATCCGCCCGAGAAATAAGTTACTTAAATTATCGTTAGATGGCGGGCTACTTATAAAATGAATCATTTAGACATAAAGATCTGAATTAAATTTATGTAATACTCAATTTTCATCATGTTAATCAATAGCGTGGAGCAATAGTAAATTATTTATTTTAAATAGCAGTGAAAAGCATAATATTCATTAATAAAACATAGTTTAGGAATATCTCTCGATCGGGCGAATTTTATAATGTAAGAAAGCTTACGTTTACGATTAAATATTCCGCAATGGCAGAATAGCAAAAATAAATAGGATTGATTCGCCAGATCGAGTTATTAGCATACTAAAATTTGATATGATTTGCATAAGATTAAATAAACATTGCCGCATTAAAATAAAAATACAAGGAGAGTGAGAACCTAGCATTCGAGTTTATAAAGTGAGAATTACAGTTTAAATATAAAACAAAAATAAATCAAAAAAGAAAAGAGGTCATTGTTTAGGCAGTTAATCGGCTTAGCATTACCGATAGAGAAATAAGCAATTACATTTTTACATTAGGACAAATTTCAGAACTAGAAATGTTTAAAAGACATACATTAGCTGATGGGAAATAACATTATTGGAGGTTTACATTTATATTTTACAATAGAAGAGGTTATTAAGATGAAAGTTCATTTTTGCGGCAGGGAATTACCTTTCTTTCCGATGAATTTCCAGCCGGGTGCGCACGTGTTGGTTCCATGTTTGATAAAAGAGTTAATTTAGCTACAAATTGACGAAATTAAGGTTTCAGTCCATTCTTTATTCAATATAAAGTTCATTTTGGCAGTAATTTATGAACGATGGTTTCCGAGTATTTAGGCATCGGTTAGATTTTTGGAGAGATCCGGGGAAGCAAATCTATGTTTTACTAGCTCGTCATGTTACTGTTCAGAGGGGCGTGACTTCCCCTTAGCAACGCGTTAGAAAAAAATGACATGTCTCTCCCTAGTTAGAAAATGTGGTTGTATTTATACTCGTTGTCACCGCCGATGGGTAGTTCCTGGATGTTTTAATAACTACAATGATACAGCATATTTTGGACTACAAATGAAATTAAGTTCGAGAGTTGGTTTTGATCTACTTTAGGCTGAAAATAGACCTGCGGAATCAACGTTAACTAACATGACGTTTAAATAAATCTATATTATAATAAAACAGATTTTTTTAGAATTTGGAAGATGGTAAGTCTTTTATTTACTAATTTTACGTCACACTCTCAAACTTTCTCTCTATTAAAATATATGTATGAATAAAATATACATTATGCAATGCTTTAAATTATTAAAGTTTATCTGTTACACACACATACACATGATTGTTTACCGTAATGAAAATATATAATTTTTTTTTATGCATATTAATTTTAAATGAATTTAAAGTTTACAAATACATAAACAATCATGCGCATTGGTATATCTTCACTCCCCAGTGGTCTATAATTAAATGATTAGGTTTGAACCCATGTTTGGAGGTTTCAAACATTATTAGAAAGTGAAGCCAAATGTGTGCAACAGATTTGAGTGCTTCAATATCTAAATTTTAATTTTGCAGTTTGTTAATTATTACACTATATAAATTTTCACCTATGGAATTCTCAATTGCCAAAAGTGCCCCAAATGCTCTTCAATAGATACTTGTTCTTTGCAGGAAACATATCTAATGATAACTCTTATTTGTTCAATGTGACTTCTATCTGAAGTACAATGTAATATAGTAGAAAAATACTTAGCCAAACTAATAAATGACAAAAGGTTGTGATAGTATTATTTAGAAATTGAATAATTTTATTTTGTATGTTTTTGCTCAAGTTATTGCTCTTATATTTGGGTTTTAGTGTTCTATTTATGTGAGTCTCCATAACTGAATCAAATTTAGTAAACAATTTAATTAATTTCAAAAAATTACCAATATTTTTTCATAAAAAGGTTTTCCGAAGTAACATGGAGAGTAAACATTGTAAAGCAAGATATTTATTATTTCAATTATTCTTACACATACATTTGATTAATGTTTTTTCTCCAATTACACACATTTTTGATTTTCTACATCAATGGTCTTATTGTTTGCCAGTCGTGTTTTTAAATCATACCACATTGTCATATGTGTTGTGCTAACAAGTGTATAAGATGCATTTCTCAATTGATTATAACAATGTGATACAAAATTTGATACAGAGTTGTTATGATTTGTTGGACAAAATAATTTACAAGAAAAGCAGAAAACACTACTTATTGAATGTGAATAAATTGGTTATGATCTCCATTTTTTGAATAATACCCATTACTAAACTTTCTTCCTTCAGAATTCCAGGGATAGAATATGTCCTTCTTTTAGACAGGTTCATATTCATCCAAAGTAAATTGAAGTTTATCACTAATTTTAGGTCAATTTGCTTGATTTTCCAGTTCATCAAGTGAAAAGTTTTGTTGTTCTTCATCAAAATCTTTATTGGCTGTTTTTCATAGAAATTTTAACTTGGCTGTTTTTCATTAGAATTTTAATTGGGCTGTTCTATATTAAAAACTTGAGTTGGTTCTTTCTTTTCCAAAACCTCATCTCCAGCAACAGATGAATCTTGTCCATGTTCATTGTAACCTTTCTGTATTTATTTTGAAAACCAAACAATTTTTTCTTCCCCTTCATATTATTATATCTAAAGAAGAAGAGATAAATTAATTATTTATTAAAATATTATATTTAAAGTTCTACTTCTAATATTTTATGTCAATTATATATTGTAATAGAATCATTGATAGATGTAAATTTGGGTCAAATGATTTTTAATTTTAAATAATACAGTATATATAAATACATATCTGTGGTATAGGTTGTATTTAATACTGTTATTAAAACAGGCAAAACTCACTATATGTATTGTCACAAACAGCAAGCTAGAGTAATAAATGGATGCCATAAGGCTTGTGCATAAAATCCCCATCTAGTGCCTACTCATCCAATATCCCCAGACTAGTTTCTGGCTTATGGCCTTCATCAGTGAAGAGCCTTGGATCTGAGAGCACTGCATATAGATCTAAAATCCCCATCTAGTGCCTACTCATCCAATATTTCCAGACTAGTTTCTGGCTTATGGCCTTCATCAGTGAGGAGCCTTGGATCTGAGAGCACTGCATTTAGATCTAAAATCCCCATCTAGTGCCTACTCATCCAATATCCCCAGACTAGTTTCTGCCTTATGGCCTTCATCAGTGAGGAGCCTTGGATCTGAGAGCACTGCATCTAGATCTAAAATCCCCATCTAGTGCCTACTCATCCAATATCCCCAGACTAGTTTCTGGCTTATGGCCTTCATCAGTGAGGAGCCTTGGATCTGAGAGCACTGCATCTAGATCTAAAATCCCCATCTAGTGCCTACTCATCCAATATTCCCAGACTAGTTTCTGGCTTATGGCCTTCGTCAGTGAGGAGCCTTGGATCTGAGAAATGGTGATCATGCGATGTTTATTGGCTTAATACTCGGTTATGTTATTAAAAATTCATTAGAATAACATTTTTATTCTTATAGTCCATGCTCTATCAATTTAGTACTTCTTTAACTTCAAGAAGAAATTCATACATTATAGAGATTAGAGGTTGCAGCACACAAAAAGTAACCATTTAACCTTTTAGCTTCTAGCTTTCTCACCTAATCCTAATCTTAATTATAAATACATATCATAATATTGATATTATTAGCATATCTGCTCAATTCACCTATTATGAAAATCAATAATAAATTTTGTGAAAGAAACCAACACCCTATATAGAACTATATTGTCTCAACTACTGGACTTGATTTTTACATGCACATGAATGCTCCTGTTACAACTCGTATTTTCATAATGTTGTCAGGCATTGCTACATTGTAGTGCATTGATATATACTGTAACTGATGAAATGATAAAGAACATAACCTACAGCAATTTAGCTGTCAAAACGTTTGCTTAAAGTATCCTATGCAAATATTCACTATAATGAGCCTCTTTACTGTAAGCACAACAATTAAATATATAAAAAACACGAAAGATGTGAATTAATAAATAATAATATTATCTCAGAGGTATGAAATTCAAATACAATTGTAGTATTTTTAATAATACCTACAAGTTTGGCCAGCCTTGTATCAAATCGAAAGTTACCTCAGGATTTAAAATATTAAGTAGAATAAATAAGACTTCTAAAATTTTAATCTTTAACTTAAAAAGTCTTTATTATCGATGTATCTAAATAAGATCATTTTATTATATTTAAACCATATCTTAATTAATGAAACATTAATATTTAAATTTGAGTATTAGCAATAAATATAAATAACGCTACTACTACAACAATTTATCTTTAAATAAACATATTCTAATAATACCACGTGACCATATTTATTTATTAATTTAAATAGTGGTACTCATCTTTTAGCTAAAGGCACTGCTCTATGTCATGATTTTCATGCCAAAACACATTAAAATGCTGTTTCCATGGCCGACACATTCAAACCCGCATTTTCAATAGTACAACTTTTTTGTTGCGCTACAGAATGCAGGCCGCTATGTTGCATTGCAGTACAGCATGTATGTTGCATGGAAGCAAATACATTTTTCGAATTTGCACAATTTATAAAGTAATTATGGCTTGATGAGAGAGTTTGTATTTGAATTGTATTGAAATGTTGTTTGCATTGGATTTTTTTTTATTTTAAACTATTGAAATGTTCAGATTTTTTAAAACAATAATTATAAGACTTTTTACAATGTACTATATTGAACTTTTATTTGGGAAAATGTTAAATATCTTTTTTTTTATTGAGTTGCAATTAGGTAACATGTCAAGTAATGTACTGTTATTAACATTCCATGAGACAAAGAAGATTCTACCGTCTGTATATTTTTGAAGTAAAAAAGAGCGGTACGAAAAAAAATATCCAGTAAGAAAAGTTCAAATATACAGTTTTTTTTTTTGTAAATTTAATAAAAAGCAAATATTATAAACATGTTTAATAAGTAAAGAAGACATTTGTATGTGTTTGTTGTTGTTTAAAAAAGTTTGAGTTTCTTTCTTCTGTCTGAGTATGGATACGATTTTGAATTTTTTTATTTTAGCATTACAAACAAACAGAACACTAACTCTAAAACTAACCCTAACCCTAAACTAACCCTAAAACTAACCCTAAACTAACCCTAAAACTAACCCTAAACTAACTCTAAAACTAACCCTAAACCTAACCATAACAACTTTTACTTTTATTACGATTATTATTTTTTAGTTAAACAACAACAAAAAAAGTCGTAACACAAGTAAAAAAATATCCGATAGAAAATTGATAAAAAAAAGCCGTAACACAATTTAAAAAGTATACGATATAAAAAACACAAATCAAATTGTAATTTGTTGATTTTATTTTACATTTATTATTATCATTTAAATTGTATATGTTAATAAAAAATAATATTTAAAAAAGACGATTTTGTTTTGTTTTTATTTTTGCATTACAAAAAAGCGAAGAAAAATTATTAAAATCAACAGCCCATGAAAGTTCATATTTTATAGTTTTAGTGTGAAAACGGCACCATCGTATGGCGACTTTATCTATAATACAAGCACCTAAATAATAAAAGATGAAAATCTGGTAATTTAGTATATAAAAATAAATATTCCACTAGATGGCGTTAGTTGAGAATATAAGTGTGCTATTAAGAATAAGGAAAGTGAAAAAGATATTAATGCTAAATGGGAAAAGTACTTAGAAAAGAAGTTGGCTAAAATAGATATTTATAGAGAGAGAATGAAATTGAATAGTAAATTGTTGGAGGATATTAATAAAAGTGGAAGAGATGGGAGTAAAAAATTTTGGAATTATATTAAAAGGAGAAATGTAGGGGAGAGATAGTATTACTAGATGATGAGGGAACCGAGTGTAGTTCTAGAGAAGATTTAGAGAGAATCTTAAATAGTTATGTAATGAATATAGAAAAGATGTTAAATGTGAATGATAGAGTGTTAGAAAATATGAAAGAAAATAGTTATGGGAATATTAGGTTTTCAGAAAATGAACTAAATGAGGTAGAGAAGAAATTGAAAAGTGGGAAGGCAAGAGTTTAGATGGATGGGCAGCAGAGATGGTAATGAATTTAGGATATAGGGCAAAAGTAAAATTATTATCCTGTTTTAACAAAATGGCACAGAATAGAGTTTTCTCAAGTAGTTGGAGTAATACAAGAGTAAGGTTATTATTTAAAGGAAAGGGTAAGGATCATAGAAAGTTGAATAATTATAGACCGATAGCGGTAACATCAGTTTTATATAAAGTTTTCTCGTATATGGTCGCTAGTAAAGTTGTAAAATGGATGGAAGGAAATAATGTAGTGGGGGAAATGCAAGGAGGTTTTAGATTAGAGGGATGTATAGGAGATAGTTTATTTGTAGTTACACAACTTATGGATATGAGTAGGAAGGCAGGTAAACAGTTATATATAAGTTTTATAGATATAGAGAAGGCATATGGTAGAATAAATAGAAATAAATTATGGATATTTTTAGCAAATTTGGGAATGGATGAAGCTTTAATAGATATTATTAAGAAATTATATGAAAATAATTATTATATATATCAATTAGAGAGTATAGAATCAATTAAAGTTAAAAATGGTGTGGGACTAAGGCAAGGATGCCCTATGTCACCTATTTTGTTTGTGTTGTATTTGAGTGAAATGGAAAGAGCAATAGAAAGATTAGGAAGAGGAATAGAGATACCGTTAATAGGTAGTAAGGGAGTATATATTTTGTCAGGTCTTTTTTTTGCAGATGATATATTTTTATGTGCAGAAAAAAGAGAAGATATGGATGTTATGTTGAGGACATGTGCAAGGTTGGGTAAAGAAATGGGGTTTAAATTTAGTGAAGAAAAATCAAATATAATGATGGTTAATACTGGGGAAAGAGAAGATGTAGAATTTTTATTGGGAGATATTAAGTTAAGTGTGGTGAATAGATATAGTTATTTGGGAATTATTTTAAGTAATCAGAAAAATTATTTGGATGAATGGGAGAAAAAATTGATAAATGAAGCAAAGAAAAGAAAGGGATTGATAAAGAAATTAACAGTATTTTCATATAATAAATATGATGTAGCTAGAATTATATGGAAAGGAGTTGCAGTAGCAGGGTTAACATATGGTAGTGATGCATTATATGTTAATAAAAAGATATTAGATTACTTATAAAAAGCTCAAAGGGAAGTAGGAAGACATGCATTGGATGCAGAAGTATGGACAGCAAGGGAGGCAATTCAAGGAGAAATGGGATGGTCAAGTTTTCATATGAGAGATGCAAAAAGTAAAATGAAAATGTTTGGCAGATTGCAGTTTATGGCTAATAAAAGAATAGCTAAAATAGTATTTAATTGGGTTATGAGTAAAGGGCAGGTAACAAGATGGGTGAGAAAGGTAATGAGGTATGCAAAAAATTTGGATAAAGAATTTATATCAGTACAAAAGATGGGATGATTGTGTTAAGAGGATTATTGAGTGTTATAGTAGTAAGGAATGGGATAAAAGAATAAATTTATTAATAAAGACTAGGGAGTTAGAGAGATGGAGAAATAGTATGGAGAGTAAAAAGAGTTTAAATATATATAGAAATAAACAGAATATTAGGTGTGAGTTAATATATGATAATATTTAAGGAAAGTAGTTTATTGTTTAAGGCTCGAACGGGATCTTTAGCTACAAAAGAATATACATGTAAATGGAAAAATATGGGTGATTTATTTTGTAAATTATGTAAGGAATGAATTGAAAATATTAGGCATTTGTTAATTGAATGTAAATGTTTGAAAACAGAAAGGGTACATATAATGAAGTTGTGGAAAAATAAATATGAAAAGAGTGATTATACAGAAAGTGAATTATTGGTTTTTATGCTGGGTTTGGGAAAAGATAAGGGGGATTTAGATATAAAGGTTATAGAGTTGATAAAGGTTATGTTGTGGAAATGGGATAGAGCAGATTATGGGTAAATGTAGAATGGAGAATGTAAAATAAAGTGGCTAACAGGTTTATCTGGGCATAATTGCTGAGATATTCTTGACTTCGTTTAAGGAGAAGCCATAATACATCACATCACATCACGTATCGTTGGGATTTAAAGTTACTCTTTTTTGCTTTATATGCTTGAAATTTACTAAAAAAAACTTTGGAAGTACAAGGTAGGTGCTGTTCTTCCAAATTACCTCTTTTTTGTTAAAAATGAGTGGTTCTAAAAAACGTTTAGAATCATCGACGCTCAATAGAAAAGAATCTTCGAATGTAATTAAAAAAAAACAAACGTTAAAATTGACTCTTTAATGCATTGTTCAAGCTCTGTCATTAATAGATCAAAAGCTTCAAGTATGCAAGATTTAACACGAGCAGATAGTTTAAAACCGCTTTCTAAAGTTAAAAATGTCTCTAATAAAATTCAGAATATCAATGCTAAAAAGAAAATGCTATCCGTGACTTCTAATGCGAATTCAAGTTGCCAAAAAAATAGAGACATTCAAAAGACTAACAACATATATATTTTTGATGGATCCGAAAAAAACATTTCTTTACAAGCCAGTGGACATGATTTTATCTCACATCGAACACGCTCACGGGTAAAATATTATACCAAATTAAATGATATGCATTCTTCTAATAAAGATTTATTGAAGCAGCTATCTCCAAGGCATAATAATTTAAAGACTGTTGCTAGTTCTTTTTTGTCTAAGCCTTTGCAGACTTTGCACCATAAAAAATTATCAGTTTCAGTTGGCGATATTACCACTACATCATCTGACTTGGAGTATAATATCAGGTCTTATGAAACATTACTAGCCAAATATAAATCTCAAGTAATGGATGTTGCTTTGCAGGCAAATTGTGTTCTAGCAGATGCAAACTCTGACAGAGTAAAAAACATTCATTTAGAAACTTCTGATTTAATTACTTCTGGTTCGCCTCTATCTTCTAGTAAACTATCAATGTATTTGCCTGCAGTACCACAATTTTCTATTGCTTCTAATGCCATTCAACGTTCTATGAAACAGAATTTGAGATCTTTGCATTTGAATGATTTTTCATTATCTGATACTCTTATACATTGTTCTGAATCTAATTCTTTGAATGGAAATTTGCCTCTTTCAGATAATAAAACTTCAGTTCAGAAACAGGATATTTCCTTTCCTACTTTGAAAGAAAATACAACACAAGTGTATAATATTTAGGTTAAAAAGAAAAGTTAGGCTCATGTTCTTAATAATAATGTAGTCTCTGAACTTGCACAATCACAGTCAGACAAATTTGGTTATTTAGATCTGAATGATGAAGAACAAATAATGTCAGATGTTTCTGCAGATACATCCATATTGAATTTCTCTAATCATAAAGATTTAGTTGATGAACATCAAAATATAAGTGTTCAATTTAATTCTAGGATACCAGTGGTTTTTTTCAATTCTTTTTTACACTTTTCTAATAGCAATACTTTGATTCTTACAACTACATACAGTAATTGTCAGCTTTATAACTTCCCTATTGATGAGTTTTTCCAGATGTTGAAGGATTTGAAACTTGGTGATGCTATCAAGAGGCTATATCATCACCCTAATAAACGTTACATCATATTGGAGTTTCATAATGTCTTGGAGAAGGAAAAGTTTAGAAGACAACAGCTTTTATTAAATCACAGATTTTTAGTTGTTATTGATATGGACAGGCCTAGGCTAGCTTTTGGTCTTGTGAGAAATTGTTATCCCAATTTTGGAGCTAAGGATCTTCAGAGACAATGTTCTAATTTAGGTGAAATAACTCAATTTAAATATCTTACTGAGAAAAGAGTTGGTTTAGAGTTACCCAGCAACTCAGCTGCTTTTACTTTAAAGTTAAATAAAGGTCTTGCTTTGATTGATATTCCGTCTACTTTAGAGACTGATAAAGGTCCAATACATATCTCTATCAAAGGCTTACAACCTCAATGTTTTGTTTGTAAGGAGAGGATTCATCTTGTTAAAGATTGTCCAAAGGGGTTTTACAATATTTGCAAGCTTAAGAAAACACGTACTCATAGATGTAGTCCTAAAGTTTTGCAAGATTTGCAAAAGCAGCATTTAAGTGAATATATCACTGCACAACAATCTGATGTTACTCTTTCATCTCCACCACAAGTTTCTACTGATTTAAGTAAGAAGGTCAGTGGGTCTGTTGTTTCTATTCTGATGGACATTACTCATTCATCACTTGACTCATCTCATACAGTTCAAAACGAGGATATGTTATTGAAGGAAAATAGGTTTAACATTCAGTCTACTCTTGGTTGTTCATCTTTGCAAGATCAAGCACTTATAACTGATATTAGTTCTTCTAACAATAAAAGGAAGATTTATGATTCTTCAGAGTCACAACTTGAAAATAATTTTTCTAATCCTGATTCTGATACTGCACCCTCTGTCTTGAAAACTAATTTGACTAGACGTTCAAAGAGTTCTAGGAAAAAGGACATTAAAAAAAGTAAATGGTCAGGAGATAAAAGTTCTCAGCAGCTAGATCTTTCACTGTTACCCTCTCCTCAAAATGATTCTATTTTTACTTTAAATAATGATCCTTCATCTCCAATATCTCATACTTCTGATCCCAATTCACAAATTAATCTTATACCTGAATTCTTCACAGATGATTTGCATTAATATTTTCTCATATATATATATATATATATATATATATATATATGAGAAAATATTAATACATATATATATATATATATATATATATATATATATTGCTTAATGTTATTGCTGTTAATGTTAGAGGTTTAAATTCTATTTCTAGAGTTTATGCTATAACGCATTGGCTTCAGAAATGCAATTTTCATATTGCATGCTTTGGAGAGACGAAGCTACATAATCATTCCAGTTATCAAATTCGTGATTTAATGCAAAATCTTGGTTCATTTTATTATGTTCCTAATATATCTGCTTTATCTGGTGTTGCTTTGCTTGTAAGTAAGCATCTTGCTTTTAATGATATCAAAATCATGCATTTGGATCATAATTTTTTGATGACCAATATTACCTTTGGAAGTTTTACTCTGAATATCATTTATTTATATGTTAATAGTGAGTTCCTCTTTGCTTATTCTATATTTAATAAAATTAATTCTCTTTTGTCTTCAAATTCTTATCCAACTATATTTCTTGGTGATTTCAATATGTGTTACATGCATTTTAATAATAAATTCCTACATCTTTTTAATAGAGTATTTTTATCTGGTGAAGGATGTTTTTCTCTTAATGCACTTTCCTTTTATACTCGTCGCACCACTTCTTTAATTGATCTTCTTTACTATTCTCCTGAACTTCACCTTGACATTTCAGCAAAGCTTCAGGTTGTTCTTTTCTTGAATTATTTGGCTATGCATATTGCATTGTTGGTTGATACTTCCTTTGTTGCTCAGTCTCATAGTTCTCTTACAATAAGGCTCTTAAATAAATTAACAGCTCCTGCTTCAATTTTTTCGGAGGCATATATTCTTTTTAGAAAAGTGGATATTCTTTCATTACCTGCCATATCGGCATGGTCTTCTTTTGTTGGTATTCTCAGTTCTATTATTAATTCTTATACTAGAAAGACAAAAGGTCCAAAGTTTTTACTTAAGCAATTGGATGATATTTCATCCAGACTTTCTAATCTTTCTTCTTTTGATTCTACCATAGAAAATATTATGCAACTTAAAGTGCAGTATCATGATATACAGAAATCTCTTGCTCATTATGTGGCTATTAAATGGTCTAAAATTTTTCTTCAAAATCATCATAACTGGACATGAAGTTATATTAGATGGGCTTTAGGTGCTTATTCTAGACCTACTCCATTAATGATTGACACAGGAAATAAAGTATGTTCTGGCCCTATTATGTTGCTTGAACTATGTAATCATTTCAAAACTAAGCTTCAAATGTTGCCTTTTAGAATTGGCGACATCTGGAATGAATCTGAGCTTGATTCTAGTCATAATATAACTGAAACTATGATTATTCAAAAATTAAATTCTTTTCCAGACAATATACATCCTGGGAATCATGGTATTCCCAGGTTTGTCCTTCTTCATCTTTCATTTTTTACAGCTCCAATAGTTTGTAATATGGTTGATATTCTAGCTAATGATTTTGTGAATATTCCTGATCGCTATCTGGTGGCGATGGCCCCTTCTCTTAAGAAGAAATTAACTCCTTCTCTGTTATCTAATATTCATCCTATTTCTATGACACCTCTTTTGATAAAGACTATTGAATCTATTGTTAAAGATCATATACAAAATAATATTTATCTTCATTTATCAAAATTTCAATTTGCAAAGAAGGGTCATTCAACAACTGAAGCTGTTCAGTTTTTTCTTCTTCTTATTAAGTATATTAGGTGTCATAATAAATCAAAACCTGTGGTCGTTCAATTGGACTTCACATCAGCCTTTGATTGTGTTCTGCCTTCTGCTTTGTTTCAGACTCTTCAGGATTATCAGGTTCCTACTCCATATATCCGTATTATAGCCAATCTTTTACTTAACAGGTCCATCTTTACTTCATTAGATGGTAAACTTGCAGATGGTTTTCGTCCACATCTCTCAGTGCCACAGGGATCTCCTCTTGCCACATTATGTTTTATTACATATTTAATTCCATTACTTTTACAGATAGAATATAAACTGTCTGGTATCTATGTTCCCGCTCTTAAACAGACTATTCATCATATTTCTTATGTTGATGATGTCTCTGTCTTTCTTGCTGATAAATCTTTTTCTTCCGACTTTGTTGCAAATATTGGACTCTTTTTCTAATACTTTTAATCTTCATATTAATGTTACAAAATCCGCAATGTGGAAAATTAAATCTGGTTTATCAATTATTTCCACTTTCACAGACAAGCCTCAGTCTTTCCTTGGTTTTCCAATAGTTTTATCTCATTCAGTAATTACAAGGCAGATTCAAAATATTATTCTGATAAAACAAAAAGGATAGTTGCATTGCTTGTTAATATAAATATTTCGCTTGTAAGGTTACACTCTTGAACTCTAGGGTATATTCAAGGCTTAGTTATTATTTACCAATTATTAGGCCAACAAAGCGTTTTGAGAGGGCTATAAATTCGCTTTGTTCAAAATTTTTTGGAAAAACAAGGTCGTAGCCATCAGTATTGCTAAAATTCAAATGCCAAAGCTTTTAAATGGTCTAGGTTTGCACTTGGTCTCAACTCTATATCTTCAGAGATCTATATCTTTTCTTCATGTAACTTGTCTAAAGCTTGCTCAGTTATCCCTTCCTTTGGTTATTGATCCTACAGATACACCACCTCCATTTTCAAGTTATTGGATTGCTGATTTATGGAAGTCAGTTATTAAGTCGATACGCTCGATTCAAGTTGCGCTTGATGGGAAATTGACATTCTGACATGTTTATAAATTAAAATTTCCACATTATACTCCTCTTTTGACTTCATTAGGTGTTTCAAATAAAGTTCTCTTGCGTAAAATGAAACTTCTTTTCATTGAAGCAAGACTTGTTGATTTTGTACTTAAACTAAATTTAAATGCGCTCTCAACAAGTTATTTTTTAGTGACCAGCAGAGGCTTCATTAGGATTTTGTCTCAGAGTCAGTTGTGTAGATTATATGATGAGACAATTCTCCATATTTTCTATATCTGTCCTGCTCTTAAGTCGATTAGGGACTTTATTGTTGCAAATGTCTCTCTGGATCTTAGGGATGCTCGTTCTGTTTCTAACACTCTTAAGAAGGGATTGTTTGCAGCAATAAGATTATCTATCTTTATAACATTTTCTTTATGGTGAACACATTGCAGGCTCATCTTTGGTCATTCTTAGGACTCGGCTCTAAGTGTCTTTATTAAGCTTCTTGATCAAGTAAAGCAGCGAGACTCTCTGCTTTCACCTGTGAGTCTACATGATGATACTTGGGTAAAAGTTTTATTTTCTCTTAATCTTATTAAGATAACCTTTTCTCTACATTGACTTTTTCAAGTTTCATTCTGAATACTATGTAAATTTTTATAAAGTTTAATTGTATATTACTATGTTACTATGTTTAATAAATATATTTTAAAACAAAAATAAATATTTGAAATAAAATATAATAATAAATTAAGTTCTCAATTCTCAAGAGATAATTTCTAACAGTGTTAATTGTGGTATCTTGATCCTGATTTCTCTTATATTAATAATTATACAGGTATACCTCTACATATTGTGGGACAAAATAAATAATTGATAAAGGTTATTTATCCAAGGATAAAAAAAACAAGTATTAATAAATATATGTAACAAAATGAAATAATGTTTTATCTGATCCCTAGGTACACTAACCTAATTCAGTCAATCTTTTACCACACTGGTATACATCTTAGTTACTTCTTAGAGTACAAAGCATGTACCTTGTTATAGTATAATCCTTCAAAGATTTGTCATTATGTTGCCTAGCTTCTATAGGTATTTACATAAGGTGCTTATCTAAGCAACTATCGTATATATTCTCTATATAATAAATAATAAGTAAAAACAAATGTCTTTTTGTTGTATTATATATATGTATATGCATATATATATATATATATAATCAAAATTACCCAAATTCACAACTCAATTTTGATTATTTATTGACTAGTTTAGTTTTATGCTTTTAATGTTTATATATATAAATAACTATAACCATTAAATGTCTGTATTTTTAAATCATATAATAATAATTCAAACAAATTTATTTAATACAGTATTCAAATTTTAAACAATATATACTTTACTGGAAGTACTTTCGATTGTATTACTGACCATCTTTATCAACCATTAATCAGTACACAAAATAAAAACTTATATTACCCATCATTCAATCCATTCAAATTTCCCACAATTCTGTTGTTTTTATATTAGCTGATTGTCTATTCATTAAACCTTCTCTATTCCTAGGTATTATCATTGCCTTCTTAATTTTTCATTTTTCATTATATCTTTTAATTTGAATAATTTTTATAACTCTATCATCAAATTTAAAACCATAATTACATGCTCTATTATGATTAAAAATAATTGATGGAGTATTCATACTTACTGAAGATCCATTTTCTTTCTGTGTACATGCTTATACAATATCTTATGATCATTATATCATTTTTGTAATGTACATTTAGATTCCCTTATATATTTCATTCCACAAACACATACCAACACACACACACACACACACACATATATATATATATATAAAACAGAACTTAATTCAAACTTAGAAATCTGGGTTTTAGAATTATTTATCATATCATTTATATTATTTGGAGATAAAATATATATATATATAATGCAAACTTAGAAATCTGGGTTTTAGAATTATTTATCATATCATTTATATTATTTGGAGATAAAATATATATATATATAATGGAAATAAATTGAAGTTTTATATTTTTTATAGATTAATACATAATTTCCTGCTAAAAGAAAGAACAAGTGTTACAAAAAAGCAAAAGAATAAGAAAAAAGATGCATTTTTATTAAGCATTGGATGGAAGATTCTACACATGTATATGTAAACATTTATAATAGATAAATGTACATAAGAATTAGTTTATTTAAATAAATTCTATTATATAAACTTACTTATGTGTTCAGGGATTATTTATTAAAATATTTGTTGTTGTTTAGTATCAACACACAGCACTTTTATAATCTAAAATTCACTTAAAGTATTTAAGAGTTAATGTTCTTTCTTTAAAAAATGATTGAAAATCTTAAGCATTTTAATTGTAAAACCATAGAGGTGTGGAAAAAATAATCCAGATAGAACAATAAATGATGATGAAATTTTATCTTTTGAATCAATCCATTAACATGGTAAACATACACCCTCCCTTCATTTTTACGATGCTAAGAGGATAATTAGAATTTCCTGAAAAGTGAAATTTCTAATTTTAGACATTTCTTATAAAATTGTTTACAAAGAGTAAGTCTATTAATTTTAGAACTGGATTAATAAAACAAATATCCAAATGCAGGTGTTTAGATAATAATTTTTTAAATACAGTACTAGTATTTGTTTTAACTGTAATAGCAGATGACTTTTGAAATTCGTCATTTCAACAACATCTTAGTTAAGATGTATGCTCATAACATTTTAAAACATATTTAAATAAAATATTATACTTTAATAAAATTAAATGTACAAATAACAATGTTAGAACAAATATTTATACTGTGGATATTAAGTTAAATGATTTTTATTTTATTTACTGTTTTCAACAATAATTGAGATTTTATTTCAGATTTAAAATAATTCTACCTAAATCTTTAAAAATAGTATTCCTTTATAGTCAAATATATCAGAGAAACATAAACATTCATATTTACACCAACATATTTAATTATTACATTAAAAGTTTGCCACTATTTATCTTTATCATTATTGTGTTCACTAATTTTGCTTTAGCTGATTCTATTTTATCTAATTTATCCACATATGTACAATATTAAGCATTTTATTATCCTATTGCTCTTTTTTTGTGTGTGCTTTTAAAACTAAACCAAAATCCCTACAAGAATTTCAAATGCTTTAAAATATGGGAAGACATCTTGTATTTTTTTAAAAATTTTGTTGGATATGATAAATTAAAGATAGAATTTTTATAATAAACCAATAAAACATTTTGAAGTTATGTTTATTATTATTATTTTACCAATGCCAAACAACTACTACAATATATATATATATATATAATGGACTGTTCCATTTTCATATCACATAGCAACGTGATTTGAAAAACACTAAACATCACATGATCACTATCCCTTAAACTAGCACATAATTGTAATTAAACAAGGCAAAACTGTCTCCATACAATAGTGCCACCCTGTGCCAACCAGAGCAATCAATGGATGCCAGAAGGCTTGTGCATATGATTATATAAGCTATTGAGCTTAAGTAGAGTTAAAAGATGGCTGCTGGAGGGTTGCATTAGATCCTAAGATCTGGGTGCAGTGCTCTCAGATCCAAGGCTCCTCACTGATGAAGGCCACAAGCCAGAAACTAGTCTGGGGACATTGGATGAGTAGGCACTAGATAGGGATTTTATGCAATAGCCTTCTGGCATTCATTGATTACTCTGGTTGGCACAGGGTGGCACTACTATATGGAGAGAGTTTTTCCTTGTTTAACAACATGATTTGAATTGTGCATTGTGTAAACCCATTGTAAAAAGACATAACTGAGAATATCCTGAGAGAAAAAGAAATTGTAGAAAATTATAATTGATGAAGTATATTTCAAACAGTAATTATTTATTTTAATATGTTTATATTTCCTTATTTTGTAGAAGTAATGAATCAAATAGTATTAAATAATATTCGTAACAGAACAAAAATAAATATAATCTTGTTTCTGTACTGTTTCTGTGCCCTTGGACCTTTTTATCAGTGCCCTCATGCATTGCTTACCTTGATAACCACCTTTCTCCAGTCCTGTCAACTCCTACATTACTTTCAACTTTTCTGACAATGTTTTGAGAAGTGTTAGTAAATGATTTCATAAACTGGGGCCATTAAGTTATTCATGGCATTGTTTAATTGATATTTTTAATATACATTGATTAAAAGCAAAGCAAGAAATTTATCTTCATAGTTTCCATTTTTATAGTTTGCTGATCATCGGTGGTATTTCTTAATATCATTTTATAAATACAAATTATTCCTTAAATGAACAGATTATCTCTAGAATGTTCTTAATGTTTTAAATGCATTTCTCTAAAATTTATTTTAAGAAAAACTTTAAAAAAATCTCAATTATTTAATTAGTTAGTAGTGGAAATAAATCATCTGTTTTTGTATGAATGGTTTTCAACTTGAGATATAGATTAAATTCCTCAGTAGCACTCATGCTAAAATGAGAGGTCATGGATGTTCAGATGCTACAAAGATTCCAATGGATGACAATTAATAGTTTAAAAATAAAATATTTGATCATAGTGATATAATTATGCTGACTATATTAGTTTATTATAAGAAAATTATTTTTCAAATCATCAACATCATCTTTCTCAACCATTATCAATTCACTGCAAGATGTTCTCTCCAAGTTCAATCCATCTTCTTAGATTTCTAGCCTTTCTTCTTTACATCACCCATGCACACTTTCTTATTTCACACATATATCTTCTACATGGTCACTTTCTAGGTTTTTACAATCTCTTGGAATCCAGTTTAAAATTTCAATTGTCCATCCATTATCTCTTCTAGCAATATGTTCAGTCCAACTTCACTTCAATCTTTTAATTCTTTTAATGATGTCAATAACACCTGTTGGTATCTTATCCATGTACTGCATTTTTGATCAAACCTTTCTGCATCTATTGATTACTCTGGTTTAAACTGAGGAGTGCTTTTTTGTGGAGAATTTATCATCTGTGTAAACAACTTGTGTAAGCATAAAGAATGGTGATCATGTAATGTTTAGATTTCATTTCATCAATATAAATTCCTTCTTTTATAATTCTTTCATAATACAATCTAATGCATTCTAAAGGTTATATTTCAAAATCTTTATGTCTAAATGTAGTCATATGATCATAAACTGCAGAACCTTATCATTTAAGTGCTGTTTTAATCTTGTTGCCAATTTATTATTTGTAGTTACAACATATGATATTTCTTTATTATCTTTAAAACAATTTAAACATTTTATAATATAAACCAAATTCACAAATTCTAAATTATTACAATATTACCATTATTAATTAACAAATTTAAATATTTTTTCTTTTTTATAAACAGGACAAATATTATATTTTTTATTAATTATATAAATATAATATTATTTGTACTGTTTATAAAAAGAAAAATGTTTGAATTTGTTTATTAATAATCATGATTGTAATAATTTAGAAGTTATGAATTTGGTTTATATTATAAAATGCTTAAATTATTTTAAATAATACATAGGGTATATGAGCACAGACTTTCACACAATTTACCACTCTCCATTCTATCTCATAACATTGATACACTTGAACACATATATATCGAAAAGATAAATAATTACCAATATACATATTTCATGCTAAACCAGCAATCATCAGTTGGTTCAGATTACCATCTCTACACATATATGCCATAAATGCTCAGATATATAATTAAGATAGCCAATCTTTATACTTTAATGGGCAGGCTTCAATCCACTCCCCACCAAATTTTCAACCGTCCATCCAATTGAAAATCTGATGATGGAATGTTTTAAATATATTAAAGAAATATCATATGTTGGAACTACAAAGAATAAATTGGCAACAATATTAAAACAACATTTACATAATAAAGTTCTACAGTTTATAGTCATATGACTAGATGTAAACATAAAGATTTTAAAATAGAATCTTTAGAATGTATTAGATAGTATTAAGAAAAAATTATGAAGAAAGGAATTTATATCAATAAAATGAAACCTGTAGAGAATAGGATGTTAATTGAAAAAAGAGAGGATACTAGGTTGATTTAATTAAATAATTATAGGAGATTATTTTAAGAAATGTATTTAAGAAATGAATGTAATGAAAAGTTAAGATTGTTTGTTAGAAGAGTTTTAAAATAAGAGATATTTGCATTTATTATATGTATTATAAAATATTTGTATTTATTGTTTTTTATGTATTTTTTTAGTTGTTCCTTGATAAAGATTATAAAAGAATATAGTCAAAATGTTGGATTATATATTTTTGTACATTATAATAGTTTATATAATATATCAAGATTTATAAAAAAAAAGACTGTGTGTGGTTTGTTCTATATATATACACACCCGGGTCTCGTTTTACGTGGATTTATTTAACGCAATTTTGAAGTTACGTGATTCATGTTTCTTCTTAATATTTTTGTATGCAGTTTTCTTTTATGCATTAACACTGTATTAGATTGGAAGTTGAACTCTGATAATGTGCTATTACTTCAAATAATAAATTTCACGCACTTATGTCATATTTAAAGTAATAGCACATTATTGGAATTCGACTTTCATCTTAATAATTTCAATATTTTCAGTGCTTTATAATAGTAAGATTTGATGCAATAATGAAATTAAAATCATGATTTCCATATTTTATGTACACACATTAAATTTTACAAGATTATAATGTAAATTTGTTCAAGCATGGTGTGTGTTAATTTTGCATTTTAAATCACATTCTGTTTTTGCTTTTTAAAAAAGAACGTAATCAATTATTAATCATTTAGTGTCCACAAGTTTATATTTAAAAGGTGAGTAATAGCAGTGGGCACAATTAAATTTGACAATTAAAAATTAAAATCTGATTTTTAATGGTAATTAACAATTTAAAAATTATGTAAGGCGACCTGAAATTAATGTGATGTGAAATGAAATTTGATTTTTAAATGGAATTGAAAATTAAAAAATTAAAGACAAAAATAAAAATTTAATTTTTAGTTGTTAGATTAATTACTAATTACGTTGTCACCAGAAAACCATTAACACAACATGAGAGTGAAGTTGGTGCTAGTTGTATTTCTTCTTGTGAAGAATCTGTTCTTTTTACCAGTTTGCAAATGAACATGTTTATCGGCAAATAGCAATAATAATTAAAACATGTATAAAAAAATGTAAATTACTGTAAATTATGCATAAAAATATATTGTTTTGAATAAAATTAAATATTATGGTTAAAAAAAGTTTGTCTTGTATCAATTTTTTTCAAATTTGAATCTTTTTATTAGTCATATTTTATTTCCTTATTTTTTTTTGCACGAATTTTAAAGTAATTTTACGTTGGTGCTTTGCTTTTATGTGATTTTTGAAAAATCACAGTCTGTATCCCCCATTTTCAAGGTAAGTTACATCTATTTTTGTGTGATTTCTTTTGTGCGTGTTTTCTGAGGAACCTATCTACCGTGTAAAATGAGACCCAGGTGTATATATATATATATTGAAATTAATGAGATAATTTCAGAGTAGAAGACTGTGTTTGCTTGTTATTTTCTAAAAGAATTAATAAATAAAGCTTTGTGAAAGAAAATGCACAAAAACACTAACCATTGAAAATGATAAAATAAAAATAGCTGCAATATTTTGGACATATAGTGTACCGGTCAGTTTTGTCTGTTTATATAACAAGATCTAGCATCTAGGCAAAAGTACCTCAAGTCCAATCATGTGCAAGATACATAAGTCAGGAACACTCATGAACTCTGCCCTATTTGCCTATTTTCCAGATCTACCAACTTATGAGCAACAATTCCAATGATACTGATCTAATTTATTTCTACCCGCCAGAATCACAAAGTCGTGACACAAAAAGACTCTTATTTGAACTTTATTCATGTATAGAATATTATCATTAGCGATTTTCAATCATCTAGTAAATGAAACCTTTTATATAACATCAAAATTATTTCTATTCAATAAATGAAACAATGACTTAGATATTTAGTAATATGTATAAGATTTATAACTTTGTTAAAATTGTTTCTTTTTCTCCCCCCCCTCTTTTTATAATATAAATTATAATTCCTTCTTTTCCCTTCTCTTTCCTTTCTTTCTTCCATACATTTCATTTCTCTCCTCTTTTTTTTAATTTTTTTTGTTTAGAGGGAAAAGAAAAGGAAAATGAAGAGCATTTAAGTCATTTAGATTTCGCAGATGATGTAGTTGTTTTTGCAAATAATGCTTCAGAGCTGCAGGAAATGTTGCAGGAGTTAGCAGATGAAAGTAGAAAAGTAGGACTAAAGATAAATGTTAAAAAGACTAAGGTAATGTTTAATCGATTTGCTCAAAATATGAAAATAAAGATTGATTATGAAGAATTAGAAGAAGTTAACAGTTACAAATACCTTGGTCAGATTATTAATACAGATGGAAACATAATGGAGGAAATTAATCATAGAATTAAACTTGGTTGGAGTGCTTTTGGTAGAAATAACTTGATACTAAAAGGAAATATGCCTATGTGTTTAAAAAGGATGGTTTTTAACAAATGTGTTTACCAGTACTTACTTATGGATTTGAGACTTGGACACTTAATAGAAGAGCAATACAAAGACTTCAGACAACTCAAAGGAGTATGGAGAGATGTGTGTTGGGAGTAACAAGAAGAGATAGAAAACGCAATGTATGGGTAAGACAACAAACAGGTGTTACTGACCTTATTGAAAAAATTAAAAGATTGAAATAAAGTTGGGCTGGACATATTGCTAGAAGAGATGATAATAGATGGACAATTGAAGTTTTAAACTGGATTCCAAGAGATTGTAAAAGACCCAGAAAGAGACCACATGTGAGATGGATGTATGAAATAAGAAAATGTGTAGGGGTGTTGTGGAGAAGAGAAGCTAAAGATCGGAGAAGATGGATTAAACTTGGAGAAACCTTCATCCTGCAGTGGATTGATAATGGTTGATGATGATGATGATAAGATTTATTAAGTTAACTTGAGATATATATATATAATTGATTGCAAACATTATTTGTGTTAAAATGTAAATAAAATGGGTGTTTATCTCCCTTAGATGACATTAACCTCTCTTACACAGCTATAAAACAAACGTATTTAATCAGAAATTACACATAATTTATGGCTTTGTTCTAATGTGGCTATTTATATGTCAATAATTTGCAGATAGTATGGGATACCTAAGATTTTTAATAATAGTGCTAGACTACAGTTATTTAAAGTTCTTTAAATCCACCATTAATAAAACAACAGCACTTGAACCAATACATTAGTTTATTGAGTTTGATGACAATGGTAATTATATTTAATTAATATTTGCATTGCAAAATAAGAACATATGTGGGAAGCTAATTTAGGAAATAATTATGGCAGCAATATCGTATCTGAAAGTGTGAATGAAATATAAAAAATGGCAATCCATTTAGCATAACCATAACAGTACGGTTTAGGAGCATTGATAGGCTTTAACGAGAATGAAAATATGGGAGAGCGGTACATGTATGATGGCAATGGAAAGATCTATTCTGAGATCCAAGAAGATGCTTCAATTCACAGTTAAAGAAGGCGACTCTCTGCAAACGTTGGCAGGGTTGGGTCATAAACAATGAAGAATGCGCTTTATTGAATTGCCACAGGCTGGACTTTTGCCAGAGCGAACCCTATGCAATAATATCTAGCGCTGAAGAAGTCCAAAGGGGTTTGCCAAACCTTGTACCTGGTATTGGAAGTAAAAATGAATGAAGCACAAATATATATAAAACTAAAGGCCGGTATACACGTAACGCTTGTATTAATATAAATGTATAAACTTAACTAAGAAATAAAGAATTATCACCTATCTTTATTGATAAAAACCCAGCGTACCAGTATGATTTAAGTTACCACGTGGATATGGAAGAATTACATTTAATGCTAATATAATAGTTTATAGAACTAGAATATCCCCCCCCCCCTTTATATTACTTTAAATTACACATAAACTTCCCACAATGTATGACTAATACAACTCTTTGGTTTTGAATGCTTTAATAAATAGATAATTTTCATATTATTAAATATATATAAAGTCGGTGGCAGTTAGTAATTTCATGAAAGTAATATTAATTTAATTCATATAAATATATTTAAAGTTTTAGAAGTTAGCAGTATTATTTAATTAATAAAAAAAAAACATTTCTAAGAAAACAGATTTTTGCTTAGTTTTCGACAATAACATTGTACAGTCATTATCAGATTCTGATTTTATTTCCCCAGACTTGCAGGCACCTGCTATAATAAGAATAACAAATTTGTTTTAAAAAATACTAGATTAATGACCCTCTGAAAGGTAAGGAAGGTTTTCTTTTATTAAAAGAGATAGCATAAGCATTTGCGATTCTGGGGGAAATTATTGACATATAATTTAGTATATAAAAATATAAAATATCATAATGAAAATAAAGTATTGCCGCATAGACATGAAATCAAGAAATAATAATTATTCAGGAGAGATTTAATGTAAAACAGATTACAGCTAAGTTATATAGAGAAAACAAGGTACAATTAACTAAAAGGTAAGAATTTTACAGATTAATTCATACTTAATATTAAATTTTACAAATAAAAAAGGCTTTACAAAATGTTTAATGAAACAGATAGGTGAGAGTTTAAAATTATTCATGGTAACTTTAAGAGTCTAGCAGCATTTGAAATGATTACCTCTTTACAAACTCGGCTGTTCTTTAGATATTTTTCAGATTTCTCTCGGAGAACTAGATCTAGTTTGATGAGCATAATTATTGAGGCAGGTAGTAAGTTCAGTATTTAACAAACAGGCATATAGTTATAGTCTACAAGTATCGGGATTCATGGGCACAGATTTCAGGGAAGGCCATTTCGAATGGTGAGAAAGGTGAAGTGGATTTACTCACGACACATTGAAATTAAATGAACACAAATTTTTGGCAACTGCTCTCCTTGACTGTCTTAGTTCCTCTGTATATGAGCTGCAATCAATAAATAATTACTATAACTTTTATAAAATAAAAAAATATAGAACATATAATATATTTTGATATTATAAGTCCATTATAATTAATCCCCCGTTACCTATTGCGTATACATATTCCCTCTTTAAATACTATATTTATTACTTTTATTTTTTTTTGTGTGTGTTTAAATTCAGATATTTATGCATATATCTTCGTTAATTAATAATAATCAAAAAAAAAAGAACAAAAAATGTGTTAGTGAACAGAATATATATGCAAGAATAGGGTTTGAATTTAGCTTGGTAGCGGAAGATTTGAGGTGGGCTATGAAGTGCAATCTGAATCTCAGATTCCACTTCATTTTCCCAGACTTACAATTGATAAACAAAAATGTAAAAAAATATCTTACTTGATGCTCCAGTGACAAAAGAACAACCTGGTTTGAAAGGAGTAAATGATTTCTTCATAAAAAAAATTATCAAACTAATGCTAGTCCCATTTTTTTCTCATTGCTGCTATATGCTAAAAAAAAATTTTTGACCTATCTATCACTGAGTGCAAAACTATTACAGTAAACTATATTCATATCTTTCTTTAAGAGTGTGGTTCGAATCCCTTTATCTATCCATCTGTGATTTATTGTTATCTTACTTTTAATATTTTCCACGATCAGGAGGTTCAATTGGCTTTACATACCTTGCATTGAATGTCCTTAACAGAGCTGTCACATACTGTTCAAAATCTGGTGGCTTGTTATCATGGCTTTCCCACCATGATTTTGCATATCCATTGAGATAGTGAATTGCCAAAGCTACTTGATCCAGTGCTGAGATCTGTTGGAATCGAAACAATTCTTGAAGACACTCAGTATGTGCTTTTGGATTTTCTCCAGTGTCCTTTTTGAATGATTTCACTTGGATGAACTTCACAATGTATGCTTGCATGTTAAAGATCTATCCTATGGGCATAATATTTGATTTCCGGTCAACTTGTTTTTGTACTGATTGTACTTCATCTGGTATGACATTATCCACATCTTCCTCTCTTGTTCCTTTAATCATGGTTTGTCCTAATTCATCAGGTTTGAATTCTAAAGTTTTCACTGCATTGCTTTTTAGTTGATCAACTTCATCTCTAAGTTCACGTAACTGGTCCAATGATCCTTTCTTGTTTTTCATGACACTTCAGTTCATCCCCCAAATGATTATTTGATTATGGCTATGTGGTGGGCAGCTTCTTGCTTGTCTATCACACTTCATGTCATCATTAATTCTCCAGTCATTTTGGATACTATAGTTTGTTTTTTCTTTATGCTCCTCCAAGAGCCCTTCGAATTCAGTATGAACCTTTTCATAGCCTTTCCTGCAGTCTGCTCACACCTCATCTATTTGTTTTAATATATTATTGTTCATTTCATTACACAGTGTTGACATCCATTCCTTCATCTCATTATGCTTAGCTTCGAATTTTTTTTCCATGTTAGTGAACATATTCATCACTAATGTTTCTAGGTTTAGATTCTGTTCCTGTGTGTAGCTCTCTACAGATTCCATGATTACAACTTCCTGATGATCTTGCCCTGCATCAGTTTTCTCTTCACTTTCCTCTTCCATCTTTTGATCATCATCAGAGATTACTCTTCCTGACCGGAGCATCTTTCCTTGATATATCTTCTCTTCATCTTTATTACTATTCTCCATTCTGCTAAGATTCAAATATATATATATATATATATATATATATATATTTGAATTTTATTAATTGATAAATATTGTTATATATATATATATATATATATATATATATATTGTAACAATATTTATCAATTAATATAAATATTTATTTGTAATTATTAAATTAATATAAAAGATATGTATTTGTAACTATAATTTGTAACTATTTTAATATGTCACATTTGTAACCATAATAAATATTTAGATAGGGGAAATTATTAATTATTAGATATATGCCTATCCAATCTGTACCATTTGTAACTATATTAATTCATCATAGCATAGATAAAGAAATTATAGAATCACTGTGCCACTTGAAAATATCAGCATTAAAGATTCTTGGTATTTATTTATATATTGGGGCAGTCATCTGAACAATAAAACATACTGGACATTGTCATCTAATAAAAATAATATTAAATATAGCAACTGAATAAAAGTACCCACTGTGATATTCCTGGAGTGCCTTATGCTTATCTCCAATAATAGGTTCTTCTAACAAAGAATCCTTCCTATTCCTCTTTCCAAATATATAAGACCATTCATGGTCATATGCACACACGGGTGCTATTCATGACAACTTATAAAAAAATATATATTTTATAAAACTAATATTATGAAGTTGGAAAGGGATGATATCACTCTTTATTCAGTTTAGCTAAGTACATGTGTTTTCCATGAGCGCCACTAGATTGTTTTCAATCTAGATAAGTATCTATTTATAGTGTACTTGAGTTCAAACTCATTCAGTACATATTTATTACACATGACTTGGATGACTATTGAACAAAAATGACATTCTTACATTTTATCTATATTGATAAAATTACAAGATCCCAATATTACCAAAGTTTATACTATAGATCAAAGATTCTTATAGACATTGCTAGCTCATTAGCGTATATTGATGAACAGACATGTATAATCCTATTAATGGCTTCCAAACAAGCATGTGAAGACCATTATTGATATTGATGGCCATTTAATTAGATTATTTATCACAATAAAGGTAATAATGATGATGATGATAATAATGATAATAATGATAATAATAGGGATATCATAATAATGATTATAATAGTGATGATGATACCAGCCATGGCTTATCAATAAACTCACAACAATAAATTCATCTTTATAAACTTATAGGCATCTATTAAAATTATCCTATTTCATACTGGGATTTAATAATACTAATGGTGATGATTGATCATCATGAATCTCTTTGCATAATATTCAATTTTCTATAAACCCCTATTTACTAAAATATATTCATTACGCTAAACATTAAATTTAATGATTATAATTTATTAATGATGATTGATGGCGATCATAACTTTTATATAGTATTATTTGAAACATTTTTAACTAATAACATGATATCCATCTTTGATGAGGATGATCTAAATTCATGGACACAACACAATTTTAGCTTTCTATGTTGAACTATAATAATCAAAATTTGGTTACTCTCAAGCATAATCCCTAAATACTTAAATATCAACATTCTAGTTTACCTATTATTTTGCGGACGCTTAATATTTGCAAGTGATTGCTCAATATATACGAATGGTAATACTCAATAACTGCGAGCAATGATGCTGAATTAAAATGATAGAATTAAGACAAAAAAAAACCCCACAATATTCTTAATAATAACTCGGAAACCAATTAAGATATATAATTATATTTTATTAGCACTACTACTCTTTCTTTCCTTCTTTAAAGTTAAATCGACAATTAAATAAATGGCTTATTAATATAAAAATTCATATAAGTATAAGCAAATAAACTTAATATATAGGTTTGTCACTTCTTGATATCTCAAAATAAGCTGACTTAAATCAATATTAAAAAAAAATACATATTCTATAAATGCTTATTTAAGAATTTTCTTACTTATCATATCATAAAATAAATTTCAGGTGAAACTTGTATATGTTATTTCATTTTCATTCAAATGTAATGCCCTACTTTTTAATTTACTATTTTAAACTAATCATATATAACCTATTCTTTGATGTGTTTGGATAAACAGTTACACATTCACGCATTCGGTAATGTTAACATATATGTTTAAAATGTATACCCATAAATTACATATATAAAAATATCTTTTCTTTTGCAACCTTATAGCGAAAGAAAAATAAAATACATATATTAATTTTTAATATGCAACAAGATAAAATAAAAATAAAAAACATTATAAATGCATATATCTATAGGTTGCTCATTATCATTAACAACTGAAGAACAATTAAAAAAAAAACATTTCAACATTACAATATATAATAAAAAAAATAATGAAAAATTTTAAGTTTAAAGATTTAAACTATGTTTGTGCTATGTTGTGAGATATTGCAAATAACTATAGATGAACAAGTCTTTAATGTTTCTGTATCAAAAAAGAAAATTGCTTTGACCAGTAAATTAAGGTTTACTTTTAATAAGTAAAAGAATAAAATCGGTTAAAGAAAGTTCATATTTACCCGTCTACTTTTTACTTCTTATTAATGTCCTGAATTTGAATTTTCAGACTGCTTTTCTTTGCTCACCAACAACAACAACAACAACAAAAAAAAAGTTATTGCAGATACTTTTAAGATAATGCTGAATCAATTGACTTTCCTGTTTCTTCAATTCCATTATTATTCATTGTTGATTGGCTTCCTTCTACCATTTAAAAAAAAAGTTATTATAAGTACTTTGAATAAGTAGGTACCGGTGGATTTGCTTGTCTCTCTCCTTTAAAAAAAAAAATTGCTGTTGACACTTTAGATGATTGAGGTAAATCAACAAAAATTTGATTTATGGCTTCAAACTTGGTTCTACATGGATGTTATAAATTTTCTTTTCCTCCTATTTCCTCTTCTCCATTCATCCGAAGGCAATGAGCTTTTAATAAGCCAGGAACTAGAAACAAAGCATTCCATATAGCTTGTGTGGTTGGCTTCAAAATCTATCATTTTGTTGGTTATTACTGGATACATGACTTCATAGATAGATCAGCGATTTTGACTCGTTCTGTATTAACCAGGAAGCAGAAAAAGATGGTTTAGCAATGCAGAGGCATAGTATTATGCATAACCAAATATGTTAATATCATTTTTATAATTATTACTAACTTATAATAAATTCAATCTTGTTCCATTTCTCTCCTCTTCTTTAATATTGCTGGCAATTGCTTTATATAAACGCACATTTCATTTGCTCTTTTTTTCAACTTTCAAAGAGTGAGAAAAAAAAAATTAAAGCGTTCACTCTCTTTTAAAAAAAAAAAATCCGAGCTTACATTTCTGCTGAAGAATAATAACAAGGAAGGACCGACTGAGTTGAGTCTCAAAATAATAATCATAATTTGAGTGACTCTCACTCTAAAAAAATTTATGACTGACTGATCATCTCTGTAAAAAATTTTAAGACTAACTGATTAAAAAAATTCTTTTAATCATTTATATCGCGAATTTCAACCAAAGAAAAAAAACATCTGGAAATCTTTATCTTAAAAAAAATCAAAGCTTCACAAGTTTGATGTCGGTCAGAATCAATGAAGACTTAAAATTGATCGCTATCGTTATCTACATCAAAACACCTCTTTTGTAAAAATAATCTTAAGATACAGATAACAACAAACCTGGAATCTATAGCCATCAGGAATAAGTGTAAAAGCATCTTTGTGTTTGTACAGATGTATTCATTGTGTCACACGTGTACATTTTTTTTATTTCCTAATCTAACAATCTTAATTGCCTTCTTTCACACTTTTCTGATTTACTCTATTTTAACAAAATGAAAGTTAAATAAATTTAACACATATTATTTAATAATAAAAAAAAATATTATATAATAAATCACAAAAAAGAACTGCTTATTCATAATAATAAATCTATACATATAAATCTCTGTATGTATAAAAGAATAAAAAAAAAATTTTTTTTTTTTTAATAATTGAATACTATATATATATATCTACAATATATATATATGTATTTTATTTATATATTTTTATTAATTATTATTTTTTTATTGTTATTATTAAAGATACACAAAAATGCTCACTTATGTTTTCCAGTTTGTTTTTATTTATATATGGTGTGATACACCTCTCCCCCATTCTCAACAGTCTCCCCCTTATTCTGCTCCCCCATACCTGTACCCAATCTGTACCTGATTTATTATATTTAGTGTTCTACCATGCCTGACTTTCCTTCTTTTCTAAACTTTAGTTCAACATTATATATATATATATATATATATATATATATATATATTATTTAATCTTTCTTGTCCTTCAGCCCTTTTGCTCAGTCTTTAGGTTTGGTTGTTCCTTTGCACCTGAAACATACTTAAAATTTTATTAATTCATGTTAAAATTATCAAAACTTGCATTACATAGTTGAGTACATATTGTGTGATTTATTAAATAATGTTCTCTATATAACTTGTTAACTTTTAAAATCATTGTTTCTAATATTTTTTTTTTAGTTTATTCAATCTACCACCTAATGACAAAATTTATAATGGTATTACTACCGGGCGCCAGTCAAGAAGAGTAGATTGTTACAACACTATTTTACTAGATGATCAGCTTTTAATCAATTGTACATTTTTATAAATACATATTTTTATTTATGACAGCTGTACAGCAGTTCAGATGCATAATATAATAAAGTAATTGAAGATGTCATTACTATTTGAAGCACATATCTTTTTTTACATACTATGGGTGTGAAAGTATTTAAAAGCTGCCACTACTTTTCTTTCACCAACCCTAGAAAGTGTACATATATATTTAAAACATTATTTATGGAAGAAGAACAAAATATCACATATATACTGAATATTGTTTACGGAAAAAAAATTACATATATGATTGACATTATTGGGAAAATTATATACATATTAGTAATGACTTGTACCTAGTGTGTATAATATTTAAAAAACAAACATCTGAACTGTGTGTACAAACCAAAAAAAAAAATTTACACATATTTTTATTTTTTTAGAAAAAAAACATTATATAAATACTGAAATCTATTATTCAGGGTTCTGCAGGGTGTAAAAGTAATTAATAGCCCCACAGCTGGGCATCCATACCCGGGGAAAAAAAACCTGTACCGGTCAGTTTTGTCTGTTCATATAACAAGATCTAGCATCTAGGCAAAAGTACCTCAAGTCCAATCATGTGCAAGATACATAAGTCAGGAACACTCATGAACTCTGCCCTATTTGCCTATTTTCCAGATCTACCAACTTATGAGCAACAATTCCAATGATATTGATCTAATTTATTTCTACCCACCGGCACCACAAAGTCGTGACAAAAAAGCTCTTATTTGAACTTTATTCATGTATAGAATATTATCGTTAGCGATTTTCGATCATCTAGTAAATGAAACCTTTTATATAACATCAAAATTATTTCTATTCAATAAATGAAACAATGACTTAGATATTTAGTAATATGTATAAGATTTATTAAGTTAACTTGAGATATATATATATAATTGATTGCAAACATTATTTGTGCTAAAATGTAAATAAAATGGGTGTTTATCTCCCTTAGATGACATTAACCTCTCTTACAATGCTATAAAATGAACGTATTTAATCAGCAATTACACATAATTTATGGCTTTGTTCTAATACAGATATTTATATGTCAATAATTTGCAGATAGTATGGGATACCTAAGATTTTTAATAATAGCACTAGACTACAGTTATTTAAAGTTCTTTAAATCCACCATTAATAAGACAACAGCACTTGAAACAATACATAAGTTTATTGAGTTTGATGACAATGGTAATTATAATTAATTAATATTTGCATTGTGAAATAAGAACATATGTGGGAAGCTAATTTAGGAAATAATTATGGCAGCAATATCGTATCTGAAAGTGTGAATGAAATATAAAAAATGGCAATCTATTTAGCATAACCATAACAGTACGGTTTAGGAGCATTGATAGGCTTTAACGAGAATGAAAATATGGGAAAGTGGTATGTGTATGATGGCAATAGAGAGATCTGTTCTGAGATCCAAGAAGATGCTTCAATTCACAGTTAAAGAAGGCGACTCTCTGCAAACGTTGGCAGGGTCGGGTCATAAACAATGAAGAATGCACTTTATTGAATTGCCATAGGCTGGACTTTTGCCAGAGTGAACCCTATGCAATAATATCTAGCACTGAAAAAATCCAAAGGGGTTTGACAAACCTTGTCCTTGGAAGTAAAAATGAATGAAGCACAAATATATATAAAACTAAAGGCCGGTATACACGTAACGCTTATATTAATATAAATGTATAAACTTAACTAAGAAATAAAGAATTATTGCCTATCTTTATTGATAAAAACCCAGCGTACCGGTATGATTTAAGTTACCATGTGGATATGGAAGAATTACATTTAATGCTAATATAATAGCTTATAGAACTAGAATATTCCCCCCCCTTTATATTACTTTAAATTACACATAAACTTTCCACAACGTATGACTAATACAACTCTTTGGTTTTGAATGCTTTAATAAATAGATAATTTTCATATTATTAAATATATATAAAGTTGGTGGTGGTTAGTAATTTCATGAAAGTAATATTAATTTAATTCATATAAATATATTTAAAGTTTTAGAAGTTAGCGCTATTATTTAATTAATAAAAAAAAACACATTTCTAAGAAAACAGATTTTTGCTTAGTTTTCGACAATAACATTGTACAGTCATTATCAGATTCTGATTTTATTTCCCCAGACTTGCAGGCACCCGCTATAATAAGAATAACAAATTTGTTTTAAAAAATACTAGATTAATGACCCTCTGAAAGGTAAGGAAGGTTTTCTTTTATTAAAAGAGATAGCGTAAGCATTTGCGATTCTGGGGGAAATTATCGACATATAATTTAGTATATGAAAATATAAAATATCATAATAAAAATAAAGTATTGCCGCATAGACATGAAATCAAGAAATAATAATTATTCAGGAGAGATTTAATGTAGGACAGATTACAGGTAAGTTATACAGAGAGAACAAGGTACAATTAACTAAAAGGTAAGAATTTTACAGATTAATTCATACTTAATATTAAATTTTACAAATAAAAAAGGCTTTACAAAATGTTTAATGAAACAGATAGGTGAGAGTTTAAAATTATTCATGGTAACTTTAAGAGTCTAGCAGCATTTGAAATGATTACCTCTTTACAAACTTGGCTGTTCTTTTGATGTTTTTCAGATTTCCCTTGGAGAACTAGATCTAGTTTGGCGAGCATAATTATTGAGGCAGGTAGTAAGTTCAGTATTTAACAAACAGGCATATAGTTATAGTCTATGAGTATCGGGATTCATGGGCACAGATTTCAGGGAAGGCCATCTCGAATGGCGAGAAAGGTGAAGTGGATCTACTCACGACACATTGAAATTAATGAACACAAATGTTTGGCAACTGCTCTTCTTGACTGTCTTAGTTCCTCTGTATATGAGCTGCAATCAATAAATAATTACTATAACTTTTATAAAATAAAAAAATACAGAACATATAATATATTTTGATATTATAAGTCCGTTATAATTAATCCCCCGTTACCTATTGCGTATACATATTTCCTCTTTAAATACTATATTTATTACTTTTATTTTTTTTGTGTGTGTTTAAATTCAGATATTTATGCATATATCTTCGTTAATAAGTATGTTAGTTAATAATAATCAAAAAAAGAACAAAAAAATGTGCTAATGAACGGAATATATATGCAAGAATAGGGTTTGAATTTAGCTTGGTAGCGGAAGATTTGAGGTGGGCTGTGAAGTGCTCTCAGATTCCGCTTCAATATTAAAACAGATGGACATACTAAAAAGGGATGCCATGATTGGAATTGTGACATTCAAGAAAAAAAATATCATGGCAGAATGGTGAATGTTAATGATATTGGAACATGTAGAAAAGCAGAAAGAAAAATGATCTAGAATCAATTCACTCTCAATATCACCCATTGGAAAATTAACTGATCATCTGGTTGGTGAAAAAACTAAAGTAATGTTCAGTGAATTTTGTCAAAAGATGAAAATAAAGATTGATTATGATAAGTTAAAAGAAGATAACAACTACAAATACCTTGGTCAGATTATTACTACAGAGGAAAGTATAATGGATAAAATTAATCATAGAATTAAACTTGGTTGGAGTGCTTTTGGTAGAAATAACTTAATACTAAAAGGAAATATGCCTATGTGTTTGAAAAGGAAGGTTTTTAATAAATGTGTTTACCAGTTCTTACTTATAGATATGAGAATTGGACACTTAATAGAAGTGCAATAGAGAGATTTCAGACCACTCAAAGAAGTATAGAGAGATGCATGTTAGAAGTAACAAGAAGAGATTGAAAATGCAATACATGGGTAAGAGAACAAACAGGTGTTAACTGACATTGTTGAAAGAATTAAAAGACTGAAGTCAGAACAAACAGGTGTTAACTGACATCATTGAAAAAATTAAAAGACTGAAGTGGAATTGGGCTGGACCAATTGCTAGAAAAGATGATAATAGATGGACAATTGAAATCTTTAGCTGGATTCCAAGAGATTGTAAAAGATCCAGAAAGTGATCACATGAGAAATGAATAGATGAAATAAGAAAGTGTACAGGGATGATGAGGAGAAGAGAGATTAGAGATCAGAAAAGATGTATTGAACTTGGAGAGACCTTCATCATGCAGGGATTTTATAAAGGTTGACAATGATGAATGATGATTCTATGATCTAAAAAAAGTCAGACATTTAAATTATTTATGTAGACAAACTAAGATTATATGCAATTCATCTTGCCATTAAAATAAAAAAAGCACTACGTGGTTTTTGGAGGAATCTTAATAACCAGGTGGAAAGCAAGATAAAGGCATAACTTTAGTAAAAGTGTCTTGGTGAAAGGGATAATCCAAATGGCTGATACAAACATTGAGATTTGTAATTTTTGTTACTCAATAAATTCTTCAAAAGATTAGATATATGGTAAAATCTTTTCAGAAATTTAATCTTAATGTTTGTTAGAAAGACTTCATTTGTATTTAGAATGCACAGAAAAAATAAATATCATATAGCACATGTTGGTAAGTATCATCTTAAAATTAATTTGTAACTAGTATATGAAATTGTTCAGAAAATAAAAGTTAATTTGATGATACAGTTTGGAAAAGTTACCGGAGATAAATCTGATTTTCTGTAAATATTATTCATAGTATTGAAATAATTTTAAGTGAGTTGTTCATAGATAATAATGATAAAAAATGTATCTTTAACTTATCACCACTATTAAACAAACTTGTTTTAACAACCGCAATAAAACTTTTTTCTTTAAAATATATATGTCTTACAAAATATGTTCTTTTCATTCAATCCAGTTAAATTACATCTTCTTTTAAAAACTTTATTTCTTCATCCAACATATATACATATTGTAGTGTTTTAGTCTCTAGAATAACAAACCAGCCAAAAACTTATCATTTTTTAAGAACGAATTAGCGCTATCAAAATAGTATTTGTTTACTAGTTACGGTTACCATTCATACCGCAGACAATAATAGTCTAGTTCCACAGTCATTCCTTGAATGACGTCATGATAGAAAAATCATCACGGATCATAAGACATTACACTCCTTCCCCCTTAGTATGTAACATAATCCTTGAAATGCACTGGTGGACGGCGTTGACGTTGAGGGTGTTCTCTGTAAGCCTTTGGAGTTTGAATTGAAGATGTAGGATGGAAATGTGTTAAGCTCGGGTTATTTGTGTTTTCCAGTGTCACACTGGGTAGAGAATTTTGGGCAAGTGGTGTTTCCTCAGCAGGAGATGAGACAGTTGGAAAAGTGTCCACTGTTCTTGAGTGCAACTGATCAATGTGCTTATGTTGTAAACCCAGATCAGTTCGTACTTCATATGACAGAGGGCCTGTACGCTGTTCTACCATAGCAGGAATCCATGGAGAACCCCTTCCTGCTGCTCGTGTAAATACTGTGTCATCTGGTTGGAATTCACGTAACCGATGATGTTTGTATGGTGCTGACTTTGGGGCTCTATCGGATGAAGGAAGTCCAGGCATGTACGAAGGCGTCGATGAAAGAGCATTTCGGCTGGACTCAAACCTGTAGTTGTAGATGGAGTTATGTGCTGAGCCAAAAGGTATTGGGCAATACGTTGCTCCCAATTTCCATGAGTAATACACTTTAGGCTCTCCTTCACAGACTGGACAGCCCTCTCCGCAAGACCATTACTTGATGGGTGGTAAGGTGCGATTCGTGCATGGCGAATTCCATTACTAGCAAGAAAAGTAGAAAACTCTGAAGAAACAAACTGGGGTCCATTGTCCGAAACTACACACTCTGGTATTCCATGGGTACAAAATAGTTCTCGTAGTACTGTGACTGTTGCAACTGAGGTTGTTTTAGGCATTCTGTGCACTTCTACCCATTTTGAATAGGCGTCAACAACAACAAAAAGCATTTGCCCATCGATTGGGCCTGCAAAATCTACGTGCAGTCGTGACCATGGTGTGGATGGTGGTTCCCAAGGGTGAATTGGAGCACGGGGGCAAGCATGTCTTATGACTTGACAATTTTTGCATTTGCCCACAAGATTCTCAATATCCCTATCCATTGATGGCCACCATACGTATGATCTTGCTAATGCTTTGGTTCTCACGATGCCAGAATGACCCAAATGAAGTTCATTAAGAACAATTCTCTGTAGAGAAAAAGGAATAATTACGTGTGACCCCCAAAGCAAACAGTTTTTGTGTGTTGATAACTCATTGCGTCTTATAAGAAAAGGTTGAAGTTTAGTATCTGTGGTTCTGCTTGGCCAGGCAGTGAAAATATAGTTTTTTACTCTTGATAACAAAAAGTCTTTTCGTGTTGCCTGTGCAACTTGTTCAGCAGTTACAGGAGGATCTTCCAATTCCTCCAAGAAAAAGACACCATTCATGTTTGGATTGTCGCATTCGGTTGATGGAAGTGGAAATCTGCTCAATGCGTCTGCATTTGCAACTTTTTTTCCTGGTTTATATTCCAGTTTGAAAGAATATGCATTGAGGATGTGTGTCCATCTTTGCATTCGGGGTGATAAAATTATTGGTGTTGGTTTATCCGAGGTAAAAATGCCAAGCAGCGGACGATGATCAGTACAAATGTTAAATTTAATTCCGAATAGGAAATGATGAAAACGTTTCATGCCAAATACTATTGCCAAAACTTCTTTATCAATTTGTGCATAGTTTCGTTCAGCCTTAGACAATGTCCGTGAAGCAAAAGCAACTGGAGCGGATGATCCATCAGGATATTGCATACTTAATACTGCACCTACTCCATAAGGCGAAGCATCACATGTAAGTAGAACACTTTGGTGAGGGTCAAATGGAACTAGAACATTATTGGACATCAATTTCTCTTTAAGTTTAAGAAAGGCTTTTTCATGTTGTGGTGTCCAAGTCCATGTAGCATTTGTCTGTAATAAACGATGTAAAGGTTCAGCTACTGTTGCACGATCTGGAAGGAAATTGTTATAAAAATTTATAAGACCTAAGAATGCTTTCAGTTCTATTTTGTTCCTAGGAGAGCAAGCATTTCGAATTGCAGTTGTTTTACTTGGAGATGGATGCAGGCCTTTACAGTCGATTGTATAACCCAGAAATTCCACAGAATCTACTCCAAATACACATTTTTCTTTATTGGCCCACAATCCACTGTGTGCTAACCTTTTAAACACAGTACGTAATTTTGAACATAGATCAATTGTTGAAGACACACAAATTAATATGTCATCGAAATATGGAAAAACTCCAGAAATGTTTCCAAGTAAATTGTCTATAATACATTGAAACATTCCGGGTGCAACACAGATTCCGAACTGTAGACGTTTTACGCGGAAAGCTCCTCGATGAGTGATGATTGTCTGTATGTTTGCAGACATATCATCAACTGGAAGTTGTAGGTAGGCCTTAGCTAAATCAATTTTTGTAAAGATAGAGCTAGGAGGAAGAGATGTCAGAAGATGATGTACCACAGGTATAGGGTATGGGTGATTCTGAAGAGCTCTGTTGACTGTCACTTTGTAGTCACCGCATAATCTCACCTCTCCTGTTGGTTTAAGAATCGGTACTACTGGTGTTGTCCATACAGGGTTTTCCACTGGTTCAATGATCCCATCGTGGAGCAGAGTATCTAAAGCAACATCCACCTTAGGTTTCATAGCAAGTGGTAGTGGCCGGGCTCGTAGTCTGATTGGGGGAAATTTAGGATCAACTAGCAATGATACAGCTGGACCCTTGTAAGTTCCTATAGATGAGATGAAAACTTGTGGAAATTCATTAATGATATCTTGAATAGATGGTTCAGTAATTAGATGGACTCCAGTTAATGAAATACCTAGAGGTGTGAACCATTCACATCCTAACAGGTTTGTACAGGGACTCTCTGTTATTAATAAACATAAATGGCATGAATATACACCATACTGAACATGTACAACACAATATCCCTTGAATAATATTGAGTGGTGCTGGAAATCCCGTAATGTAATTGTTACTGGATGTAGTTCAGGTATTTTTCCATTGCACAATTCAGATAGTGTGTCAGAAGATACAATAGAATATTCTGATCCTGAGTCAATTTCCATTTTACATTCCTTGCCATTAATGTACACATGTGCGGAGGATTTAGGTGTTGAAGCATCACGGCGTATTTCATGGATATGGCTTACATCATCATCCGTCTCCATTACTGCCATGCAGTGGTTTGCAGATCCAGGAATAGTGCGTTGTTTTGCTTGGCATACACGCTGTAGATGACCTATTTTCTGGCAAAAATGGCATTTGGTTTTCTTGAAAGGGCATTCCACTCGATTGTGTTGACTGCCACAACCATAGCAAAGGGGAGATCCTGATTGAGATGCACCAATGTTCCTTTTGTGTGTAGGGGATGTTTGTGAAGACAGTGAAAACCTAGAAACATTTTTGCGAGGTAAGGCTGATCTGTTTCACTGAATAAGATCAACAGTCGACATGGGAGTGTTTGTGGCACGGATTTCACGCACCTGCACCAATGCAGATTCAGCAGCTAAACTACGTTGTATAGCTATCTCTAATGTTAAAGATTCTTCTGTTAATAATTTGCGCTGTGTAGTTTCATCACGAAGTCCACAGACAAATTGATCTCGAAGACGCTCTGTTAGTGAAAGACCAAAATCGCAGCTCTCTGCCAAACGTCGAAGGTCGGCTAAAAATGCACTCACATTTTCTTCTTCTCGTTGCCAACGACGGTGAAATTGAAAACGTTGGTAAATAATGGAAGGTTGTGGATTAAAATACTGTTTTAATATATTTACTATTTCTTGATATGACTTGTCATGAGGCAATGCAGGTGATATAAGAGAATGAAGAATACTTAATGTTCGTAGTCTGCAGACAGCGAGGAGTGTTGCACGTTTCTTTTCGTCAGCAATAATATTATTAGCTTCACAAAAGAAATTTACCTGTGACGCATATGTATCCCACATTTGCGGTGAGTCAGCGTCGAAAGGTGCTATAGAACCAATAGTTGCCATTATAAATCCAATAGAAAACAAAGTTTGAGTAAAAAAAAAATTCGGCGTCCTACGTACGATTAAGAATAATATTATAAAGAACACTGTTGAATTAAAATATAATATATATTTTTAGTATCTCACGTATCCCATCCTCGTCGCCAAAACTGGTGTAGTGTTTATCTCTAGAATAACAAACCAGCCAAAAACTTGTTATCATTTTTTAAGAACGAATTAGCGCTATCAAAATAGTATTTGTTTACTAGTTACGGTTACCATTCATACCGCAGACAATAATAGTCTAGTTCCGCAGTCATTCCTTGAATGACGTCATGATAGAAAAATCATCACGGATCGTAAGACATTACACATATTTACATCTTTAACACCCAAACGTTTCGATCACTTTTTTTTTGTGATCATTTTCAAAGATCTTTAAAAATACATATTTACATCATTATTATTACAAAACAAAATTAATGTATAAAATTGTATATATCCTTATCATAAAAAAACAATAATATATATTAATGATAGTAATTAGATCGTAACTTAATTTGTCATATTATTCATTATTCTTAATTAGAATGTAATCAGCCTTCGATACGCGCTATTATAATGAGTATGCAGGGCAATCTCAAACCCAAATGTGATTAAAACGGTGGACGTCGAAGATTAATTACCTTCTGATTAACAATTAAGAAAATCTTGCATTTGGGTTTGAGAGTGTTCTGGACACTCACTATAATATCAGCGAGTTAATAACATGAATAAACAGCGCATGTCGAAGGCTGATTACCTTCTGATTAAGAATTATTAATGGAAACTGCACTTGTAAATTATATTGTTTTTAAATTATTGCTATTGGAAATATTGCTGTTGTTGAAATGTTATAATCTTATTAGAAAACAGCTGAAATGATATAATTTATAAAATATACTTGTCAGGAAATTTAATAATAATAATCGATTTGTTCGTTGCTATCTGCTTAGTTTGGCGCAGGGATAGAATGACGGACGAATTCTAAAGATCTGTAAATCGCAGTTATCTCTATTAATCCCTAATAGAAAGATTTACGAAAAGAAACAAAAAATTGTATTTACTACTAAGGAAAAAAAACATGTGTATCGCAGTTTGTTTAATAAAACAAATTCAACTTTAAAGTGATTTTGATAGTTATAAATATGTTGATATTAATTTACATATTAAGTATTTTTAAAATATGCATAGATAAACATTTTCATTTAAAATATTAACTACAAAAAATTGTTTTCCAGTTATTTTTTTAGTACATTGTCAAATGTTATATTTCCTGCAGCAAAATAAATTAATATTTCCCCCACGATCTTCACTATTTAAATGAATGATTTATTTTAAATGATATATTTCAAAATTAATAATATTGATAGTTTTTTATTTAAATTAATGTAAATTTGTTGTCCATAAAAACATTTCCCAGATAATTCTATTATCAGACTAAAGGAATTGATATTCTTTAAAAGGGGTCCGATCAAAAAATAACAAAGATGCTCATATAACTATAGTTGCATAATATAGTATATACACTATGTATGTGTGTATGTATGCTGCATACAGACAAACAAGGAAAAACAACCAAGTATTTATATTGGGTTGTTTTATTGCACTTTACAATTATTCAATCTCGATTTGTGTCTTCATCTTAAAACATCCAGAATATAAATAGATAGATAGATTTATGACTGACAAAGAGGTGATTTTTTATTTTTTATAATGTTACCATGCTTGTACCCATAGATTTTACCTTTTCTTTTGAATTAAGTGCATGAAATAGGAGTACAAGATAGAACTTTATTATTATTATTATTATTATTATTATTATTATTATTATTATTATTATTATTATTATTATTATTATTATTATTATTATTATTATTATTATTATTATTATTATTATTATTATTATTATTATTATTATTATTATTATTTTGCAGAGTTATATTTTTCACAACATGGGATTGATTCTAAAATCACATTTCCTGGCAATTTGTCTAGTGCTAAATGTACAATTGATCATATCTCTAGGGAAGATGTTATTGTAGCTATTAGGAGGCTTAAGACTCACTCTAGTTTAGAATATGATAATATTCCTTCTTTTATTTATAAGGGGCTAGCCAAATTTATTGCAGTACCTCTTGCCTTTATTTTTTAATCTGTCTCTTAACTCTTGTACTTTTCCTAGTGTTTTGAAATGTGCTAAAATGATTCCAATCTTCAAAAATGGTGATCAAGATTGTGTTTCTAATTATAGACTGATTTCTGTTTTGCATACCATTGCACAAATTTTTGAGAGATGTGTTTATATAAAATTATTTCAGATGTGGGTAAGATAATTTCTTCTTCTCAACATGGTTTTAGTCCTAATAGATCAATTGATAGTAATCTACTGACAATTTATGATCATATAGCTCATGCAATTGAGGATCATCAAAGACTGGATGTTATTTATTTTGATTTGTCAAAAGCCTTTGATAAAGTTGATCACAGTGTTTTACTTCATAAATTACATAAAATAGGGTTCTCTACTAAACTTGTATATTGGTTTCAATCATTTCTGTGTTGTTGTACAGCATATATTAATTTCAATAATAAGGTTTTATTTAATTTTGAATGCAATTTAGGTGTTCCACAGGGTAGTATTTTAGCACCCATGCTGTTTAATGTTTACATTAATGATGTTAAGGATTGCTTGAGATATTCTTTTCTGTTAAGCTATGCTGATGACTGTAAGATTTTTAGAAGAATTATATCAGTAAATGATTGTGTTCTCTTTCAGAAGGATATTGATAACTTTAGTACTTGGTGTGAGTTAAATAACATGACAGTTAATTTTAATAAATGCTCCTTTGTTTCGTATTCCAAAAAATCTGAAGTTTTACAATTTTGCTATTGTATCAATTCTTATAAAATTATTTCAGTTAAATGTCAAAAAGATATTGGAATTATGTTATCTTGTAATGGATCTTTTACTCCTCATCTTGAAATGATTGTTGGTAAGCCTTTTAAAGTTATGGGTGCCATTCTTAGACATGGTTATCAGTTTAGTAATGATACTAAATGGAAATTGTTTTTTTCATTGGGTACTTCCTATTATTGAATATGGTTCAATAATTTGGAACCCTAGTTCTTGGCAAGGATGCAACTCGTTGCAGTCTATTTCTAAGAAGTTTTTAAATTATGTTTCTTGGGAAGGTAAAATGATTAATATTTCATCTAGATGAAAGTATAGGGATTTAAAATATTTTTATAAAATTGTTAATAAACAAGTTATTTTATGAGATATAGTTTCAACTATTTCAATTAAGTCTTAGAGTTATGATACTAGATCTATTTGTATATATCAGATTCAAACATGTCGTTCTAATATTCTTAAATTTTCTCCTTCATTTAGGTTACCCTCTTTATATAATCAGATTGGGAGTAACCTTAATCTGTGTGACATTGATTATAAGAAATTTTGTAATCTTATTAAACTTAAATGTTATGTTTGATTTTGTCTTTTAAATTTTACTTTATTATGTATACATTTATATTTTCATTTTATGTTATATGTTTTATTTTCACTTTTATTATATGTGCAAGCTGTAATTGGCTTTAAGCTGTTGTTTAGCACTTAAATATATGAATTGAATTGAATATTATTATTATTATTATTATTATTATTATTATTATTATTATTATTATAATAATAATAATAATAATAATAATAATAATAATAATAATAATAATAATAATAATAATAATAATAATAATAATAATAATAATAATAATAATAATAATAATAATAATAATAATAATAATAATAATAATAATAATAATAATAATAATAATAATAATAATAATAATAATAATAATAATAATAATAATAATAATAATTGATTTTAGTATTTATACTTTTAGGGGCATATGAACATTAGTGATAAGTTGATTGAGAGAATGGAACTATCTATATTCACAAATTGGTACCAGTAATATTGAGTATAACTCTTGAATTTTGAGTCTCTGAGAAAAAATTTGCAATTTCTATTAGTAAGGGTGACATGAATTGACTCAGGTGTACAGACCTAAATCTTGGATTCTATACATCAATGGATGATATGAATTATGCATTGTTTCTAGTTCTAATGCAAAACTATTTGAAATAAAAAATATTGTTCTGCAGGTCTACAAAAAAGATCAGGTTGGAATATTTCCTTTTCACAGTTGTTAAAAATATTTAGCCTATGATGGTTCAAAGCATGTTGTCTCTGATTATGGTTGATACTTGAGTAGTTATGGCTGAAGAATTCATACTTTAGATAAACATCTGAGTGCTGATATTTATATATTGTCTAGTTCATGGGAGTGGGCTAGTTAGTTGCATTTTTCATAGAATTTCATATGTTGGTTTGTATATTTTACATAATACTTTTCTGCATGGGTTGTGTCTTGCATTGAGATAATCTCAAGAATGTTTTATGCAATTCATCTATAAGTTTTATTGATAAATATATGGATTTGGGATATAATTTATAGTAATCCACAGCTGCACTGAGTCTAGAAATTATTATTGCAGTTTAAATAGCTCATAATATATTTGGAAAAAATGAACTCTGGGGTTCTTGATGAAAGTTATATTCCTATTGTTTTGCCCATATCATGGTTTGATATTTTGATTATACATAGGTTCAACTCTACTACAACTGCAGAATGGTTTGATAAAAGTATGCATGTTATTATAGTTGTGGAGAACAAAATAACAAGGCAATCAAAGATGAAAACCTTTTTTTGTTCAAAAATGTTACATTCAGTGACAAACAGTTTTTTTCCACACATGAATGGTGAAGAAAGTTTATGAATTCATTTAGTTATAGATTATCTGGTATGACATATTAATAACTTATAGGATAATAATTAGGTAGGAAGATGATGTAAATATAGAATATCAGGTTATCTATTTATTATGACTAATTTAGGGTGGAATGTATATAAAAATAATATGTATTGCAATTACAAGATATTATAATGCAATTATTAGGGAATTGGGATCGCAGCAAAATATTTTAAAATTTATAATTGGATAATATTTGTGGGTATTATTGTGATACTTCCAAGACCTTAGAAAATTCCCTAAGTTCATTCAATTAGACTTGAACATTAGGTCATGACATGAAAGATTAATTCAATAGATATGATAGTAAGATGTATATATAATGTATTACATGGCAAATACAAATATTTTTGTGCATGTGTTATTACATTTTATAGTTAATTAGTAAATACAAAAAAAAAAAATAATAGATAAACTGTATTAATATGCCAGCAGAAAAAGACAACTTAGTGTAAAAGTTTAGCCTCATCATTGTCTAATATTCTAAATATTACCTCAAAAAAAATTGATTCACATTTTGAGCTGGAGTCATTACTAAAAATAAATATGTTGATAGTAATTTCTTTTCATATGAGAATCATATTTTTTTTGTCTGTTTTCAGTATTACAAAGTAGTGGAAAAAATGGCATGATATAAATACTCAATGAGACTTTAGATCAAAAAATAAAGCATTTAATGAGGACTATATATCCATTGTGAATTAGAAGATGAAAAGGCGAATAATTAGTAAAGTTATATAACAATATTATTAATTCACATTAAAGTAAATAATTATAGACTTCAGGGCTGCAAAGTAACCCTCTATGTCTAATGCATTAAACTCAAGTAGTACAGCTAAAAAAAGTTCTGCATTCCTCAATTGCTATTTTGCTTAAATTATAACATCATCATCATCATCAACCATTATCAATCCACTGCAGGATGAAGGTCTCTCCAAGTTTAATCCATCTTCTCCGATCTTTAGCTTCTCTTCTCCACATCACCCCTGCACACCTTCTTATTTCATCCATCCATCTCACATGTGATCTCTTTCTGGGTCTTTTACAATCTCTTGGAATCCACTTTAAGATTTCAATTGTTCATCCATTATCATCTCTTCTAGCAATATGTCCAGCCCAACTCCACTTCAATCTTTTAATTTTTTCAATGAGGTCAGTAATACCTGTTTGTTCTCTTACCCATACATTGCATTTTCTATCTCTTCTTGTTACTCCCAACATGCATCTCTCCATACTTCTTTGAGTGGTCTGGAGTCTCCGTATTGCTCTTCTATTAAGTGTCCAAGTCTCATATATATATAGTATGTTCATAGGTTTTCCATGTAGTTTATAGTTAATGTTTCTATTGTTATTATTTTTCAATAAGTTTTGCTTTAAAAAAATCATATTTACACATATTAAAATTTTGACATATAAATAAAATTATAAAAATTATTTTATTATTGTTTTTCTAAATATTGTTAAAAATTTCTTGCATATATATTTTTATTTTACAAATTAAATATAATCTTTCATTCAAAGCATAAATACCCAAAGTAACTTTCCCTTTTTATGCACAACACACACACACGTCTTCAAAAAGTTAAACTAATCAATATAAAAAACAAAGTATGTCAGTTTAAAATTGAATTACTAACCTTCATAGAAAAATTACTGATGATGAATTTTTTAAAATCTAATTTTAGTAATAAATTAGTTTTAAATTGCTATTATTGGTTTATATATATATTATAATGGAATCATACCACTACGTATTTGTTATTATATTTTATTACACTAGGGAATGATTACTAACTCATTAATGACCAGTGGATGATCATGCACAAGATGGTATGACTATAACCTGAAATTTTAACTTACTTGATTACAGCTATAGATAATTATTGGACTGAAGTTTTTATTAAGCACAAATATTAATGCAAACGCAGTCATATTTACTTATCATTATCTACCACACAGATGCTATTATTCTAATAGTTAAGTGTTGAAATTAGCCTAATCAAAACTTCTTGATCAAAATATATTCTGTTCTTAGAAATATATGAAATACTTGACTGTGAGATGAAAAGTTGATGAGAAATAATATTTAAGTAACAATAATTGATTTATTTACCACAATAAGATACAAAAAATATAAAACAAATTAACTTCTCTTATATTTAAAAATGTACGCAATCAATAAAATAATATTTATATGAAAAAAAACTATTTAAAATGAACTTGAGAAATTAATCAAGTGTATAATAGCTAAACACATTCTTTAATTCCTCCCCCAAACTTGACTGACCTCACAGTTCCATGGTTAATAATAATTAGCAAACCTTATAATTTAAAATAAACATTTTCTATTACTTTCACACCACAAAGTGAACTTAGACATATAATAAAAAAAAATCAATGTATTAAAATTGATTTAAGAGGAAAATAAGTCTTTTGCAAACTAAATTAGTTTTGATGTTGTAAGCAAGATTATTATTTATTTATTAGAGTCATTTAAAATGATCTTACCAAATTTTTCATTGTTTTGTTTGTCTGGTGAGTTCATCAAGTGCCAATCCTTTTTCTTCTACAATTAGGATATTGAATACCAACTTAATAGTAAAATCTCTGGTCATTATTTATGTATTATCATGGCTTCATGTATAAATGGTAAAACTAACAGATTTTTGAAAAAAACAATAATTTTCTTCTAGTCATGCTTAGATAAATGCTTAATATCTGTGCATGTTCCTCTTCTTTGGTGGAATTCTTTTGTAATCCATGGTTTACCTCTTCTTTGATTTCTATTTTTTAAAATCAATATTGTGTTTTGATATAGTGATAAATAAATCTGATAATGATAAATATAATTAGGCATTTGGTTTTCTATATTTGGGCATTATCCAACTCCACATAGGCTATTTTCTTGGAAAGATGAGATCAACAATCAACTGGACCTCAACCACACCATGGTAAATAAATACAAATCCAATTAATTACAAAGAAACTTTACAGCTGCTGATTTGTGAGCTATACAAACTAGTAAAGTTTAAAAAAAAAAACTATGTTCTATTAAAAAGTTTTTTTTCCCTTGTTGGTTAGAAATAATCAATAATTTCCATAGCAATCTTTTTTGGGTATAGAAAAAAAAGCCTTAACAAAATATTCTACCATCATCTGAAAATTAAGATGCACTCTATTTTTATTATTATTAACATTTAGTATTTTTGAAAATAATTAATTTTATTTTCAAATCATATTTTAAAATCATACAAAAAAATAAACATCTCATTTCTTTCAATTTTATTTTTTAATTCCGTAACTCATTATTTTAAAACATATAATAATTTTTTTTTAGATATTAAAATTATCCAATCTTAGTTTTAACTATCTTTTATCTTTTTTAAAATTTATTTTTATAGATTATATATGTGACTTATGATAGAGAGGTTGCATTAAAACGTTTACTTCACGATATATTTTAAAAATATATAAATAAAGTTATCTGAAAAAAAAATCTCCTAGATGGATTTCAGGTTGAATGACCACTACACAACTGACAGATCACAATCCCCCCCCCCCCACGTGGCTTTATCATTTATTAAGTATGTATCAGTATGATTTAAAAGTCAATCTTTCTGCCCTCTCAACTTTATAAAAATCCATTTTCGACAAGTATACATTAACAATTATTGTTTATCTTTTTTAATGTTAAAGATTATCATACCATTCATAGAACACATATAAACTTCAAATCCAGTTAAGAATTAATAAACTTGATTTTTAACTAAATATGAAAACAGAATAATTAATCCACCTTTATCTTTTATTTTCCACACATAATATCTGTTTTTAGATATTCTCAAAATGTTCACTCCACCACATATTTTTGAAACATTAATAAAATTATCTATGGGCATTTTAAACGTATCTAGAAAGAATATTGCACAAAGAAAAGCAGAGATGAAGTTGCTGAACAAGGCGTTATATAAATATTTTTAAGCCTAATAAATGATTTTTAATAATATAATGCACTAATGTATTTATTTGATGGGAATGGTATCAAGCAAAAATTTTGACTATTGTAAATCAAAATGTAATTATATCTGAAATGTATAACGTAGTGAAAGTTTGTGTAACTAAAAAGGATATTAGGCATAGAAAAAGAGATATAAAACTTGAGCTATACCATATGCTTACATTTAATTAAAACAGAAGGTTAGAGCCATGGGAAATATGTAATAGAGAAATAAGTAATAAGTACAATCAAAGTGAAGTTAAAATAAAATTCATTTATTAATCTGTTGAGTTAACTTATGACGCAAAGTGTCTATTTCAAAGCATAACTGGTAGATAATTAACAGAGTGTGATAATAATTCTGAGTATAAAAGATTAAACTTGGTAGTGTTAAAATGATTTCATGTGATGTGATGATGTGATATACTGTGGATTCTCATTAAACAAAGTCAAGAATATCTCAGCAAGTATGCCCAGATAAACCTGTTAGCCACTTTATTTTCCATTCCCCACTCATATTCTGCTCCATCCCATTTCCACAACATAATCTTTGTGAATTCTATGGTCTTTATATCTAAATCCCTCTTATCTTTTCCCAAACCCAGCATAAAAACCAATAATTCATTTTCTGTATAATCACTTTTTTCATATTTATTCTTCCATAACTTCATTATATGTATCCTTTCAGATTAAACAACCAATGTCTATCAAGGGGAAAACTATTGTCTCATATATTTATTGTGTATGTGGAATTAATTATGTGTCAATCCTCTTAATCTTGATATGGTTACCCTCAAGGCAAACAATCCTGGTAGATGCGAATTTAAAAAGATGGCTGGCAACACTCTCATGCTCCAAAAACACTGAGCTATATGATGGATTCATTTTTGATCATTTATATAAATAGGATGTTGAGAAATTTTTGAATCTTAAGATGGTGTGAGTCTCACCTTAGCATTTGATATTGCACGACAGACAATCTATGGAATATACTAATTGTGTATTGTCATCACTGCAAATTTTATTCTTCAAATTATTTATGAGTCTGTTGGCAGATGGAGGGCATCTGAAACCAATATTGAAATCTTTATAAAGAATGGACTTTAATTTTGAATGGATGTTGACAATAAATAGCATATTGATCCAGGATTTCAGGTCAGGCAGACTGATATATTTGTGTCTATTGTAGAATGCCATACTTTGGTTGTCGAGCATGGAGGCAGAGTAGCCTGTTTGAATTAGGTCACTTTTATGAGTGTCTGAGTTGTTCTTGGTGTCTGCTATAAATTTGCATAGTTTAAAGTTTCTAAATAGAAATTTTTTGAAGCCAGCTACTTTATATTGGAATGGGATTTTTGATTGTGGATGTAAGTAGCCTCTAATGCTGATAGGCCTAATACCGTTGAATAGTCAATACAGTGAGATTGTCTGGTTAATTTCAGGATAAGGTATTTAATGCACTGTTAGTGACCTTCATTCTCATGTGTCCATTTGATTTCAGGGAACTGTTTGCAATTCTCAAACATTTCGAGAATCAAATGGGGGGAGGGGGAGTGCAGATAAAAAATATTATCAACATCTTGTGTAGATGATGTCTCTATGAAAAGTTAACAGAAGTTGTATGGCATGCTTTTCAATAGGGACATGGCCAAACCACATATAATTCCACTGACAGATAGCCCATAGGTCAGTTTGTGGTCATGGAGAATATTTCATCCCTAAATATAGTGTGTGGGTCATCTTTAATCCACCATAATAGTCTGTGATGAAGCGGGATCTTTTGTCACTAATTGTGCTCAGCTTTAGCCTTTCCTGAATAATGTTGATGGATCAGAGTCTATTGACAGAACTTTAAACTCAGTTAAATCAAAGAAAGCAATTTTATAGTTGTTGTAGATGTTGGTATTTTTGATAATGTTTATAAAGTCAAATGATGATTTAATTGTTAGGGGCCTGAAACCAAATTCAGATTGAATCCAGTTTATGATTAGATTTGTGACAGTACTATAATATGCACTGCCAAAGTTGATCATGAGCCTGAGTGGGGTGATTTTGCTTATGGAGCTTTATATTGTCCAATATCTGAGGAATAATGATGGTGGAGGGATAAATATGTACATAGTCAAAGTGCGTAAACACTCTGTTATCATGCTTCATTAAAATATTAGTGATAAATGTGTCTTTTAAACACTTGAAGTTATAGTATGCTACATACTTCAATTTTAGGGAGTGTATTTGATGCTGAATTTTCTCTAGGTAAGGTTTGTAATAACACAAAGCAATTGCCTTTATCTTCTTTGAGACAAATGATGTTAATATGTGAGGGAAATGTATTAAAATTATTGACTTGGTTGTTCCAGTATCTAGATAAAAGAGAAGCATATGACAATGATTGAGAATGAGGTTGGCATTTTTTATTGACAAGTCTTTGTTTGGAATTCTAGTAAGCACTCAATATCAGTGACTAATTCTATTTAGGGGTTGGGCCAACCACCTTTACAGAATCATGGGCTGAGTTGTTATAAAGAAATTTGTAAATGGGTGAGGGTTATTTCAGTGAGGTTGACCATTTTGCAATACTGAACTAACCTGGGGAGATGTACCCCCTGTTTATTAATCAAAAAAGTTTTTTCCCAAATACTTTTTGGCTAGTCTGCTGTATAAAATAGCACATCTGTCCGAATTTTATGAGGAGTTAGAAATTGAGAATTTTAAAATATACAATTATATGTAAATTGTTGAAGCTGGGCTTTAATGTCTGAAATAAACTTGAAGAGCTGAATGCAAAGAGGAATAGTGAGGATTAAAATTTTTGATGGAGCAATTGCTTGTAATGTCACAGCATCTCAGAAATATTTTATGTTTGAGATATGACTGAAGAATCTGTAGTCATGTTTGTAAGTGAATGTTGGTTTTATTTAATTTCAAAGCTGACACATACATCCAATAGTGGGACTAAATGTAAAATATGTAAAATAGAAATTTAAAACTGTAGAAAGTATGTGACAGAGAAATAAAAGTGAATTAAAATAAATTCATTTATTAATTTGCTGAGTTAACTTTATACACAGACTGTCAGTTTTAAAGCATAACTAGTAGATAATTAGCAGAGTATGGTAGTAATTCTGACTATAAAAGATTAAAATTGGAGGTATTTGAAAAAATTGCATGATCTAATGTATAATAATAATTGCGAAGCACTGCCTATGTTGCCAAATTAAACAACCAATGCCCATCAAGGGAAACACTATTGGCTTGTATATTTATTGTATGTGGGGAATTAATTATGTGCCAAATCTCTGTAATCTTGTATTTTTTGTGGTTATTCTCGAGGCAAACAATCGTGGCAGATGTGGGTTTCTCTCATGCTCCAAAAACTGTGCTGCATGATGGATTCATTTTTGATCTATTATATAAGTAGGCATGTTGAGATGAAGTCTTTAGAAATTTTGAATTTCAATTTCGAATACATGTTAGTAATAAATGGGATATTTATCCAGGATTTCAGGTCAGGCAATATGATATATTTGTGTCTATTGTAGAATGATCTAATTTTGTTGTTGAGCATGGGGGCAGAGTAGCTGCCTGAATTTGGTCACTCTTGTAAGATTCTAAGTTATCATATATATTGCTTATAATACTTGTTTCATATACACTTTAATGCATCAAATTTTCTTAGAAACTTCTTTATTTTCCTTACAGTTTTGACTGTCCAGCAGTCTTCATCAGAGCTATACCTTCTTCTCTGATTTAATTAAAATGATAAAACTGTAAGGAAAATAAAGTTTTTAAAAAAATTTATTGCATTAAAGTGTATATGAAAGAAGTGTTATAAGCAATATATATGATTATATGAAGATATGCAAAGAAGTGAAAGAGAAGAATAAGAGAATTCTAAGTTATCCTTGGTATCTGCTATAAATTTGCATAATTTAAAGTTTCTAAATAAAAAACTTTGAAGACAGCTACCCTATATTGGAATAGGATTTTGATTGTGGATATAAATAGCGTCTAGCACTGATGGACTTAACCACCATTGAATAGTCGCAGTCAAGTCATTTAATGCACTGTTGTTGATCATCATTCTCACATGTCCATTTGATTTCAAAGAACTGCTTGAAATTCTCAAACATTTCAAGAATCAAAGTGGGGGGGGTGCAGACAAAAAATTATTGTCAACATATTGGCGTAGATGATGTCTGTGTGAGAAATTAACAGGAGCTGGATGGCATGCTTTTCAACAAAGGACAGATAGCTCCATAGGCCAGTTTGTTATCATGGAAAATATTTTACCCCTAAATGTGGCATGTAGATCATAATTATCCACCATAATACATCTGTGATGAAGTGGGCTCTTTTGTTGCTAATCACGCTCAGTTTTAGCATTTCCTGAATAATGTTGATGAACCAGACTCTGTTGACAGAACTGGGTAATATCAAATAAAACCATTCTATAGTTTGTTGTGGATATTAGCGTTTTTGATAATGTTTATAATCGAATGATGATTTAACTCAGCAGATTAATAAACAAATTTATTTTAACTTCATTTTAGCCATACTTATTACTTATTTCTTTATTATATTTAATTAAAAAAAACATAATAATTTTTAACTAAAGTTTAAAGTTTAATTATGAAAGATAATATTTAGTTTTATAAATGATTAGTAATAATCTAGAATATATTTACCTGAAGTGTTTGGTGTTATAATTATGAACACAGAACGTTTGATATCACCTAATGTGATGTACTGTAGCTTCTTCTTAAATGAAGTCAAGAATCTCTCAGCAATTATACCAAGAAAAACTTGTTAGCTACTTAATTTTACATTCCCCAATCTAATTTTTCCCATATTCTGCTCCATCCCATTTCCACAACATAATCTTTGTCAATTCTACAGCCTTTATATCTAAATCCCCTTTATCTTTTTCCAAACCCAATAATCTACTTTTTGTATAATCACTTTTTTTTCATATTTATTTTTCCATAACTTCATTATATGTGCCCTTTCTGTTTTCAAGCATTTACATTCAATTAACAAATGCCTAATATTTTCTATTCCTTCCTTCATAATTTACAAAATAAATCACCCATTTTTTTTCCATTTACATGTACATTCTCTTGTAGCTAAAGATCCCGTTCGAGCCTTAAATAATAAACTACTTTCCTTACTATTATCATAAATTAACTCACACCTAGTATTCATGTTTATTTCTATATATATTTAAACTCTTTTTACTCTCCATACTAATTCTCCATTTCTTTAACTCCTTATTCTTTATTAATAAATCTATTCTTTTATCCCATTCCTTTCTACTATAACATTCAACAATCCTCCTAATACAATCATCCCATATTTTCTACAAGTATACAGATTTAAATTCTTTATCCAAATCGTTTGCATACCGTATTACCTTTTTCACCCATCTTGTTACCTGCCCTTTACTTATAACCCAATTAAATACTATTTTAGCGATTCTTTTATTACCTAAATGTTACATTATTTTAGCAGCGATCCCTGGTGATAAACAAAGTCTGAATAAAATAGCTATGCTAGTAATCAATAGATGAAACCTTAGTTCTAAAGGAAATTTTGTAATTTTTGCTAGTATTTTTGTGATTGTATATTTATTTCATTTTTGATGTATGATTTTTTTATTTATTTGGGTAATAAATTTTTTAATATACATTTGTTGATAAAAACATAAAAATACTGTTAACAAAGTTTCAGTTTGGAATAAACTAAACATTTAACTAAATTGATATTATTTTTAGTTTTTATAGTTTTTTTTTATATATAAATCATTTAAAATAATTTTATCATAAAAATATTTTAAAACTTGTCAAATCATTTATAATAATCACTTTTAAATAATATGTGATATTAACTATTATATATCTACAATATGTATATCTGCTTTATTATATTTCTTTTACTTATATATATATAATAAATCCTCAATCCATCAATTTCAAGGAGCCAGTTAAAATAAATGGAAAGTATATAAAAACAATAGCATGAAAATTTATTAAAAATTATAGACAAAAACAATTTAATACTTATTCATTAAGATATAAATGAACTACAATTCAGAATTTATAATTCAAAACGTTTACATCTACTGTTTATAAAAATTATGTGCATATTCTGATAAACAGTATAAATATAATTTTAATATCGGAACAATTACGTATGTTTAAAACTCAAGGTTAATCTTAGTTGAAACAGTAGTTCTCAATCTTTTTTTTGGCCATGCCCTACCTAAACATTTCTAAAATCCTGATGCCCCACTCCCCCACAATATATAATTCTTATTTTATTTATTGAAGTACAATGGAGTTTCAAGCCACTTGTTCAAAGTAACAATGAAGAGGTAAGGAGTAAAGGTTATGTAAACAGAAAAGACACTGAGAATAAGACGGCTTGGAAAAGAGAAATTTTAAAAAAAAATATTGTCTTAATTTTTGAATAATAAGATATAAGAACAAATAGCAGGCTTTCAAATTCATTGTTAATAATTAATTTTTTTTTTTAAAAAAAATCACTGTTAGTAATGCAATCTTGGATTGTTCCCCATTTTCTAAAATCAACCCCCCCCCCCCTGTTGAAAACCATTGGTTTAAATTGAACAACAGATGAATTAATCATAGATAATGATGAATGCTAATTTAATGTAATTATTGCATTGGTATTAAAAAAAAAGAATATATTATGGATGAGTCACTTTTTTGTTTTATAGATATATATAAAAGACAAATGACCCCCAAGATGCATTTCATGCTGAATTAGGACTCATCAGTTGGCCCAGATCACTATTTCTCTTATATATCTTTATTATACAAAGAGTATTTATCTATATTCTCTAGTTTTGAAAATGATTAGTAATAATCATTATTGTATTTATCTGAGGTGGATGGTATCAAAGTTGTGAGTGGAGTGAGTTTGACAATGGTAAATAAAAATGTAACAATTTCCTATAGATAAATACTCCTCAACCTGGGCCAACTAATGGGTGCTAGTTCAGCATAAAATACATCTTGGGAGTCATTTGTCTTTTATTATATCTTTATTTATATGAAATTAAAAAGAATGGGGAAGGTTATTTAATATATCTATAAAGATATTACACATGGGAAAGAGAAAGGTGAATAACTATGTGCATTCATGTTTAAAATTAAAAATTAAATATATTCATCTTTAACTGAGGTTTAAAGTTTATATCTGTGCTAGAGATAATCACTAGTCTAGAAAATGATTAGCAATAATCATTATTGTATTTATCTGAGGTGGATGGTGTCAAAGTTGTGAATGGAGTGAGTTTGACAATGGTAAATAAAAACGTAACAATTATTTTGTTTTACTAAATATCAGTTAACCATTTTTTTAATAACAAGACTCTTAAGTAAAAACTTAGATATAAAAGAAATTAAAAAAAAAAAATTATTAGCAATGAAACTATTAAGATGCTTTGGAAAAATTACAAAATTAATCTATTTATATTTTATTTATAATTAGAATTTATTAAAATTGAATGAAAATGTTTATTGCTTAAGAGTTCATAGAAAGTTCAACCAATCAAAATAATGAATCTTGAGGTTTAGAATTGTCACGCTGAACTATGCAGATCATAGTCACAGAATAGTTTATTGCCTGGAAGAATTGGAAGAGGGAAACGATACTGTGATTTTTGGATAAGAATAGCAGAACCTGATTTTCTATCATTTCACTCATTAAGACATTATTTAATAATGAGTAAACTAATTAATATATACTGACAAAGTGACCTGGATTAAAAAAAACATTAACATGTTTTTCAATTAGTTATGATAGCTTGATAATTAAACAAAGAAGTAAAGATGGCGGGTAAGGGAAGGCTGCATTAAATCCAAAAGATCCAGGTTCATTGCTCCTAAATCCAAAGTTCCTTACTTATGAAAGCATAAGCTAAAAATAGTCTGATAATAATGGATAAGACAAATAGTCTGATAATAATGGATAAGACTGCATTAAGTAGGGATTTTTTAAGGACCACAATATGCTATCTATTGATTATTGAAGCTTATACTAAGTTGCAAAATTGAGGTGAAAAAAGGAATTTGCCTCTGAACAGTATTATGTAAACTAGTGTCATGTGATGCTTTATTGGTTTTATACTAATTTTGACCAAAGAATAGAAATGCCTATAGTTATTAAAAAAACTAAAGACATCATAATATGTAGATACTGATTTGGTTTCCGATATATATATATATATATAATAAAACCCAGTCAAAGCTTAGGGAATCCCAATATCAATAACAATCTACAACCTCCTTTTAACAATAAAGCTGAGCTTTATTATGCTTATTAATATATTGTAACCTGTTAAACAGCCGATGCTGGGGAAATGATTAATATAATCTGAATAAAATCTAGCTCAATCGGGGTCGCCATTTTGTAGTGAACTATAGACAATAATATGGGATAATAATATAAAAAGTTTTACTATACCTAAGAATTGAAACGTCATCCATAACAATCTAGATTCAGCATAAATTTGTAATGTCATTTTATAAAAACCCTAAAGTTGACTTGGCATTTTGTAATACTTATCACTTGCGCACGATCATCATTGGCTAGCATGGGGTAGTTACTTTGTCACAATAATAATGGATTTTGATTTCACTACCTCTCTACATTTGTTTAATCAACATTTGTCACAAAGAAATGCCCTCAAAGTTGATATTCTTTATCACTAAGCAAAACATGCATTAATAAATAGTGACTCTGTAATAACCTGTGTACAAGTATCTAACTCAGGCATTGGTCATATTAGGCCATAACAATATTTCCCATACATGATTATGTAAATTGTCCACCATAATACATTAAAATACTACTAACAATCTATATTAAGATCACCGCTCCAGACATCAACAAAGTTATCACACTTACAAAGTAAACTATAATAACAAATGAAATCGTATATCATTGCCCTAAACAATGACGTATGCTTGAGATATTTACTCAATTGACAATCGTATAAAATTAAATTCGACATACTTCATTAATTTAATATTATTTTTAGTAATTCAAATTTATCTTAATATTTAATGATATTCTATTCTATTTAAATAGATTAGTTTCTAAATAATTAAAAGTACATTTTTGGAAAACATTTTATAAACATATACACTATTTTAAATGTTTAAGCAAAATAAACCTTTACTCAAATTTATACATATTTCAATAAAATGTTAAATATAATATAAACATTTCGTTCGTATCCTACAGTAGAGCGATGCGCAACTTTGTTCTAAAATGAAAAACTTCACATTTTACAATATCCAATCACATTATATAAAATATACTCTAAGTTTTCATTGGATGTCTATTGAATTATCATCGCTTGTATTATCCATTTAAATCTCTAATCAATGGAATACAAAAATGGACTTTGTAACAACTAAGCTATATATAACAATAATTGACAGTTATTCAAGCCAAAGATAATATTCGGTTATATTAGTTAATGAAATTTATGATCTCAACTTCAAAGAAATTTAAAAACTGATTAAGATAAGTCATTCTGACTAATGACACAATCGATTAAGATTTTACAACTTGACAAAATAAGCAAGCGTTGGTGGCCTAATGGTTAGCATATGCAAAAAACTAAACAAAACTCGAATCTAATAAATTTATTTTACTAGTAATATTGATTTAAATAAATAAACAAATATTTGAATGCATTAATAAATATAAATTTCTTATGTAATAGGATTAAAAGGAAAAATAATGATGTATAATATATCTTTAATTCTATCTCACTTATCAAGATGGGTTTGAATCTTAGACCAAATTTTAAGTACCAAAATTATCTTGCACATTCAAAAAAATAATGAAACCGATTCGTTTGATTTAAAATCAACTTTAAATTTTCATTTTCATTGCGGAATTCTACAACACCCATATATATATATCCTTGTCTAAAAAAATATACATACATCTATGCATAAAAAAACCACCATACAATATATATGTGAAAGTCTATCCATATTCACTCACTATTCACTGATCCATTGTAGCTTCCGATTCTTTATTTGAAATCCTAAAGTGGAGAGATGAATTTTCTTTGAATAGAGTAGTTAAGCATGGGGGGGGGGGGTGTCATTCGAATTTAATTCCCTTTGCGTTTAAGTTTCAATGTTTTCATTCATGTAGCTTCCAAAACAACAGATGCAAGATTATAAATCACTGGCTGCTTTAATTTTTCTTTTCACTAGCAATAATGTGCAAAATAATTTCTGTAATGACACAATCCATTTTAAATTAAGTGAAGATTTAATACTAGCTTTTTCTTTCATTCCTTTTTTTTTTTTTTTGACTTACGAGAGTGGAATTTAAAATTGCTTATTATAATATAAATTGAATTGATCGATCTTGTAGATTTTCTTGATTTGAAATACAATATCCATAAAACATAATGGGGGTTATATCCATCGCAAATAAATAAATGTAATCCTGGATTTTTAAACACAGAATATCTTTACATAGCTGATCTGCAATACAAGGCATTTTTCATGGGATTTCCCTTCTTTCATATTTTTGTCGTTTTGTCTGGAATTTCATCAAAAAGCTGCCCCATTGAAAGGTCAGATAGTTAAAATTCTATTCTTCCATATTTATGAATTAACTATTTAAATAATAATATTTGATACATTTTTAAAGACAGAGAAAAAAGATCTATTTTATGCAATGGCAAAATGATAAGAACTCAAATTGGAGTCTCTCCTTTCTATTTATAATATACTCTTAATGACACTATTGCTGTTATAAGAACTGTTGGAAATCACTCGAATTTAACTCGACGATGAACGATCTATTCAAGAAAGTTTTGCTTCCCTTTTGTAAGTGAAATGGAGATTTTAAGAGAATTGGATACACTGAAAATGAAATCTAAGTTCGATATGATTTTTTTTTCCATTTTAAACCAAAATAAAGAATTTATATTACAATTTTGATACATTGTAATGGATATATTTTTACATATGTTTTTTTTAAATAATAATAATTTTCCCCAAATTAATTTACAAACAAATATATGTAAAACATAAGAACATTTAATTTTGTAATAGGTGTTGCTATGGTGATGGTAATAACAAAAATTGAAATGTGTAAATACTTAATAACAATGTTGATTTTAGTCAAATAATCTTTCACGATACATTTAACTATTTCTAAAATCTCTTTATTTATTTACCTGTATATACTTTTTTCTGAGATTGATTACAACAGATTTAGGATTTTGAAGCTAGAATTAACAGTAAACAATATTATTTAAAATATTAGGTCGCCATGGTTATCAAGTTAGCTTTGTATTTCAAGATCTCCATTATCCATGGATCAAGTGAAAATAAAACCAAACAAGATCAGTAAACTTCTTTACTTTTTAAAAAAATACTTTGATCTACAGTTAGTCTGAAAACTTACAATATATATTCTAATATGTAGTCTTACATTCCACCAAAAATCATTAAATACCCTTATCTATTCCAACACCAATATCCACAATAACAGCATGCTCTCTCTCTCTCTCTATATATATATATATATTGTAACGGTATGGTCACATATACCCGGATGTGCCGGTCTGCAAATACACTTGAACATACAGATTAACTTCAACAATCAGCTAGTTCATCCGTAACATATAATCAACTTACATCAACTCTAAAAGTGCTGGTATACCTATATGCCATATCTTAAAGTTGATAGTGCCAAATGCAACACTTGGGTCCATCTACATGTATAGGAGAAAGAGAGCAAGCTCACATCTAACTACTGTTGGACCTAGGGTCTTCATGTAGGATGCTAGAGATATCATGATGAAATACCTGACTCATGATTACATACATCTTCCATAGACTAGCCTAAGCATTATCCATCAAAGCCACATGTAATTCAAATCAGTTCATCTCACATCTTGCCACTCTTTTCCAAAACCGTTGCCTCAGATATTCGAACTCAGGAAGAATTTGCATTAGACTATCTTAACAGGTATGTATCTATGCAAACTGTTAATCAACAACTAAAATAATACATCCTATCTATTAGAAAAAATAACCTTTATTTAATATTCTCTCACATGCTTATTAAATAATAATGTGGATGTGTGCATGTGTAAAATATTGGCTATAAGATGGAATGTAAATGCTGGATTGAATGTAAATGTTGGATCAACAAACTAGAGATCTTGTTAATTAATAAAACTTCATAATATTTATTTACAAACAAATAAGATATATTTATAAAATAAATTCTCAATCAATTTAGAAAAGAAAAATTTCAATAAAAAAAAAATTTACAAATGCCCATAAATTACTTGGATATCTCCCTATGTATTTACAGTTTTTATATCTATGATGAGTATCTATCATTTCTTTACTTAAACAATTTAAAACTAATCACCCTTACTTCCCTTAATAGATACCCATAATATAGACATCTATATATCCAAGGTAATAAAAAAATTATTAATTAAAAGTGAGATTGCTAACTCAATGAAAATTTAAATGCAACCTCAGATATAGTATGCAATATCTAGTGTGGAAAAAGTATAATAATAAAACAACACAGAATATGATAGAAAATGATAAAGAATACTATTTTAAAAATGTTAATCATTTACTCATTATATCTTAAGAATATTATTAGTAACACATATACTATAATCTATAAATAAGTCATGTCATGTTGTAACATAGTTTATTTCAGTGGCTTTAAAAAAACCTCTTACCGTCAAATATTCTAGTGGAGTGCTTAATTTTATGTGCATAGTTGAGAACCCAAATCTCTTGGTAGAAAATAAATCACCTAGATTTTATTAAAACAAAAAGAAAATAGACTTTTCAACCTTCCCCCTCCCCTACTCTCTTGATATTCTCATATGTTGGACTGTTCCCGGTAGAATTAGAAATAGCACTTCCCAAATATAAGATGAGATAATAAATAAAAACAAAAGTACAGATTTATATAACACAAAATAAAATATAATTTTACAATTTTTTTTATGAATCGATATGTTAAAGCATAATTATTTTTCAGAGTCCTCTTTACACAAGGTTCTTACAGCTTATGCATTTTTTATTATAGATGTTGAAGAACTCCTGATTAATTTTATATAACACATCCTGAATTTATTTAAGTTGGCAGCAGGTAATTTTGGATTACTCCTCATGTAGATTTTCATTTTGTGTGGATTCAATTTCTCAGGCACTTAAATTATAGACAGCTAAGTATTATTACTCATATGGCCATAGTGGATAAGAAAATGCTTCACCCCAATGACAATTAAGCCTTTTAGCCAATGTATTTCATATTTCAACTATATGTATAGCTTTATATAAATATATCTTTGGTTTGCATATATATATATATTATATTATATGTACAAAGAGAATGTAACCCAAATAAAACATACCCCTGAAACATAAAAATGTTCACAAGAATTTTAAATGAGAAATATTAAATTGTTTATATAATTAAATATTAAACAAATGTGTGATAAAATCCATAATCTAAACTAAACGTATAAAACTTAAATATTTTTACTTAACTTTACTACAACACTGTTCGTGAACTATTGTTTAATATATACATATTACAGTAAATATATTAAATTTATTAAGCACAAGCAGTTGACATAGTAATATCATGAAAGGCTAAAACCTTCAGTAGATGCGCTTTAAAAATGCTTATGTTTACATTTGTTATTATTATTTCATTAGATTTGAAAATTGCTTCATAGTAAATCAAAAGATTTCATGTTGTTTATTTATATATAATATTTAGTGAATTAAATGTGAAGATATTTAAACTTCCTCTCTTAGTACAAGATGCTTGAGTCTGGCTTATTTATATATAAATTTAAGGATAAAAGAAGGTGGGTCCCATCTTTTTCTGATAGTTTTGGCTTGTGTTTAATGCAGTTTATATCACTGACTCTTCATGCCCCTGCATCATGGAGATAACATGGAACATTCATACTGTAATGCCTCTTCCTCCAACCATATGACCCTTTTATCATTGATATTACTCAATGATATATCCAAAACCTAACCAACCTCAATGATAGAATACACAGACACTATTTTCTTAAGACATGAATCATCCCATCATTTTTTTTCCAAATAATAATCTTTAAAATGCTACCTGATCTTTATGTCATTATATCTCACAACTATAAAACATTTTTTCTAAACAAATTAGGTAATGTTAAAATGAGAGACAAAATCCATGCACCCAGATGATATTTTTACTATTACTTTGAGTTTGGCTTATACTTCATAACACCACAGTGATTTAACTACCTTTTTTAAAAAAATTCTTTTTATTTTATTTCTTAATATGTTATAAAATGTGATTATCGCATATAATAACTATTCTTTGAAATACTAACAAGGTAAAATATCAGACTATATTGCAAATTTTTTTTTCTCATGTGTAAAATAATCGGCTGTGAAGCGAACCCGCTAACCCAAGGACAACTTCTTGTAAAGCGGCTGTGCTAACCTCTCGACTTGCAAGCTTTTTTCACTAGTGTTTACTCAATTTTTCATAAAACTTATTAACACTTTTACATTCAAATTTTATTATTTTCACATGCTATGGTCTATTTATATACCTCAGTAATATATAAAATGTAGTAACTCCGCATATCATTTGATCAAATAGAAATTCTTTTAAAATCTAAATATTAATATTAAGCAAAAAAATAGCCACAAAAAGTAAACATTCTGACTTAATAATTTTTTCAACAAACGCTATTGTAACATAACAGTTTGAAATAAATTGTAGTAAAAAAGCTATCAATAGTTATCACAAGCAAATATGCTTAATTATTCAATAAAACTTTTTAAATTGAATCTCATTCATTTAAAATGGTTTATACTGTTAGGAAAAAAAGGCCTCTTAGTGCAGACATGGTATATTTGCCTTCTGCTATGACTTATGGTTCGAATCTGGCCTAAGGAATTTTTTTTCAAGAAGCTTAGAAATTTTTTTCTCAGGTAGCTAACTCATTGACAACCAAGCTGATATTTTAGCATCTAGCTTTCCTGCTAGAAAGTAAAATAATTGTAACTGCTCAAACTTCCCCACATTCATCGACAATTGGTGAATCTGGTGAGTACGGATTTCATTTTTCCTCTATGAGAATCTATTTTATTTTAAAAAAGACTATTTTACTGTTTATAAATATATAGAATTTATATATTAATTATAAAGTCAAATTTACTGAAGAAAAATATTAGGTACTAAAGAAATGAATAATTTTTGATCGCAAAGTTCTTTAGAACGCAATATACGATTAAAACAGGTGGAAAATTCAAACTGAAAAATTACCAACATTTTTAAAACTATTATGTTTTTATTTTATTTTCAAATTATCATAATTCACTTAATATGTAATATAATGCAAACCACTTTATATAATTTTACTGATTTAAAAATATAAACAAATTTTATTATCAGTCAAAGTAGGCGATGTAATTCAATATAATTTTTTTATATTTAGAATTTATAATAGATATTTGTGCGTCATTAATCATTGATTGCGGGTTTATCTGCTGGTTAACCATAAAGATATTACAATTTAATTTATTACTTTTATTTTTTACTTCTTATTTCATTTTTTCCAAATTACAGAGTTAATCAATTTATTTCGCCTACTGCATATGATCCTAGTGCAAGGATTGTTGTTAGAACTATCTTGTCCAAGAATTGAATTTAATTCTCCCTTAACTAATATATATATATATTAAACATTTAAATCAACCCACATGGTTAAGAAATCCAGTACTGTCCTCTATGATCTGGATATTTTGAAATACGAACTCTAATGTATTTATATATTACTTCACAAAGGGCAGTACTGAATTTCTTAACCATGTGGGGTGATTTAATGCTCAATATTTGTATATTTATTTCAGCATAGCGTTGAAGAGCAATACAGAGACTTCAGACCACTCAAAGAAGTATGGAGAGATGCATGTTGGGAGTAACAAGAAGAGATTGAAAATGCAATGTATGGGTAAGAGAACAAACCGGTGTTACTGACCTCATTGAAAAAATTAAAAGACTGAAGTGGAGTTGGGCTGGACATATTGCTAGAAGAGATGATAATAGATGGACAATTGAAATTTTAAACTGGATTCCAAGAGATTGTAAAAGACCTAGAAAGAGACCGCATGTGAGATGGAGGGATGAAATAAGAAAGTGTGCAGGGGTGATGTGGAGAAGAGAAGCTAAAGATAGGAAAAGATGGATTGAACTTGGAGAGACCTTCATCCTGCAGTGGATTGATAATGGTTGATGATAATAGCGTTATGCACTGGAATTATATATATATATATATATATATATATATATATATATATATATATAACTTTTCATATAGCAAAATTATATGCATTTTTAACATATATAGTAGATCTATTTACACACACCTACACACACACACTTATTTACAGTCATAAATAGGCATGTGCACACAAACATAGCATATATATTGTGTCTAAAATTTGTCTATTGCACACATTTGAAATGTAACCTGGTTTTGTGTGAGTGTGTGTGTGCATAGAAAGACTCATCTATAAAGCAAAAAAAAAAAATGTCATGCATATAATTTACTCATAAAAGTTAAAAATGACTGAAAATTGAGTTATTTGATTTAAACTATTTTATTTTAATATTTGAATACAAGTATATTGTCTATACTGAACTTAATATAATTAGAAGGAATTTGAACATAGACTCTCAATCTCCTTACAGCTATCTATTCCACCTTATACAACCGATGCACATGACCACATACATGAGAAAAAGATAAATGATGTCAATATACAGATTTCATGCTACACCAGAACTCATCAGGTGGTCCAGTTTATCATCTCTCACACCCATATATAATCAGTGCTCACTTTACATTAAGATAACAAATCTGGTTTCAATCCTCTCCACTCTCCAACCCTTCAGTCATCCATTTCATTGAAAATCTGAGGATGGAATACTCAAAACCCTTGTTGATGCCAATATTGTTGTCATAGCCATGTTGACCTTAAGTCAATCTGACCCCTCACACATAAGATCTTAATATGTCCATTTAATTATACAGAAGAGGGAAGAGTAGAACACAGGTTGAATATGTAATATTTCAATATATGTGTATTGTCTATACTAAACTTAATGTAATTATAAGGGACTTGAAAAGACTTTTAAGCTCCCTAAATCTATCCATTCCATCTTGTACAACTGATATACACGACCACATACATGTGAAAAACTAAATGATCTCCAATATACTTATTTTATGCTGAACCAGCACTCAACAGTTGGTCCCCACACACATATATAACCAGTGCTCAGTTTATATTAAAATAGCAAATCTTCAATCATTAATGTGCAGACTTCAATCTTTTCCATTCTCCAATTCTTTAACCATCCATATCATTGAAAATGTGATGGAATGAATTAAAAAAATGTTTGTGTTAAATATGATAAATTGTTGAGGATGGTTTTCATATAAAAATCAATGTTTAAATTTTTTAATTTATTTATCAAATATATACATAATTTTAGGAATTGAAATGAAAGTGATTTTATTAATGTAATGAATGTTAATTACAGTGTTTACTTATATCAAAAAATATAAATTAAGAAAGTTTTAGTTAGACATTTGTTTTCCCTCTAATCCAAGAATATTACTTTTGTTTTATTTCTGAAAGAGAAAAAAGTAGAAACATTATTATTTTTAAAGTGGATTATTTGCATTTTTATTAATTAGAAGATTTTTCTTTGTTTAATCTTGTTTTTGGAAATATACTTGACTGTATGGTTTCTTATCATCATCATCATCATCAACCATTATCAATCCACTGCAGGATGAAGGTCTCACCAAGTTTAATCCATCTTTTCCGATCTTTAGCTTCTCTTCTCCACATCACTACTGCACACTTTCTTATTTCATCCATCCATCTCACATGTAGTCTCTTTCTGGGTCTTTTACAATCTCTTGATTTCTTATATGTAACTATAAATATAGACATGTTTTCAAATCAGAAGTTTGAAAAGTAAAGAAAAATGATGATGCTAATTAGATTTTACAATAGGTGCAAGAAAATGCATTACCTGTATAATCATATTTGTCATGCCTAGCTAAAATTCTAAAGATCATTGCCTATTATCAAACAAAAATTCATAGCCTAGTCAGAATATACCCATCAATTAAACTAGCAACTGAAATCATTTACATATGATAAAAGAGTATGATTTGTATTCGAATCTTAAGTTTCACCTTTTTCTATCGTCTCTCACTCACTGATCTATCCTACCCAAATTTAAACTTTTTGGTATCAAATTGTGTGTGTGGCAATATTAAAAATGTATAGATATATGTAGAATTCACCATAAACACGCACACGTTTCGATTTCAAATTTAAGGCAATAAAGATAAATAATATAATTTAGATTTCTTTTAGTTATATATAAAATATATATATTTTTAACCATTTATTTTAAATTGTAAAATCAGTTATTTATTGCTTTGTTTAAATTTCATTTAATAATAATTTTAGAAATCTGATGTAATATTTAATTAAAAGTAAAAGTAATCGTATGTTCCCTTTTGTCTTTGAAATTTTAAAAGCATCGGTCGGTGAGAGATAATAGATTAATTAAAAAGAAAAATTCCCTAAAATCTAATTGCAAAAACTAAATGTAAAATCTAAATATAAACAATAGAACGGCAGTTTTCTCTAATTAGAATTAACAAAAATGCATTGATTATCCTCAGGGCAGATTAAGTGGAATCTAAAAATACACTAACAAAAATGTAAAAGATAATATCTAAGAAAGAGAGGCCATCTTAGACTTGCTAGAAACAAGCACTTTAACTTTAGCTCTGCTCTCGATCAGTTGAGAGTCTCCAAAATATTAAATAAATTATTCCTGCCATGGTATGACCAAGTAAAAGCACACAGACTATTCTCCGCCTAGGAGATGGCCTATCGGATGCCAAACCTTCCATTGCCCTTCATAAATTCAACCATGAAGATGTGCTGCCTAAAATAATTTGAAAGCTGCTGCTGTTAAATTACACGAATCATCCAAATGCTATAAAGAACTGCTAATGCTAGAATCATGAACAATTTGCTACTAATCACACAATCGGAAAACTTCTCATAAACAGGTACCTGTGTCCAAATTCTCTAGAGTACTCTACTAATACGCTGTAGCTCATTCTTCATACTACTTATATAACTTATAAAATGTAAAATTATCATTTGTAAAACTAAAATTTAATAATTAATGTATTGTGTAAATTTCTCTAATAATCTAGCTTATCTCACTTTTTCTTGGGTACGTATTTTTAAAATCTACATTTTATCATATAATTATCGCATGCTCATAATTTTCTAAGTTTAAATCTATGATCGCTTGAAACAGTGAGTGCATGTCAAATTTTCATTAATATTTACTTTCATAAATAACTTAATTTTCATATAAATCGACACGCATTCAGTGCTTCATTTATTGTAAAGCAGGGTCTACTACTTAGCAAATGGCTGGCATATTAGTTGTAATAATCACCCAGTTTATATATGTTTTATATTTATTAAATCTTAATGAATAATTCCATAAAATTACATTTCTTTGAGAGTCGCCAACATTTTTTATTAAATGTTGATAATGTAGGGCCGAGTTAGAAATATATTTAAATCTTACCATAATCATCTATGCATTATATATGTGTTATGTTTTAGAGAAGCGATGACCCATTCCAAGCTGTGAATATTCCAGATTCTATAGGGTTGAAATTAACTCCAGTCATCCTACACAAGCTGACAAATGAATGTCCGGTAGGACTTGACGACCGTCATGCAGCGAGCAGGCAAATTGCGGCATGAACTGCTTGTCCCTGGTTATGCTTATGTGACACCTTACCTCTTTGGGCCGATGGCAAACGCTAGCCCATCATTCTCATTCTTATAAACTCATTCATGGCTATGCAGTTTCAATATACTGCCATTCCATATCGCCTTTCTAAAACGTACCACGTGTTTCTTTAATTAACTTTATTATTCTATGTATCACTCCATCCCTGCATTAGTGACATAACTCACTCTCAAATAAATGTTTGCCCCTAGTTTTTAGTAAATATTTTAATTAAATAAATATATGTCCACCGCTACTCTTATAAATTTTACTTTAGACTCTTGCATTGCAAAGGTATAAATCCCTCAAGGCATGCCTTAAAAATATTTGCTCGAGAATTTTAGGTAGCTAGATTACGTCATCAAATAAATGTTTTTCTTTTGTAAACATTACAGTATCAGAAATACCGCTACTGAGGTCTTAAATATAAAATATGTCTAAATAAATAAATGTATTTCTTGAATAAAAGTATCGGAAAATTTCGTTACTCAATTTAAATATTATCAAATATTATTAAAATAATTTATTAAAATGTTTCAATAAATAATTTCAAACTATACGTCTGCAATTACGTTTTATTTATTCGATACCCATTCAATAAGTTTCCTCGATTTGTAAATATAAGTGTTTAATTAATATTAGTGTTATTATTGGCTAACTCAGAATAAAATCATGAATCTCTTGCAACATCCCTGACCACCATGCCTAAAGAAATGTTTACTAATGTCGCAACAGATGCGTTGTTTCGTAGATTGTATTGTGGAACCGATAAACTATGTTCGAACTCAGTACTACGGGTGGCTTCACTACCTCGATGGTGCTGCCGTTCTGTGTGGTGGTTAAATTCTGCACTATGTTAAATGAGTCACACATTTTCTGACTGTAACAATGAGGCAGATGTGTATAATGTATACATGTAAACATCTAAAAAGAAATGCAGATACTATTACTATTTAGCTGCATAACTAAGACAAAACTGATTATTTGTATATATATATATGCAAATAAGGAGAGAAGAAACTAACTGTTATTATAAATAAAACACAATAATATCTATATATGCTGATGTATAGAATTTAAATTTTTTAACAAAAAAATCCAATATTTTGCATTTCTGGAAATTAAATTTTGTTTACCTGTCTGATTAAAAAAATATTATTTCAGAAGAATTCAAAAATCTGTAGAAGACAATTTTTTAAAGATTTAATAGTTTTAAAACAACAGATGCTGGAATAGAAAAAAAAAACCTAACTTTTTATAGGCTGATGAAGATTGATCAAAAATTGTGTTGCTAATAAAAAAATGATAGATGGAAAAAAAATATATATCTTTTTTTTACTATTTTTATTTTTGTAAAAAATTGTAAATTTAAAATCAGTTAATTAATTTTACTAAATCAATTTTCAGATAGTTAAAACTTTTGAGTAACAATTTTGGCACATTTTAAAACTCCTTGGGGAAAAAAAGATATACAGTGGAGGCACAGACTACACTATATTTCACTCCAAGACCCCATTCTCACATTCAATGTATGTGGTGTTTAATATCACATTTTGTTGCAGTGATTAGAATAGAATATGTATGTATTGTTTATTTAATTGCAAAGATACCAAACTTTTTAACCCTTCACATACCCTTTTATAGTAGTAATATGAGTCAAAATTATAATATAAACAAAATTTAAATAATAATAATAATACAATTATTAATAATCACTTGAGGTGACACATTTCCATGTATTTTACAGAGTGTGTTGAACAATAAGGACAAGAAAGAAAAAGTAATTGTTGTATTTTTATTTTTAAAATAAAGTAAAAAGCAAAATATTTAACTTTCATAGCTATTAACAGTCTTACACTGCACTAGTTCACTGTGGCAATTTTAATTGTTTACACTGGCAGTAAATTTCAAACATTAAACTATTATTATTTATCAGAATATAATAAATTGGACTTACTTTGATAATTTTGTTAGAAATGAAATCAATTCTAAAAAAAAAAATACATTTGATTTCTTTAAATATTGATAAAATTATATCACCATAAGCAAAAACACAAATTCATCATTTAACCACCAAGGAGGATTAGATATTTTTCAGAAACGAACAAAATCATTTTTATTTGACATTTGCTTTAAAATAAGAATAAATAATGTCAACATCTGATAAATATATCAATTTATGCTTTAAAAGTTTATACTTTTTAATATTTTTACACAATTTGCAATACATTCTAACAGATAGTCACTACCTACATATTAGCAAATAATTTGTACTGCCTTTCCTGGTAATTTGACGTGTTCAAAAATATAACATTCTATTTTTAATAAAGTCAGAGACTGTCAAAGGACTATATAAATCACTCAAGGCAGTGTTTACCAATGATTGAAGTTGGTGACTTTTTAGATATCTTGATATCTACAGAATTTTTCTGAAATAAAAATATTTTGAATAATATATATATAAAATTACTGATATTTTTAAAAAATGTTAACAATTTATCTCAATAGGTGGTGAATTAACACTCGCAAGAATTGCTTTCAGGGGAAAAAATAAAATGGTTAAATACATTGTAGCAATATTCTTTTTATTTTCAGTAACTTTTTCTCTCTATGTATAAAATACCAGATATTCCTTAATTGACATTTTACAATGCAATTAAAAAAAAATTATCCTTAAATTTTAGTGTGCTAACTTCTGGAAGTATTAATTATAATTTCTTTTCTCTTCTTGTCCTTATTTGCATTGATTATATATATATATATATATATATATTGTAACCGGGACGCTTGGGCATCCGATCACGTAGGGATTGTGATTCCGAAACAAACATGACATAGCGTAAAGCTTTATTTATTTTCTTCTATCGATAAATGTTCACTATCAATACAAGGGGGCGCCAGATACGATGATTTAATTATAATTTAACTTCTCGCATCACCTTACGTCATGTCAAAACGATTTCGAAGTCTAATCCCGCCCACAAGCTCGAACTCCCAGCATGGACCAATAGGGACACTCAGGGTCGCACTGTAATTGTTTCAAAATTACTATTATGGTAAAAGACGCTATGATAACCAATGGAGAAGATGCTTGATTAACTAACTGATCGATCCAAGCATTGGACCGTGTCATTGGTTATTTGGGACCAATACGATTATTCGTTTATATCTCTAAACAATTAGAAGCTTATAAGATCATCCCCCCTATATCATACCGTCCGGTAGAATTATTTACTCCAGCTATATTTACAACTTATTGACATTTATTTATATTTTATAATAGGCCCTCCCAATTCTTAAATCTATCTTAACTACGGAATAAATAAATAAATAAACATCGTGACTTACGGCACGATGTTTGTAAGAGACATTTAAAAAAAAAACAACAAGGTTTAAGAAAGATAAATCTAAAGTAATATAATTAACTATATGAATAAATGCTAACTTTATTAATAATCAAGACGAAAAATAGAATAAAGATTTAATTATAGGAAATGATTTGAGAAATGCTCGACTTGTTTAAATACTGAACAAATTTATTGAATATAAAAAAAAAGCACATTGGTTAAAAGTTTTATTTACACGCACACACACGCATTTACGCACTCGCACAGAAAAGAACATATTATATATCGTAAAATATGGATGATAGAATATAAATTTCTTTTTTTTTTACATTTTTGAAGGTAAGTGTTATAAATTATAAGATAATAACTAGGATCAAAGTTCATATTTGAAAAGTCCTGAGATTTAAATTTTTAGGAATTGCATAATGTTTGATCTTACGAAGGCTGAGATTACAATAATAAGTTACAATAATAAATTTTTAAATATAATGAATTACGGAATATTTTATAGTTTAATTTACGAAATCAAAGTTAGTTAATTATGAGATTGCCTCTTTTAAAAGTTTACGTATGGAATGAATGAAAGCATAAAAAAAATAAAGTGTTTACCTAGGATTTTGGCTTATTCTTCCGCTGCTTCTAATTAAGTGGAGGTTTGAACATGGGAGATGATGTTTTCCATAAGGAGGTTGTTCATTTCTTTTAAAGTTGAGCGTAATAAATCAGGATGATTCATGTATTTCACGGAACATTATTGAACTGGTTGGAGCACTAATTTTAGATGGTAATATTATTAAGTATTCATAGCGACGGAGATGTTCTGGTGGCGGAGCGTCGATCAATCACTGAAGGGTTTCCTAGCCCCTCATGACAGTCGACGCTCTAAATATTAATTTCATATCGATCATCTTGAAAACGGATAGCACAAACGAAGTATTTTGAATTAAATTGAATTTTGAGAAAGTTGAACAAAATTTTGATAATTTGACTTAGCTTCTCTTAACATAACATTTTATATTTTATATCTATTTTTTTTTTAACATTTTTTGCTTGATATTTATATGGGTTGGATCTTATCTGAGGATCGAATCTCCCCCCAGAGTTCCATGTTCTTAGAGTTGTCGTTGGGGTCCGTGTCCTACTCAATCCATGTGCTTAAGGCAATCTTATGTTTAGACAATCTCATATTGCAATCTCAGTTAACAAACTTATATTCATTCACACCTTGAATGCATACGTGTGTGCGTGTCTTACGAGAACAATGTAATTTACATTAGCTAAAAGTCGAGCATTTAATCTTTCTCAAAATCATTTCTATAAGCTTTTACTTTTACTACAATTATAATTTTAAAATATCCCTTTTTAGTTTAAAACGAAATAACAAAAAGCAAACTTGACAAATAATGATTATAATAAATTAATTCCCCAAAAATTAAAAACTTTTTTAATTTTATTTCAATCAATCTGACAGGTACTCCTGAATATCTGCGATCTGCTTTAGACACGGCTGTTTCTCGTTCATTTTTAAACAAGATCGCTTTTTTTAAAAAGTTTTGTACCTGTCATTTATTTCGTCATTAATATATACTTAACTTTCCTAGGTTCAAACCCTATGTAACGTTATTCCGTTACATATCTCCCCGCCTGGTGTAGAGTAAAATCCGAGGATTGCGGATTTTAGCTCTGAGGAGGAGCCAAGTTATTCGGCCCTCTTAAGTGCCCTCGCATTAAATGTTCCCTTTCTAGTTACCCCCGCGGCATATACAAGCATAAATTATTTATTGATATTTATAATGGCATATTATTTTTCATTTTAGAGAATATTATTTTAGTAAATTATGCTAAAGCCTTAGATTATTTAATTAGACATATTAATATTTTATTTTACAAGTGTTTTTTAGAAGGTATGGAAAGAAAACTATCTCTATTTTTTATCATAAGTTGTAAGAAAATAAAATAGAGTATTTTACATTGCTTGAGTGTGTGTGTGTTTACATATACCGACTTTGTCTCGGTATATATCCCCGCGATCCGTCCAAAAAAAATAAAAGTGTGAGGTTTGGCATTTTAATTTTTTCACAATAAAATTATTTATTTTCTTTCTATCTCTCTCTCTTTGCTCCGCTCCGTGTAAGCCGATTATCCTATAGTTCGACTTCCCCTCACATAAAGAAAACGAAGTGGCAGGTCATGTGGTCAGGCTCGGATTGACATCTACGAACTAAACTCGGCGTGCCATAATTGGTATATCTTGCCCAATCTGGTACAGGCACCCTGGGTGGAAGGTTGGCATGGGGATGGACATTTCCGAAGTCCCGCGATGCAAGGTTACGAACATATAGGCATTCTCTATGGCCTATCTAATGGAAGGCAGGGGATGGACCTTTCCGAAGTCCCCTCTGAAAAAACGACAACATATACGAGGTAGCGAATAATCTTTTATAGTACAATAAGCATTCGAAATACCCGAGCTCTGTACCTCCTAACACAATGGTAAATAGTGAGGGAAGGAACAACAATAGAGCACTCTCGTGATCCGGCTTTTCTTTCTTTCTTTAGGTGGTCTAGTTGAAGTCGGGCGACTTTCTTTGATCTAAAATGGCTTTCAGGAATATTGACTTATTAAAAACGGCTTTCAGAAATATTGACTTATTTAAAATGGCTTTCAGAAATGTTGACTTATTTATCTCGAATAGTTTCCTTTCGTGTTTAGTGATCTGCGGTCGGCTGTGATTGAAAAGATGCTTTATTAACCCCCCTTCCCCCCTTGTTATTGTATGATGTGATGCGACGTGTAGGTCCTTTCCGGTCCGAGGTCGTTTTCCTTCAGTTCCAGTTGTTTATAAGTCGTGTTCCGGTAGTCGTATTCCTTTGGCAAATCCGTGTTCGTCAGCGTGTTTTTAGCCTAAATTTTCATTAGTATCGATCTGGTGGTAGCTTTCTCCTCTCTGGTTCTTGTCTCGGCCTCTCTATCTGCCTTCCCCGGCCTTCCGCTCGCTCGAACTTGGCTATGGCGTCCCCCATCTCGTGGATGCCCTTGTCATCCCGGCTTATCATCATCCGCCTGATGTCTGTCGGCATGTTGTGTCGGATGATCGAGATGATTTGCTCTTCCGTCATGTGATACGCTGGCAGCTGCTGGAGGCCGGCCACCTGCCTGTAATAGAACTGGGTTATCGTCTCGGTAGGTTTGAACCCGTACTTTTCATTGGTGATGTGGAAGTAGATCCCCTCTTGTCTGGTGGCGTTCCAAAAGCTTCGTAGGATCTCTTCTCGATATTCCACGAATGATCTAGGTTTAAACTCGATCGTTCGCCACCAATCTCTAGCTGGCCCTTGCAGGTATGTGCTGGCAATATTGATTTTGTCCGGCTCCGGCTTAGAGGGCTCAGAGAACAGGTTCCGTGCGCTCTCCACGTGGTCCATCGGACTCTCGTTTTCACCTGCCCTGAAGATTTCAATTTTTATTTGCCTTTCGGCCCACGACTGGCTCGGTTCCCGCACATTTATTCTCCGATCGAATTTCCTTTCCAATTCCTCCAGACGTTCGGCCATAATCTCTCTCGGTATGTTCTGTTGTGGCTCGACTCCTTCTATCTTTCTATCTATCGCGTCCACCTTTCGTCTTACGTCCTCCAATTCCGCCTTTGCTTCTTCTATCTCGGCTTTTGCTGTGCCGATCTCTACCTTTATTGCGGTGATTTCAGTCTTTATTTCGTCGGTCTTTATTTCCTCTTTGCTCTCCTCCTCCTCTGACTCTCCTGTGTCTCCCTTCATTATTTTTCGTATCTCCCTAATGAGTTCCTCTCTATCCTCCTTTCTCTCTCTCCTTCTTTCTTCCCTATCTTCCCTCATCTCTATCATCATTTGGCTCATCATTCTTATGAGTATTTTTATGTCTGATTCGGTCTCTTCTTTAACCTCTATCTTCTTGAATGTTATAGGGCTTTCCCCTGTCTCCTCCCACGCAGTATCGTTATTGCTGTCCATTTGATAAACGATAACTTTTTGTTGATGCTTACAGGAACGTGATTATTTTATTTTTTTTGATTTATTTTTGATACCAGTGATTAATCGACGTCCGCGCCTCTATCTCCCGCTATGTTTTTTTTTTTTTTATTTATTTTATTTCGCTCCGGCTCCAAATGTTTTATTACAAGGTTTGCGATATTGTGAATCGCTGTATTTTGTTCCGTTTACTTATTTTCCTTTTCTCCCTTTGTATTCGTCCAAAGTTTTTGTTTACATGAAAAATTTTTTTCGTCCTTTACGAGGTTCGGCCGCTTTTGGCTAATATTTTGGTTTGCTTCTCTAAAACATTATTTGTATTAACTTCACGTTTGGAAGCGTCATTTGTCTTAGCCTCACGTTGGAAGCGCCAATTGTAACCGGACCATTTAAAACCCCGATCACATAGGGATTGTGAACTCCGAAACAAACATGACATAGCGTAAAGCTTTATTTATTTTCTTCTATCGATAAATGTTCACTATCAATACAAGGGGGCGCCAGATACGATGATTTAATTATAATTTAACTTCTCGCATCACCTTACGTCATGTCAAAACGATTTCGAAGTCTAATCCCGCCCACAAGCTCGAACTCCCAGCATGGACCAATAGGGACACTCAGGGTCGCACTGTAATTGTTTCAAAATTACTATTATGGTAAAAGACGCTATGATAACCAATGGAGAAGATGCTTGATTAACTAACTGATCGATCCAAGCATTGGACCGTGTCATTGGTTATTTGGGACCAATACGATTATTCGTTTATATCTCTAAACAATTAGAAGCTTATAAGATCATCCCCCCTATATCATACCGTCCGGTAGAATTATTTACTCCAGCTATATTTACAACTTATTGACATTTATTTATATTTTATAATAGGCCCTCCCAACTCTTAAATCTATCTTAACTACGGAATAAATAAATAAATAAACATCGTGACTTACGGCACGATGTTTGTAAGAGACATTTTAAAAAAAAACAACAAGGTTTAAGAAAGATAAATCTAAAGTAATATAATTAACTATATGAATAAATGCTAACTTTATTAATAATCAAGACGAAAAATAGAATAAAGATTTAATTATAGGAAATGATTTGAGAAATGCTCGACTTGTTTAAATACTGAACAAATTTATTGAATATAAAAAAAAAGCACATTGGTTAAAAGTTTTATTTACACGCACACACACGCATTTACGCACTCGCACAGAAAAGAACATATTATATATCGTAAAATATGGATGATAGAATATAAATTTCTTTTTTTTTACATTTTTGAAGGTAAGTGTTATAAATTATAAGATAATAACTAGGATCAAAGTTCATATTTGAAAAGTCCTGAGATTTAAATTTTTAGGAATTGCATAATGTTTGATCTTACGAAGGCTGAGATTACAATAATAAGTTACAATAATAAATTTTTAAATATAATGAATTACGGAATATTTTATAGTTTAATTTACGAAATCAAAGTTAGTTAATTATGAGATTGCCTCTTTTAAAAGTTTACGTATGGAATGAATGAAAGCATAAAAAAAATAAAGTGTTTACCTAGGATTTTGGCTTATTCTTCCGCTGCTTCTAATTAAGTGGAGGTTTGAACATGGGAGATGATGTTTTCCATAAGGAGGTTGTTCATTTCTTTTAAAGTTGAGCGTAATAAATCAGGATGATTCATGTATTTCACGGAACATTATTGAACTGGTTGGAGCACTAATTTTAGATGGTAATATTATTAAGTATTCATAGCGACGGAGATGTTCTGGTGGCGGAGCGTCGATCAATCACTGAAGGGTTTCCTAGCCCCTCATGACAGTCGACGCTCTAAATATTAATTTCATATCGATCATCTTGAAAACGGATAGCACAAACGAAGTAATTTGAATTAAATTGAATTTTGAGAAAGTTGAACAAAAATTTGATAATTTGACTTAGCTTCTCTTAACATAACATTTTATATTTTATATCTCTTTTTTTTTTTTAACATTTTTTGCTTGATATTTATATGGGTTGGATCTTATCTGAGGATCGAATCTCCCCCCAGAGTTCCATGTTCTTAGAGTTGTCGTTGGGGTCCGTGTCCTACTCAATCCATGTGCTTAAGGCAATCTTATGTTTAGACAATCTCATATTGCAATCTCAGTTAACAAACTTATATTCATTCACACCTTGAATGCATACGTGTGTGCGTGTCTTACGAGAACAATGTAATTTACATTAGCTAAAAGTCGAGCATTTAATCTTTCTCAAAATCATTTCTATAAGCTTTTACTTTTACTACAATTATAATTTTAAAATATCCCTTTTTAGTTTAAAACGAAATAACAAAACGCAAACTTGACAAATAATGATTATAATAAATTAATTCCCCAAAAATTAAAAAACTCTTTTAATTTTATTTCAATCAATCTGACAGGTACTCCTGAATATCTGCGATCTGCTTTAGACACGGCTGTTTCTCGTTCATTTTTAAACAAGATCGCTTTTTTTTAAAAAGTTTTGTACCTGTCATTTATTTCGTTATTAATATATATTTAACTTTCCTAGGTTCAAACCCTATGTAACGCTATTCCGTTACAATATATATATATATGTTAATTCTAATGTTTTCACGGATAAAAGATGTCATATTATTATTACTATTTGCGGGATATTCCATGTAGTGAAAAAGCTAAATGCTGACGTTTCAGTACAATATCAAGTACCTTCCTCAAAGCGTCCTCTTTCTCAAATTATGATTTGAGAAAGAGGATGCTTTGAGGAAGGTACTTGATATTGTACTGAAACGTCAGCATTTAGCTTTTTCACTACACGCAATATCCCGCAAATAGTAATAATATTATGACATATATATATATACTTCAAAAAACAATACAATAATTAATACAGTAAATAATATTTTAAAAACAAATATCTACTTTAATACTCCTAATTTAAATAGATTGATAAATAATGCAAAAAATAGATGTAGAATTTTAAATCAAAGTTGTGCAATATATAAATGGTAGTGTGTTTGTGAAAAAGCATATATAGGTGAATCTTACCATACATTGGAGAAAAGATCAAAGGAGCATTTATTGCTATATAAACGAGTGCAAAAATCAAGTCAAGAGAGTGTTAGAAATGATGATGTATCACCTTCAGTATTCTTTGATCATAATGTTACATGTATATATGGTTTTGATTTTAATAAATTAAGATTTTATGTATTGAAAGAAATAATAATAAACACAAAATTAAAGAAGCTATGTTAATAAGAAATGGAAAGCAGCATTTGATAAATAGATAAGCTGCTAATATAAAAATTAAGGAATTGTGGGAAAATTGATGCATGACATAATTGTATATGTAGACATTTATAACAGTTTTTTGTAACTGAATTTGAATATTGTTGATAACGACTACTTAGATAGTCAAAAGTACTTCTATTAAATTATAGCAGATATTTGTTTTTAAAATATTATTTATTGTATTAATTATTGTATTGTTTTTCAAAGAATTTTGTTGTTATAATTGGAATACAGACATTTATTACTAATATATATATATATATATATATATATATATATATATATATATATATATATAAGCGAATTCTTGCTATTAAAAGGTGTGAAGGTTGTCTTGACAGCAGTTAGAAATATTGGTTGCTATATTTACGGTGAATGTTTAGGTGGTTACTGGTTGGAAACTAATTATATATATATATAATAAATAAAATGTCCGTTAATTAAAAACAAAATTGTAATTATAAATGAAATAATATATTTAACAGTTTACAAATTATTACAAACAATCCTTAAATCTGCCGAAGAACTTTTGGTTAATTTCTTAAATCTGCCTCAACTGCCATTAAATTTAAAATCAAAAGTGGAAGCAAACATCAATTCAAATTCCATGAATCTCGTATTTCAATGTTAGCAGCTTGTCAATTTATTAAATGCATTTTATTCCTGTTTATAAAAATTGCCTCTTTAATTTTTCTTTTACAATGGTTTCTCTCTTCATGAAGAATTTTCACATTTTCAAAATCAAATTTAAATTTATATTTACATGTTTTTTCGTGATCAAAGAAAACTGAAGGAGATATTAAATCACCATTATTTTTATTTTTTACACACTTATATAACAATTCATGCTCCTTTAATTTTTTCTCAATACTGCACCTAGATACACCTATATATGATAGCATACAATCACAAAAAAAAATTGATATATGATATTACTTATTCTGATTGACAGGTATGACATCCTTAGAATTATTGACTAATTTATTAATATTGTTTGGTGTCTTTGTATGGGTGATGAATTGAGTTCAGACCCATATGACTATATAAGCTACTGAGCTTATACTGAAAATATTGTGTTTTCAATTTCATTCTCATAGTTTTGTAGTAAAGTAGAGTTAAAAGGTGGCTTCTGGAGGGTTACATTAGATCCTAAGATCTAGGTTGCAGTGCTCTCAGATCCAAGGTTCCTCACTGATGATAGCCACAAGCCAGAAACTATTATGGATATTGGATGAGTAGGCACTAGATAGGGATTTTATGCACAAGCCTTCTGGCATCCATTGATTACTTTGTTTGGCACAGGGAGGCATTACTGTATGGAGAGTTTTGCCTAATAATAAACTCCAACAATGTACAGCTCATACAATGAAAACCAGCCACTAACATATTCTAAAATGTGAACAATCCCAAAATACAACCATAATGAAAGTCAAAATAACAGCTTTTAATGTGCGGAGTTTGAACTCAGCAAACAAACTGCATCAACTTAGAGACTGGACCAAAATCACACAGACACATATATTGGGACTTCTGGAAACAAAAATATGTAGTGGATCACAGATTGACCCAACAGTACATCTTCACACTGAAGGCTTCTTTGCATGCTCCAGGGACATGTCATCACCTGCAGGTGGAACTGGCCTACTAATAACCCCAACCTTCCCATTCACATCATTCAGAATCATATATATCGATGCAAACTTGTTGATAGCTATATTTCATCACTATGCAAACACTCTCAACATAGTTTTCACCTACATCCCACCTGGAAACATTATCATATCAAACATCATACTTACCATCAATTCACTGCTAGCATCAACTCCTTACCCAACTATCATCATGGGAGATTTTAACATGAAGTACACAGATTTCATCTCAAAATGGCTGCATCAAATTGCAATACCACTAATGAGTGCTGAAGGTTTTTTACCACCAAATGCAGTAACATTCCATAATAACTGACACACATCTTTAATTGACCTTTGCTTCTATTCACCAATGCTGCATCATTACTTCAGCCTCAAGCTCAATCCATCCCCATTCTCAGATCACTCTGCTCAAACTCAGCCAACTACACTACCACTTGGAAAAACAATGAGAATTCTAATACCAGCATCCACTCCAGAATCCCTTTTTTCTGAAACATATATTATGCTCCATAAACTTGAGGGACTACAACTAAATGCTGTACAGAGATATCAGGTGTACATAAATATACTTTCATTCAATATTGACCATGTCACCAAAAAAAAAATTCTCCACCCTCCAGGCTATTAGCTCTGGCAGATGAACTTCACAGGAGAATAAAAATGTCTAAACCCACTCAAAACACATATCAGCATATATATATATATATATATATATATATATATATATATATATATATATATATATATATATATATATATATAGGCTCACCCAGACATATAACAGCACATGTGCAGCACTTAAAGACTATCTAGCCATAAAAAAAAGCAAAATCTGCCTCAGTCAACAACATACATGGACTAGAGGCTACATCAGATGGGCCATGGGTTTTCCCTCCACCATTAGAGTGCCTATGGCACTTCAAATTGGAACAACTATACATGCAGCACATAACATGATTGAACCTATTTATAAGCATCTCAAACAGAATCTTCAGACCCATCAACTCTTCAACCCACCCCCCGATTATTTTGGATCACCGGAAACAAATACACCATTTACCACTAATGAATTTGCTTTGAAGCTTGCCACTCTTCCCAATGCCTGTCATCCAAGCACTCATGGCATACCAAAATTTGTGTATGAGCACTTTAGCCATACAACTACTCAAGTATTATGTAATCTTGCAAACTATCTCTCACAAAAAATATACAACATTGAAAATCTTTATCCAATTGCAATAGTACCATTTAATAAGAAACCAGCTCCAATAACCACCCTTAATAATATTAGGCCTACCTCCATGTGCCCAATATCCATCAAGATCATTGAGAAAGTCATTAAAGACAGGATTGAGCCATATCTGCTCCCATTGATTTCACCATATTAATTTGCAAGAAAGCAATCATCTACAGGACAGGCAGCACTTCTTTTCAAGGCTGTGTTGGGATCAGTGCGAGGCCAGAAAAAATACAGCCCAGTTGCAGTTCAAATAGACATTGAGTCAGCTTTTGATTCGGTGGCAATCGAGATATTAATTAAAATGTTGGCTGCCACTGAAATACCTCGCACTCTTTTATATGTTATAACCAACTTGTTGTTAAATCGGGATATACAGATTACACTCAGTGGCAAAAATTCTGAATCTTTTACTCCAACAGAATCAATTTCACAAGGATCCCCCCTGAGTGCTTTACTTTTTACTTTTTACATCAACCCTCTATTAGTAAAAATCCAGCAAACATTCATTGGCATCCAAATACCAAACACATCTCAGCAGGTAACATGTATCGCTTATATGGATGATATAACTGTCTTCCTCCCATCTAAAAAACACCTAGCAGCCTTGCATACAATACTACAAGAATTTGAAGTTACACATAAACTTAAGGTCAATCTAAATAAGACTGCAGTTTGGTCTCTTTATAATGCAAAGCAGTGCACAGGCATATGGGGGAAAGCCATCTGCTTTCTTGGGATTTCCCTTTTATATGAGTGCAAGTGCAATGAGGGTCAAGATCCAGAATAAACTAAAAGAAGAAACAGAATGAATTACTATTTCACTCTCAAAGGCATATCTTTCAATATACTCCAAGATCTAGCTATTTAACCAACTAGCCATAACAAAAATCACCTATTACTCACCCATTATCTCCTTTTCTAAAGGTTTTATTAACAAAATCTCTTCTCTATGTAATTAGCTCTTGTGGCAAATGAAGACTGTGTCAATATCTGCAAAACAACTTACCACCTATTCACAATGGACTAGGACTTCATAGTATTTATATTTTTCATCTACAGAAGGCCACAAACTTAATAGCATCCACAGCCAAACACTTTCCAATGCTTGAATGCCTACTTCAAATAACACCAACAGATAGACCACCCCCTGCCTTTGACCAACTAGCATCAATGATCAATCATATAAAAACCACAGCCCCACAGATATCTCTTCAGACAATATACAAGCATTTGTACTGGAAAATTTATTCATTAATCCATTCAAATCCAAGCCATGACACCAATCTGACAATGCTGAAAATCAATAATCTACAATTACTCTGTAAGTTTAAAAAATGGTACCTGGAGCCAAAATATTTTGATTTTTTCTGAGATATCAGAGACTATACATTAATATTGATCCTTTTTGTCCACTGTGTCACAGGGCTGAAGAAACCCAGGAACATCTATTCTATCTTTGTCCAGCACTAGACAGAATTCAATTTATTATGATAGGAGCATATAGACAATCTAACACAACCCTTCAAACAATCTTTAATTCATATTGCAAAGGCTCTATTCCATCAGTCTGTGCAGCCACTTTTATGCTTTATGCATACTGGTGAACTAGATGCACATTCACTTTAGGTAACAACACAAGGCGACATCCATCAACTTTCAATATCAAACTGGCAAACTATGAGCCAGAGACAATAAAATTGCACATCCAGACTTCTACGCAGCAATCTGGTCACTGACAACACAACAATCAAACCTCTAAGATGGCTCCCAATAACCAACAATCTATGCCATCAACCAATATTTAAAAAAATAAAAAATAAATGTGGCAAATATCTACAAATAAAAAAGCAAAATGTCATCTTTGATTGCATACGATTAATATAGAGGATAGGAACAACAAAATCAGAACTCAAATACTGGAAAGCAAACTAAACCCAGCACTGCAATATACATACAAGTTGAAGTTTTGCAAATTGAACAATGATAACCCAAGACTTTTGAGAACTCTGATTACAGCAAGCAGCGCTCACAAATGTAACATATACATATGTATTTTTCACCCCCCCTTAACAATGTTTAAATATTCTTTCCTCCTAATTTAATTTTTTTTGTACATCACAGATACAAACTTAAACTTTGTTTACTCACTAGCAATGTAAAACATATGTATAAGAAGTGTCTTATAGCAAATATAACCCTATGGCCATCAATAAAGTTATTTTCTTTGAAACATAATAATAATAATAATAATAATAATAATAATAATAATAATAATAATAATAATAATAATAATAATGATAATGGTAGTAGTAGTAGTAGTAGTAGTAGTAGTAGTAGGAGTAGTAGTAGTAGTAGTAGCAGCAGCAGCAGTAGCAGTAGAAGTAGTAGTAGTAGCAGTAGTAGTAGTAGTAGTAGTGGTGGTAGGAAGAAATGGAACTTCCAGATAAAGAATATACAAAGGAAGGAACTGAAAATCAGCCAAAGCCAGAGAAGAAGAGAAAATACACCAAATATCATGAGGGTGACCAAGAGATGGGTGACTTGCAAAAAAATTATAAAGAATTAGATGATATACAAAGAAATAAGAAGCAAAGTATACTGAAAGTTGCGAATCAGTCAGTACTATCGCAGCTGTTTGAGAAAGACAAACTAACCAATGAAAAAGAAGGCAAAAGAATTGAAATGTAACCAAAACAAATAAAGCTTGATCAACAAAAATCAATCAAAAAAAAGAAAATCAAGATAACAATCAAAAACTGGAATCTGAGACTGAAATAGGAAATACACTTGATGAAAACCAAATATCAAAAATAGATATAGACAGTATGCAAAAAAATAATAAAAAATGTGGAGAAATAGACCAACCAGATAAAGAAGATATAATTGAAGGGACAGAAAATAAAACAAGGGCAAACAAGAAGGTAAAACACATCAAACACATTAAGGACAACCGAGAACTAGATGACTTAAAAGTAAAAAATAAGGAACTAGATGACATATAAGATAATAAACAAAGTAAGCAAAAATAGATAAAGAAGATATAATTGAAGCAATGGCAGACAAGAAGATAAAACACATAAACACATTGAGGCTGATCGAGAATTAGATGATTTAAAAGTGGAAAATAAGACACTGGATGACATACAAAATAATAATAACCAAAGTAAGTTTAAAATTGCACACCAGGAAGGGCCAGCTCATCTCTATGAGCAAGAGAGACTAAACAATGAAAAAGAGGATAAGAGAATTGCAGCAAAGATAAGCCATATGAAATATGACCAACAAAATCAGTCAGAGAGTGCAAATAAAGATTACACACAAATAATGGCTCTTGAGACTGAAACTGAAGACATGATTGATGTACATAAAAGATGCAGAATTTCAATCAAAGTCATACCATGGCCAACAATTATGAATAAAACATCGACTGAAGTGATAGAGGCTATCCCTCAAGATCTGCATACCAAAATAAAAACACACACTGAATATAGGAGCAAACCAGGGTGACCAGCAAAAAAAGATAGATGTAAAAAGGTGAGAATTGAACAAGAGAACTCTCACAGTGAGCAGGAGATATATCATTGGGCTGTAGCAGTGGATGAAGAGAGTGGCCTGGTGTTTCAAGATGCTGTGGAAATCGAGGAAGAAAAAAAGCAAGACTTGAGTGCCTAAACTCAAACAAGATTATTAATGAAACTTAAAATTGCTGTTTTAAATGTGAGAGGACTTAAATCAGTCAATAAAAATTTCAAAGTTAAACATTGGATAAATCAAATCCGAGTGCATATAACAGGATTATTAGAAACAAAGATATATGCAGGCTCACCAATAAATCTAGCTACCTCCCTAAAGGGCTAGGGCTTCTCTGCATGTTCCAGAGATTCGTTCTCTCCATCTGCAGGAACTGGAATAGTAATTGCTCAAGATTATCCTTTTGAAAATTTCAAAATACTTTATATTGATTCAAACCTCCTAATAATAACACTGGCTCAAAAATAATTACAATGAATATAATGCTTGTATATATGCCAGTACAAAAGCAAAAGATACAATCTATAATTTCCAATATAAATTCCAATTTTTTGCCACAAATGCAAGCCCCACTGTTCTGGTTGGGGACTGCAACTCATTTTATGAAGAATTTATACAGAAATTACTACATAAAATAGCTTATATCATTGATTAGTGGACAAGGTTTTCTGCCAGAAGGGGCTGTCTCCTTTCAAATGGTCAGTTTGCAACATTAATAGGTCTGAACTTTACTCGCCATCACTGCATCATCTCATGGAGGTAAATTTGGTCCTGACCATGTTTTCTGATTATTCTGCCCAGTTTATCATGATCAATCTAGAAAAACTGCAAACAGTTAATCACAAGCTAACAACAATGATGAGAGTACTTATCCCAACAAATGCAACAGAATTTCTCTTCTCAGAGACATATATTCTGTTGCAGAAGATTAAAGGGATGAGCCTCGATCCTGTACAGCAATACATGACTTTTATAAACAACTTGTCTTTCAATATTGATCATGTAACAAAAAATAAAACACCACCATCAAGGCTTCTACAATACACCAATCAGCTACATCATAGACTAATGATGATGGCTCTAACAAAAAACACCCAAATACACAAAAGAAAGCTGACTGATGCTTATAACAAGGTCTGTGAATCACTGAAAGAATATCTGAAGATAAGAAAAGTAAACTTGGCATGGCACAACAGCACACATGGACCCACAAGTTTATCAGTGGGTTTAGTTTATGTACCAGACCTAAAGCTGCCAATGGCTATCCAGGCTGAAGATGGTATATTTGCTGGCCATAACATGATCACGTCATTGTTCAAATACTTTCAAGATAAATTAAGTGCTGAGCCTCACATTTTCTTCCCGCCAAAAATGTTTGGAGAGATTGAGAATGAATTACCAGTTAGTGGAAATGATATAATGGAGAAAATGAGAACTATCAGCAATGCTTGTCAACCAGGTGGCCATGGGATACCACTGTTCATTCTCAAGCATTTAAGTTTTTTACAGCTAAATACCTCAAGGATTTAGCAAACCATCTTGCTCAAGAAATTAAGCCAATCACAGGGATATACCCCATGGCAATAGTCCATATAATAAGAAAAAAAGTCATACCAATGCCGAATGAGCTTAGACCAATATCTATGGGGCCACTTCCTATTAAAATATTGGAAAAGATTATAAAAGATCAGATTGAGCCCTATATTTTACCAACCATCAGGGAATCACAATTTGCAAAGAAGACATCGTCAACAGTGCAAACAGCATTGTTATTCAAGACCATGATGATAGCCACTAGGGTAAGGAAGAAATACAGCACAGTGGTGGTGCAGATAGATATTGCTTCAGCTTTCGATTCAGTGAGAATCCCTGTGCTCCTGGAAATGCCCAAGCAGACTAAAATACCCAAAGCTCTGCTATATTTAACTGCAAACTTGATACTGCACAGAGAACTTTATGTTCCTATGAAAGGCAGAAATTCACCCTCATTCATCCCAATACAATCACTATCTCAGGGGTCTCCTCTGAGTGAATTAATGTTTATTTATTATATCAATCCACTTATTGAAAAAATCAATAGCCCATTCATTGGAGTTCAAATACCTGGTATAACACAGAAGATTGCATGTCTCACATACATGGACAATATCACAGTCTTATTGACATCCAAGAAGCACATACCACAGCTTCAGGCAGTATTTGAACAATTCTCAAAACAATACAGAATGAGAATAAACCTAGAAAAGACTACAATCTGGACCCTTGTGGGCCAATGTATCAAGAAAAACCTACTCCATTTCTATGTTTTCCTTTATTTCTAGGAGCCACTGAAATGAGATGTCAGATCCAAGCCAAGCTCAAAGAAGTCAAAAGCATAACTGAATCACTCTCAAAGGCATATTTGTCCATATATGCAAAGGTGCAATTGATTAACAAGCTTATAATAACCAAGATAACATATTACATGCCTGTAGTTGAATTTTCAAAAACAATATGGCATGTATTAATTTTATATGTTGCAAGCTTATGTGGGGGAAAAAGACAGTGACAATTTTAAAGGCAAAACTCAATTGCCCTCTTATAACAAATGGACTGGGATTGCATAGCTTACAAACATTTCAAACATTCAAAACAAGGAATGCTAAAATTGCTATACTCACTCAATTTCCTAAATTAAGACACTTAGAGCAGATAACACCTACTGATGGGTCTCCTTCAAAAGATTGCTTTTTGGCAGTCACCATCTACCAATGCAGAGAAAAAGAACAATCCCAGACCAATTTGAACAAAAGTATAAATACTAGGAAATACATAAGTTTATACATCAAAATAATCACAATGAGAAGATCCCATCAATAGTAGAAATAGGAAACAAATATCTGATCAAGCAATATAAAAGATGGCAACTAGAACCTAAGTTCCTAGATTTTATAATCAAAATGAAATTTGAATGCTTTACCTACTTAATATTTTTACATCACAGAATAATGTACAGGTCAGTTGATCTATTTTGTGGCCTTTGCCATATAGCTGAGTAGACTTTACAGCACATAATTTTCAACTGCAAGGCCATGGAGCAGACTAGATGAATTCTGCAGGGAAAATATAGAAAACAAAACACTACAATGATGCAAATTACATCAACTTACAAAGGTAGGTCTGTACCAGCCATAAAGGCCTCACTGTTTGTCTTATATGCATTTTGGTGCACTAGGTATGTGTTCATATTGGGTAATAACCCCAGAAGGCATCCATCCACATTTGAGGATGTTAATTAAAATTTAAGTCAGAGACAAGCAGATCACCAGCCCGGATATTTATGCAGCTACTTGGTCCCTGCTCAGACAAACAGCAAAGTTATAAAGAACCAAGTTTCTGGTTTATGGATAAACTAAGTTTTTAATTATCCCAAATATCATCATGGGACTTTGGGTTTGAAGGACAAACTAGAATATAAAGGCTGTGAGATAAAGAAATTCATATATTGTCTTCCATGATATACCACGAGATTGGAAATCAAAAAACAATGATGAAATTATATCTCCTATTTCCAAAGAATTAAAGAAAGTATGGTCCAGATTATGCTCCTATTGGACAATAATGTGTATAATTGACATTTCTAAAATGGATAGAATCATGTACAAATTGCCTATATAGATATATGTACTTTTAAAAAAATGAATATTGTAGCACTCAAAATTGAACTGGCAATAATAAGATTAAACATGTATCTTGCTACGGCATTGTAATGCTATGTAACTAAAAGGATGAATAAAGTTGACTATTGTTGAAACTTAATAATAATAATAATAATAATAATAATAATAATAATAATAATAATAATAATAATGATGATGATGATGATGATGATGATGATAATAATAATAATAATAATGATGATGATGATGATGATGATGATGATGATAATAATAATAATAATAATAATAATAATAATAATAATAATAATAATAATAATAATAATAATAATAATAATAATAATAATAATAATAATAATAATAATAATAATAATAATAATAATAATTCAATTCAATTCATTTATTTAAGAGCTAAACAACAGCATAAAGCCAATTACAGTTTGCACATACAATAAAAATGAAAATAAAACATATATCATAAAATGAAAATATAAATTTATATATAATAAAGTAAAATTTAAAAGACAAAATCAAACATAACATTTAAGTTTAATAAAATTACAAAATTTCTTATAATCAATGTCACACAGATTAAGGTTACTCCCAATCTGATTATATAAAGAGGGTAACCTAAATAAAGAAGAAAATTTAAGAATATTAGAATGACTTGCTTGAATCTGATATACACAAATAGACCTAGTATTATAACTCAAAGATATAATTGAAATAGTTGAAACTATATCTCATAAAATACCTTGTTTATTAACAATTTTATAAAAATATTTCAAATCCCTATACTTTCATCTAGATGAAATATTAATCATTTTACTCTCCCAAGAAACATATTTGAAAAACTTCTTAGAAATATATTGCAACGAGTTGCATCCTTGCCAAGAACTAGGGTTCCAAATTAATGAACCATATTCAATAATAGGAAGTACCAATGAAAAAAACAATTTCCGTTTAGTATCATTACTAAACTGATAGCCATGTCTAAGAATGGCACCCATAACTTTAAAAGGCTTACCAACAATCATTTCAAGATGAGGAATAAAAGATCCATTACAAGAAAACATAATTCCAAGATCTTTTTGACATTTAACTGAAATAATTTTGAGAATTGATATAATAACAAAATTGTAAAACTTCAGATTTTTTGGAATAAGAAACAAAGGAGCATTTATTAAAATTAACTGTCATATTATTTAACTCACACTAAGCACCAAAGTTATCAATATCCTTCTGAAGGAGAATACAATCGTTAACTGATATAATTCTTCTAAAAATTTTACAGTCATCAGCATAACTTAACAGAAAAGAATATATCAAGCAATCCTTAAGATCATTAACGTAAACATTAAACAGAATGGGTGCTAAAATACTACCCTGTGGAACACCTAAATTGCATTCAAAATTAAATGAAACCTTATTATTGAATTTAATATATGTTGTTCAACTACACAGAAATGATTGAAACCAATATACAAGTTTAGTAGAGCAACCTATTTTATGTAATTTATGAAGTAAAACACTGTGATGATGATGATGATGATGATGATAATAATAATAATAATAATGATAATGATGATGATGATGATGTTCAAGATCAATTATAAAACAAAATCTAATAATATCTAATTTTATAAATTATATAAGTGTTGTAATCTGTTCTGTTCACCCTAGAAAAAAAGTGAACTCGATATTCAGATTCAAAAAACAGGAAGTGACTTCCATTGCTCAATATATATATAAACAACAGACCAATAATAACGACAGGAAAATTAGTATATTCTTCTCTGTGGTTTGCCCCCCCCCCCCACCATTTTTTAACAGGAAATGAACTATTTCAGAATGTCATAATGTTATACCACATCCCTGTTCACCCTTACAAGAATGAACTCACCATTCTGATTCATTGAATAGTAAATGACTTTCATTGGACAATGTATATAATCAAACAGACCAGTAATAGTAAAAGGAGAATTAACATATTATTTTTGTAGTCTATTCCCCTTGTTCAATTAGCAGAGAATGAGCTATTTCAAAACAACTCATATGGTGAGTCACTCCACTCATTGGGCAAGAAAGAATATGGCCAATCACAATACTGGAAATAAATCACAGGACACCATCTTCCAAAATTCAAATGCACATTGCAGCTCCAGGCAAATCTAAGAGATATTTTGAAATAACTCATTTTCTGCTAAAATAACAAGCAGAATAGACCACAGAGAAAAATATGCTAATTCTCTTGATTATCATTAGATCTGTTTGATTATATACATTGCCCAATGAAGACCATTTACAGTTTATTGAAACTGAAAGGTGAGTTCATTTTTCAAGGGTGAACAGGAATTGGCCACAACAATTAGTATTGCTATATTAATTTTTTATTAAAATAAACTGTTGGTATATTATGTCATAACAAAATGAAAATTTTGGTTTTATAAAACTAAATGCTCAAGATAGAATTTGTTAAACCTGGATTTATCAATTCATCTAAATGTCAATTTCTTAAACATGTTATTATTTGTTCAGTGTTTATCATATTGAATTATTAAAATTTAGTACAGAAGTATTAAATTTTCTACACTCACACCTTTGTCATCAACCATATCAGCTAAATATATTAATGATTATTAATAATCATTTATTAAACTAGATATTATCTTTAGCCCAGATATATACTTTACATCTTAGTATATATATAAATGCAGATATATAAAAACAAGGAACAATTCAACTTCAACTCTGTTTTTCCATTTGTCATAGCTTTTAAGATATGTTTAAAATTTCTAATCCATCATTTTGATAAATACTGATTAAATGATAGTCATATCTAGCCCAATCCATGAGTAATGATTCAGTATGAAATGAGCATCTTGGAAATTATCTTTTTACATGTCTCTATATGTTTCAAGAATACATAGAGGAGTGGAGACTTTAAATATACTTTAATAGATATTATACATGGAAAAAGAGAACTGAAGTTATTTCATGTGTTTATATACAATTAAAAAACAGATATAATACTGTTATATATATAGAGCTCACAAATAAGCTCTTAACAAGCTTTGCAGAATATTTCTAACCCCAGGCCAGTTTCTGCTACTGGTTTCCTCAGTGAGATGCTAGGATATTCAAGCATTAGATTAAAAAGACCAGGACAACCATAGCCCTTTATGTAATGGATAACTATTAAGTAGAAAATCTGAAATTTTCAGACATTCATATGTATTCCAATCCGGCTATCTAACATAAATAGTTCTATACATAACATTTGTAACACAACCTTCTTAAATTAGGTCATGTGACATATGATTTTATTTCTTTGCAGATATATTAATATTTAAATGAGGTTTAAAGATTATATCTGGGCTAGAGATAATGTGTAGCTTAATAAATTATTATTAATAACCATTGATGTATTTATCTGAATTATGGAAGACAAATTTGTGAACACAAAAAAAATTGGCACTTGAAAATTAAATTGTAATCATATATTAAAATATTTTCATCCAGTTTATTTATTATTAAAAAAATTGTTTAATAAAGTTTATTCAAAACATATTGACGTATATGCAAGGCAGAGTGTATTCATATATTTTAAAATAATAAAATTTATTAATATGTTAATTACTTTGATAAAATACTTTAAAATTTAAAATTAATTCAATATTTAAATATGAGATATTGACGTATTTGCATATTGTTTCACATTCTTTTATTAATATTAGTTATGAAAAAACATAAAAACTTGGATTTCAAAATTTTTAATTAACTCGCACTTTTAAATGATCAGAATAGATAAAATTTTTGAACAAATATTTACTATATATATATAACAAATCAAATTAATTCCAGTTCATAGAGGTTTGAACTCCACGATATCGTAAGCTATCAGCCTCTTTTATTACATTTTAGAAACGCTGTAAATTAATTTGATTGGCTATATATTTCTCTCTAGTCTAGTTGTTAATTATATCAAAAAACTTTACAGAAACAATAGCTAAAGATTTTTAAATTACATTTTATGAACATGCTTAATTTGAATACTTGGAACAATTTATTTGTAATATATAATTTGTTTATTGTTCCATTACTATGCCATATATCCATTGCTTGGGTTCAAAAGTGGAAGTGAGTCGAGGTGTAAATTTTTTTCCAGGTAGTTAGGGTTTTATTAAGCAAACTCAAGAATTTTTTTTAAGATTTAAAAAATGGCCTAGTTGACGAGCAAATAAACTGTAGGATAAGAATTACAAACAAAATTATAAACTCTCTCATTATATATTTATAGAATTGCATACATCCCTAACTGAAATTCAAATCTAAAATATTAGTGTTATCAAACGTTATCTTTAATTTCAGCAGCGCTCCCTTGTGATAAAGTGGTTATTCAGATTTATGTTGTTCACCCTTACGTTTTTTCCCAAATTTTAGCTAGTGATACGCAACTATTTTATTTCATATATATATGTAAGAGTTTGCAAAGTTTAAATTAAAATGACTATTGTATTAATCTTCTTTGCATACAGTAAGTGAATATGTTTTCTTTGCTGATTTACATTTGTGCTTCTCGTTTACGTATATTTGAATTTTAATATGCGTTACAATTTTATGGACAACAGGAAAGTTGATCTTTAAGTTAATTTTTTATCCGTGCCACTTTATTCAGACTACGTTTGCTTCACAAGAGAATATTGCAGAAATTAAAGGTAACATTAAGTGTCAATAACATTATATAAATACATTTGTTTTTATCATGGCATCTCTCATCTCAACTACACCATATTGCAAACATCCACAAGTGCAGAAAACTCTGATAATCTTCTCTCACCATAAGTATATTTCAAGAGCAACTTTCTCTGGTCAAATGTCATAAGATATAATATCTGAATTTCCATGGTATATTGTCAGACCAATTTCTTTTCACTTTTACCATATTGTGTAAGGCTAAATAATAATTGTATTACAAATATTTTTTCATTTTATCAATCCATCACATGTCTTAATTTAAAGTCACATGATAAGTCATGTGATATTTTATTCTATTCTTATCTAAAAGTACTTAAAATGCTTTATAATTTATTGTAATAACTAGTTAGATATGAGAACTGCCAATTTCTATTTATGCAACATATTTTATTAACCCATCATAATTTTCTTATATTTAAAATGTTTTACTGTGACCAAATTTACTTTCTGGCATAGAATCTAAACTTTTTAAATAACTTCAAAATGAAAGATTTTAAATTTTTTTATTGACTCACAGTTATTTTTGTTGCCTTATTGTTTTATACAATTTTAACAGGACTATTACATTGTGAAAACATTTTTCAGTTTTTGCATGGTATAATAAAATTGGATTTATGATTGACATCAAGTAATAGCTGTATATACAGTCAGTTTAAAGCAGGTCAATCAGTGAATAAAGAATGCATGGTGATGGATTCACTGTAAAGTTTAATTTAATACGTTCTATTATTGGAATTCCTTGTTATAACAATGAAAGGCTAATGGTGTTAAAACTTGCCTTGCACAATAGTACTAACACTTAGTTTATTAGTACCTATGTTCCAACCTAAGATTCAGGGAATTCTGAGAAGGAAAGAAATTATTTAACAGATACCATTATTACAGCAAAACCATAAAAGATAAAAATTTTCTTCTTGGTGACATTAACGCATGTGTTGATACAAATAATTGAAAATAATGATATTGTTGCTGTAAATTCAAATGTGTTATTATTGAATTTTTGCATGACACATGACTTGATTATTACAAATACTTTGTTTACTCAGTTAAACAGCTATAATAATTACTTATTCTTATTGCATTGCCAAATGTATACCCCATGCACTTTACTACTGTTACACAATGCTTTATTTACCACCCTCTTTTACAGTTTACAGTTTTGATTTCACCAGCAATCTTCTTCACAATGCTTTATTTACCACTCCCTTTTACAGTTTACAGTTTCAATTGCCCCAGCAAGCTTCTTCAAAACTCTCCTAAGATATAAAAGTTCTAAAGATGATTGCTGGGACAATTGAAACTGTAAACTGTAAAAGAGGGTGGTAAATAAAGCATTGTGTAACAGTAGTAAAGTGCATGAATGATTTAGTATTATATGACAATCACATGATCACTATTTCTTATGCTTGCTATTAACTATTATTAAAACAGGCAAAATTCTCTATAGGTATTGCCACTCAGTAGAAGCCAGAGTAATCAATGGATGCCAGAAGGCTTGTGCATAAAATCCCCATCTAGTGCCTACTCATCCAATATCCCCAGACTAATTTTTGGCTTGTGGCCTTCGATCTAGCTGTAGTGCTCTCAGATCCAAGGCTCCTCACTGACAAAGGCCATTAACCAGAAATTAGTCTGGGGATATTGGATGAGGCACTAGATGGGGATTTTATGCACAAGCCTTCTGGCTTCCATTGATTACTCTGTCTTGCACTGAGTGGCAATACATATAGAGAGTTTTGCCTGTTTTAATAACAGTTAAGAGCAAGCATAAGAAATAGTGATCATGTGGTGTTTATTGGCTTAAAACCAATCCTGCCTAATAGGATAGTGATGGCTATGGTTATTAAAGAACCAAAGACACCAAAATGTATGGATACTAAACTGAGTTCAAACCTATATGATTATATATATAAGCTGATGAGCTTGGATTGGAAATATTATAGTGTTTTCAATTTAAGTCTCATAGTTTTGTAGTTAAGTAGAGATAAAAGGTGGCTGCTGGATGGTTGCATTAGATCCTAAGATCTAGCTGCAGTGCTCTCAGATCCAAGGCTCCTCACTGACGAAGGCAACAAACCAGAAACTAGTCTGGGGATATTGGATGAGTAGGCACTAGATGGGGATTTTATGCACAAACCTTCTGGCATCCATTAATTACTCTGGCTTGCACTGAGTGGCAATACATGTAGAGAGTTTTGCCTGTTTTATTATATGGTAAAACAATTATAAAAACATGGAAACATTCACATTTAAATCAATGGTATTTGGTAGATTATATTATACGTGGGAATCAGAATACAACAGAAATCAATTTATAAATTTTTTATAGTAAAGGTAACTACAATATTTAACAATTACAATATGATGCTGTAGAGAAAAGTTCTTTCTAACATCCTTTCTGTATCGAGCAACAGTAAAGAAGACAAATATTTATTGGGTTAATGAAATTATTTGTTTAGTTCATTCAATAAGTGGTAGGTTAGTGGGTTAACCTTGTACTAACCAATTTAGCTAGAGTTCTAGCTAATTGGGAGAAAAAATGTACACTTCGAAATTCTTAGATACCTGAAAAAAGTTTCGCACAGATTTGTTTTTTGTTTATAATGAGCGTGGGAAGTAAATACATTATGCATAATGTTATAACACACACACAAATTTGTAAATAAAATAAATAAAAGTAATCTAAATGTTGGTATTTATAGACACAACAATGAAATGAAATTATCACGAATCACCAAGATTTTATTTTTCTAAATATTAATATCATTTGAAAAATATATTCAATGTAACCATGAATATATTATATATATATTACTGAAAAATATTAAAATTTTGAAAGTTCATTGATTGAAAGAATGAATATAATTTCAAGATAAAAAAACATTTTTTTTTCCATTTTGGCTTTCAATAAATCATTACGCCTGGATATTAATGCGATGCAAATTAATTTAACTTTCTTTTTCTAACTCAAGTAAAATTAGCTTTACCTTACTAGCTCAATTATCACTATACAAACAACTTTAAAATTTTAAATAAAGAAGTTAAAGCATACCCGACTGTAATCAACTCAGCTATGTAAATTTACATTAGCGAAGATTGCTTTGAGTGAGTTCTTTAAAAGTTATAAACTGCACGAAATATGATAATAAGAAATACTAACAAAAAACTTTTTTTTAAAGTTTTTTTTTTTTTTTTAATTGCGCAAACACAGTTAATACATTTTAGTTTGTATTTTTAATAAATTGTATTAAGATAAAAATGATTTAATAAAGAACTTAATAACAAGAGAGAGTATGTACATATAAAAAATAATACATTTTCTTTGATAAGATATCTACGTTAGATGTTTCAGTAGCCATAAATATTTAAAGGAAGAAAATGTAAATAAACAATATGCTAAAATAAAATTACTTAATAATAACTATGATGTACAGAGTTATAGATTAAAAAAAAATCAATATTGGGTTATAAGGAAAAAGAAAAAAAACTTAAATATTCTAATCCGTGTTTATTTGATAACACATTGCTTTTAAATACAAAGAGAACTTTTTTTTTTCATGAGTCAAAGCATCGGCCGGGAAGCGAACCCGCAAACCCGGGACAACTGCTTGTGAGGCAGCTGTACTGAGTTTATTTTACCTTTATACAAATTTACTCATTTTCTAAACATTAGCAAATTTATTTTCTCATATTTCCCCCCTATTTTTGTAATAAATGAGAGTACAGATTATAATCACAAAATTACTGAATTTAAAAAAGCATTTAAAGTTAATATTGTCCCCCCCCCCCCTCTATATAACAAACAAAAACACATCAACCTTAATGTATCCTATAATCACGTTGAGGAAATTAAATTACTTGGATTATACTAAAACAATATTTTCTTTTTTTCTCAGTGATGAGATATTTATTCATCAAAAAAAAACAAAAAAAAAACAGATACAGTAAAACAAATGAAATTTCAGGAACAACATGGTAAGAGGGGAAGGATATATGTAAAAAAGGAATGGGAAGTGGAGAGGGGAAATGGTGTGTAGTTCAGGCCAGTTGGAAATGCATGTCTTTATGATTGAGTCCTATGACAGAGGTTGAGAGGATGGGAGTTGGAGGATTGCCTAAGTGTCTATGAGGAGTGGAGGTGGGGCTAGTTTGGTATCTTGGGTTTTGAGAGTGCAAATTAGGTCCAAGAGCTTTTGATTGACTGAATGTACTCTCTGGTCAAGGATTATGGCACATCAGAGCAACCAGAGAGCATAGATGAAAAAAACTGAAAGTTTAATATCTGCAAAGATTGCTGTTTCTATGGATTCTTGGAGGTTGAAGATGGTATTTCTGTGCGAGGAAAGGCAGGAGTTGATGACATTTATCATGCCAAGCAGAAAAGGGCATTTAAGTAGAAAGTGCTGGAAGGTTTCATTGTCAGTTTTACAGAGCATAAAATATTTTCTTAGTTAATAAAATGAAGACTTTGGTGATGCCAATTTTGATATTATTATATAGATATCAAATATGCATAGTTTAATGCATACACTGTATATAAATACAAATGGAAATGATCACCTTGACTCTCTCTCTCTCTCTTTCTCATATAAACTGTAGATAAATAAAACAAAAGTTTAAAGAATAGGTGGATTTAATCTTCTTTCTTGGTTGAAACAGAGGCAAAACTCTCCATACTTGTATAAGCTAGGAAATAACGATCATGTGATGATCTGTTTGATTGTTGACTAATGAATATTATTTTTCCATAGATTATGGGGAGGTGGTCTATTTCCATTTGAAGATTATTATATAGATAATAGGCATTTAATAAGCTGCTAATGATCATACTTTAGCCACAGGAATGTTGATTTATTAAATAAAAGTATTTCTAATTTTAAAGAATCAATGCAGTTGCTCAATTTATTCAAGTTGTGACAATACTCTTGAATTATTTAGTGCAATAAAACTTTTCTATATCATATCCACTACTTCATCTCCATTCTGCATAACTCACTTTTTTTTGTTTGAGCTAATTCTATATAATTATTTTTATTTTTTCTGACTTCATCCCAATTTTTATATTTGTAAATGAGGAACCATAATCATAATGTTATTTTTTTCATAGTACACCTGGGTCTCATTTTACGCGATAGATAGGTTCCTCACAAAATATGCGCAAATGAAATCATGCAAAAATAGACATAACTTACCTTGAAAAAGGGGGGATATGGACTGTGATTTTTCAAAAATTGTGTAAAAGCAAAGCACCAATGTAAAATTACTTTAAAATTCGCGCAAAAAAAAAAAAATAAGGAAATAAAATATGACTAATAAAAAATTTCAAATTTGAAAAAAATTAATACAAGACAAACTTTTTTTAACTATAATATTTAATTTTATTCAAAACAATATATTTTTATGCATAATTTACAGTAATTTACATTTTTTATACACATTTTAATTATTATCGTTATTTGCCATTAAACAGGTTCATTTGCAAACTAGTAAAAAATCAGATTCTTACAAGAGAAAATACAACTAGCACCAACGTCACTCTCATGTTGTGTTAATGGCTTTCTGGTGACAACATAATTAATAATTAATCTAACAACTAAAAATTAAATTCTTATTTTTGTCTTTAATTTTTTAATTTTCAATTTTAATTGCGCCCACTGCTATTACTCACCTTTTAAAAATAAACTTGCGGACACTAAATGATTAATAATTGATTACGTTCTTTTTTAAAAAGCAAAAACAGAATGTGATTTAAAGTGCAAAATTAACACGCACAATGTTTGAACAAATTTACATTATAATCTTGTAAAATTTAATGTGTGTATACATAAAATGTGAAAATCATGATTTTAATTTCATTATTGCATAAAATCTTACTATTATAATGCACTGAAAATATTGAAATTACTAAGATGAAAGTCGAATTCCAATAATGTGCTATTACTTTCAATATGATGTAAGTGTGTGAAATTTATTATTTAAAGTAATAGCACATTATCGGAGTTCGACTTCCAGAGAAACGTGAATCGCGTAACTTCAAAATCGCGTTAAATAAATCTGCGTAAAAAGAAACCCAGGTGTATATATATATAACCATTAGAAACAGTCAACTTTTAGATAATCCCAATATAGATAACAATCAACAATCTCAAACTGTTGTCAAGGCAACCTCCTTTTAACACTAAAGATTGCAATTTGATTACAGAGATTGAAATTATAAATATAGAGAAGTTTAAATAAACCTTTTTAAATAGATGAATACAACATATTCTGAATGCAGATTAATAAATAGTCAATTATAACATTGCAAATTACAATTATAATTTTTAAATTGTACTCACAGTATTAATTAAACAATACGTATGATATTGCTCAAGGCTAAATGGATTTATAAGCAAAAATATATAATTAAATTTTTAATGAACATCATATACAGAAATATTTAATAAATAAAGTTTACCATTTGTTATTTTTAGTTAAAAACCTGCAGCTATGTTATTGCAATTAAGATCAGCTGCCATGGCCTGACAAAGAGAATACACTGCTGTTGTTAATATGCAATGAAAAGGAATTTTCTTTTAATTACAATGCATGTTGTTGTATAAAATACAAAACACTACAGTAAATAGATAGAGATATGAGAAATCAAAGCATAACAAGTTTTTCTATTTCTCACTTTGTAATAGACTTCTGCACTAGTGCTTTTTATTTTATATAACAGGAATCACAATCAAAAGAAAATTACTTTCAATTGGATCTCAGCACTGGCAATGCACTCTTTTTTTAATTCTAGGCAGCTAATTTTTTTTTTGACTGCCATCTTAGTAAAAAAGTGGGTGTAGATTTTAAACTAAAAATAAAAAATGGAAAATCCATTTAGTAAATATTTCCATCTATGATGCCCATTAAAAATTAAACTATAATTCTTGACTTAAAAGTGAGAGATAAGAAAATTTGTTATACAGTGAAGCTGTGAATTATGTTATATTTTGCTCCACACCCCCTCAAATTCACAACTATATAGCTAAATTATATTTGAAATATATTTCAATAGTTTTTCTCATATATAATTTTTAAAAACTAATGATATTTGATATTCTTTAATATAAATTTTTTATATCTATCTGTCTATCTATCAGGTATTTTTTCTACTTCCATCAGTCTAATTAGTCTGAGTCTGTCTGTCTATCTATCTATCTATCTATCCATCCATCCATCCATCCATCCATCCATCCATCCATCCATCCATCTATCTATCTGTCTGTCTACATATCTGCCTATTATCTATCCATCCATTTTTCTATCTATCTATCTATCTATCTATCTATCTATCTATCTATCTATCTATCTATCTATCTATCTATCTATCTATCTATCTATCTATCTATCTATCTGTCTGTCTGTCTGTCTGTCTGTCTGTCAGTCTATCTATTCATCTATCTGTCTATCTATTTTTCTATCTATCAATCTTTTATCTATTCATCCTTATATCCATATATCTATGTATCAATATATTTCTCTATCCTTCTGTCTGTCTATCCATATAATCACTTATCTATTTGTCTATTCATGTGCAGTATTTTATAAGTTCACAGCATTAACTTTAACCTCATCATACAATTATTATAATCATTTACATTTTATTTCAATTCCATTTTCATTCTACATCATATCAATTATCATCATTATATATTTGAAAATACACATTTAAGTTGGTACATTATACAAAGATATATATTAGATGTAGGTCAAATATCATAAATATTATAATGAATACAAAATTAAAGAATATGCGAATAAAAGAAAGCAGACCAACTTTCATACAGCATGAAAATACACATCCATATTTTATTAATCAAAAATTGAGAATAAAATGGTATATTAAATCTTGTATTTTAAATAAGGTTTCATTTCTCTGACAAGTTCAGGAATAAAACTAAATTTCAAACTAAAGCCAGAAGTAATAGCAGGAATAGATTTTAAACAACAATAAAAGATGGCATCTGATTTTATAAACCATTGAAAATAGAAAACAGAAATCAAATAATCTTACATATTCTAATAAACACATTACTAGAGTATATGTAAATAAAAGGCATGAACTTTTATGGGCTGTGAAAATATAAATATATGCATCTGTATTCCATTGATAGAAGAATCGAGAATAAATGGTACATCATTGTGTTCTAAGCCTTGGATTGTAAGTAAGACTTTATTTCTCTGACAACTATAGGAATATGGATAAATTTCAAACTGAAACCAAATATTTATTTAAATATAAGTTATTTCTATTATTACAACTGATTTGAGTTTGAAATTCACCTTAGAAATCAAATCTTATTTCAAATCCAAGACCCAGTGCAAAGCAGATTACTATTTTATTGCAATTTTTTCATGACAATGAACTGCAGAAGTTTTCATTTATATTTTCCCAGACTATGGAATCAATGCACTTTTTTATTGTTTACATATACTTTAGAGCTCTGTTTATTAGAATATTTATGAAAATTTGATTTCTATGTACAATAGTTTCTTTATTTAAGTATAAATTCAATATATTGTTTCTACCATTAGATATGGCCTGAGTTTAAAATTTATTCTTATTTTCTCATTTACCAGAAAAATCAAGCCTTTTTTAAAATCCAAAGCTTAGAGTGAAGTGATATACTATTTTATTCTCATTTTTCCTAATAATGAACATGGAGGAATATATTTATATTTTCACAGTTTATGGAAGACTTCTGTCATTCCTCCATACATTCTTGAAAGATATATAAAAAATGATGCCTAAAAAGGAAGATGATCAGGATTGATCAAGTGATATATATATAAATTGAATGGCAAATCAATAGGAGAATAAAGAGCCAGCTTAGGGATGCTGCTACAATAATACATGGGAATGGAGGATATGGAATCAACACACGTCAGTCTAATTGCATTGAACTGCATTTAATCTGATTAGATTTAACACTCTTCCGATGAACTGAATTCAAGCTTAGCTCAAATAATAATTTTTTAAAATCATATAAATACACACAAGATATATGTTATTGTACATTAGTTAAATATCTCATAATAGCATATTGAATCTTCAATGTTTTATCCGTGTGCATTCTTCACTATGCATATGTATATTCAATGTGTGTGAGTATTATTTTGTCATGAAACTATTAATTGGGTGCCTGAGTTAAACAAACCCAACAATTATTTTTGTTAACCTCCCAATTATTTCCACAATGGAGCAATATCTCAGGGTCTGTAACATATAACACAAAAGCAATTTTCTTATGCCTATACTGTAGAAAAATTCATATTTTCAAAAATATAGAGCTTTAAGGTCTGCCCATCCTTTGTATATGTATGTAAATGGATTATGTCCTGTACATAAGGGGTCAGGGTGACTTGTGGTCAACATGGATAGGATGAAAAGATTGTTACTAAGGTGGGCTTTGAGCATTCCATCTTCAGATTTTCAATGAAATGGATAGTTGAAGAGTTGTGGGGTGGAATGGTTTGAAGCCTGTCTATTAAAGTATGAAGATTGACTATCTTAATATAAGCTGAACTTTGATTGTATATATGTGTGGAGATGATAATCTGGACCAAATGACGAGTGCTGGTTTAGCACAAAATACAAATATTGGTCATTATTTATCCTTTCAACATGTGTGATCAAGTGTATCAGTGGTATGAGATAGTATGGATGGTTGAGGGTTGTGTGAAAGTCTGAGTTCAAACCCCTATATATTACATATAGAAGTGCAGGTATGAAAAAGCCTGAACTGTAGAAAAATTCAGATTATGTTCTGAATATTAATTAACTATATTCATAATTAAGAAAAATACAGTCAAATTTAATAACATATAATATGTATTTTTATTTCAAAATTAAAAACAAACAAAAAAATTCTATATGCAAATAATTAATAGTGTTTATTTTCAAAGTTTACTATTAAAAATTGCAACTTTACAAGTTTGATTTTAAGTCACTAGAAAAGTACTGAAGTGCAAATACAAATGTGTGTGTGTGTGTATTCAATTAACCACATTCTCCCCTAGAAAAAAAAAAATCCTGTGAAACATATGCTCAAAATTATAATAATAATTAAAACGTATCTGTAAATAAAAGACAATCAAATTTCACTATATATATTTTAATGCAAATATGCACCACATATAGAAACAGTTATTCACTAAATTTAAGTAAGTAGTCTAACCATCATTTCTAACCTTTCTTTTATTTTTTCCATATGTCACAGCATCGGCCGGGAAGCGAACCCGTAGCAACCGTCTGCAACCAACTGCTTGCTTGCAAGGCGGCTGCGCTATACAAATAAAATAGTTTATAAAAGCACTCAATTTTCATCTGGATATTGATTTCACTTCAAGCTTCTGAGAGCTAAAAAAATTTTTTTTTCAACAGCTACAAAATATTAAATGCTCATCTTTACAAAATAAATAGCCCCCCTTTTTTTTCTTTTGGGTAATTGAATCCTGGTGGCAATAATTTCATTCTGGTGTCCTATTCATGAGATATACCAATTTGCAAATAATATAAATAACCAAAGTAGCATGAAGTTCTTTTGAAAATGGTTTATATATTCGATTGTTTTATGAAAAAATAATGAGCAAAACAGTTAATTCATACATATCAAATAATAAAGGATAGTCAACAATTAACGTCATTAATATTAAAGCTCTATAAATAAATGGAAGACTTGATAGTTGTAAACAAACTGAATGTTAAGATTTCTTTTTAATTTACAAACATTATTAGTTAGTGGAGATCAGATTCTATTAGATCTGTTTTGATAAATTATTATTTATTTTGGTGGGTCATGACGATGCTTAGATAATATTTTTCTCCAGGTGCTCAATGATGATGAAAGAAATGACGTAGCAAGCTTGTGATTTTCATTCTGGAAGTCTTAATTTCTCAAGTATCATTTTGTTTACTTTGCGAATACAAGATGTTGAATAAGAAACAACAAATAATAAAAAGAATGACAATTTCTAAAAAAAGTTAGCCTAATTTGTAACCTTTAAATTGTATCATTATATCTAGATTACAAGATTAACCATAGAAATCTTAGAATAAATTCTAAAATATATACTTAAGCAAATGTCTTTCTTGTTATGAATGTCATTGTAAATTTTTTTAAATGTTGTAAAATAATTTAATTTAACATGTGTGTGATCAGGTGGGTCAACAATATGAGATAGCACTGAGAGTAGTGGATCGTGTGAAAGTCTGAGTTCGAATCCCGCATATATATTACATATATAAATGCAGGTTTAAGCCTGTACAATGTATTAAAATAAATAAATAGTTCTGTATTAGGATTATTTAATCCTTTAATTATAAATCTAACTTTTAAACAATAAATCGTAACATCGTTTCACACATACCCAAACATTTAATTTGTTTATTACACTTGTAGTAACATATTCTTCCCTGCTACTTTCTCTTTTATTCATGTAATACTATTGTCTTCAAAATAAACTTTAAATGAAAATAAAACTAAACTTCAAAAAGAACAAGATATCATTGCGCACACTGTTAACTTCTTACCATTATTTCATTGCAACTTATATTCCATTCTAAATATTCGTATAGTTAATTAAATCTTTGCATACATATGCTTTTTCATTTATATATATCAGCTTATAAATATTATATGCATTAGTAATTAGTCAAAATAATTAAATATATATAGATACAACTTGAGCAATCTTCCTTTTTTCTTAGCACAAAAAAAATATTGATATATTAAAATAAATGAAGGTTAAGTTAATTCCTTCAATGGAATCAAACTCTAGTTCCTAATGTTTTAACTGAGCTATTTACAGGTAAGAGATTAAAAAAGTACTTATTTTAAGCTAAACAATGCATTTTCTTTTGGCAAGTCGCTTTCATTGAAGACCTAGACTTTAATAAGTATAATAAAAAATATTTAAGTTCATGATCTTCGGATCATCTTCATTTAGTCTCTCATAATTGAATTATTCCATATATAAAAGTATTTTAATAATGAAGGAAATAAAATTAAATGTTCTAAAATGAAAGTTTATGAAAACGATGTAAGATAATGAAACGTTCATGTTACTGTCCTATTCATTTGCATATTGAAGAAGCAATGTTCATTCAGGATAAAGTTCTTTATTCCTTGGATAGCAATCATTGTAAATACATCCAGGCATCCAGTTGTTCCTAATCATTCTTCTTATATGATGTTAGTATCTTCTTCCATAAACAATTTTATTAGCAATTGGAGTTTCAAAAAAAATTATTGAGACGAACCTCATATAACTTCTAGACATTTAAGAAGGATAAGCAATTACATTTATCTGTGGTCAAAACAATAGCATTATATATCCTATGACAATTGGAATTTACTGACAAGGCATTTCTTTATATATTTAATCTTCTTATATTAATATTGATCTTAATATATAATGATTTTTGAAAAGTTTATATGATTCAGAATTCCAATTTAGAACAATGTTTTTAAGCTTTTTAGTAATAAAAGAAAAATGCCTGGGTCTCATTTTATGTGGATTTTTTAATGCAATTTTAAAGTTATGCGATTCATGTTTCTTCCTAATATCTTCTTATGTGGGTTTTCTTTTATGTGATAAAGAAGTTCATATTTCACTATATTTATTAGATATCAAGAAATTAAAATTATTAATAACTTATTTTGACTTGAAATACTTTTTTTTTGCAAAAATATAATGTTATATTAGCAGTTAATGTGAATATGGCCTCTAACTATTTAGAATCTTAGCTTCTATGTAAATAACCTACTTATACTTATAAGTAAATAATAATAATAGATTTATACTTATGAGTATAAAAATATCACAATAAATATTCATAAATTTTAAACTTTTAAAACATATTTTGTTAGATATAACAGAAATAAATATTCTTTTAGATTTTTAAAAATAATTAGAAATAAAGATTTTGTTGATTTTGGAAACTGAAAATAACACCAAATAATCTTTCTAATAATAATGTATAATCTTTTTGTTTTGATTGCGATCACATTTTTGTAATATAAAAACAAAATGTGAACATTTAAAATTTATTTCAGTAGTAAACAAAAATATCTATAAAATGAAGACAAATTCATTATTTTCTGATAAGTATTAAAAATTTAATCATAGATTTTATGTTGAAGTGTGAGACAAAAAAAAAAACATCAAAAAATGCTGAAATCTGAGTTTGCTGCAATGAACAAGCTCTTAAATTCCATCAAGAGCTAAATAGTTATGTCTGAATATCACAAGCTTTATAAAAAATTAGTAGAATCATCATCTCAAAGTTTGATCACCGATTACATTGTTGACAGAAAACCATTAACACAGCACAAGACTGAAGGTGGTGCTAGTTGTATTTCCTCTTGTGATGAATCTGATTTTTTACCAGTTCACAAATGAAACACACATTGTCAAATAGTGATAATGACTAAAATATGTATGAAAAAATGTAAAATTAAATACTGTAGTTAGTAAAAAAAAATTGTCTTGTATCAATTTTTTTCAAATATTAGAAATTTTTATTAGTCATACTTTATTTCCTTTTTTTATGTGAATTTTAAAGTAAGTTTTCCTTGCTGCTTTGCTTTTATGCACTGAAAATTACAGAACATATCCCCCATTTTTCAAGGTATGTTATGTCTATTTTTGTGTAATTTTTTTTAATGTGGGTTTTCTGCAGAACCTATCTACTGCATAAAACAAGACCCAAGTGTATATATATATATTTTAATTACGAATTATATTAATAGAGAATAACTTATTTATTCTTCTATTTGGCTAATATTAAAGTTTGTTTCTTAATAAAACTTTACTTTAATAAATAAACTATTCAATTTGTTGATCTATCTTTTTATAGATATTCTATATTTGAACACAATAAAATCAATATGCGAAGTATCTAGTACATTGGAAAAAGATAGAAGATAATAAAAATTTTGATTCAATATTTATAGTAAAATCTTTTCTAACATCATGTACTGCATATATCATTTGTTTTCATGAATTTACATTCTATAATGAATAATTCATATTTTAATTTTATTTTTCTTCATGTTATTTGATAGCCTGTGAACTTGACTTTAAATGTTATCTTTATGTCATGTTTTTATTAATGAACTCTGTTAGTTTAAACAATGTTAATATATTTTTGAATGAAAGTACTATTTTAAAGTATATATATATATATGATAGTATATATTTATATAATTGTAATAAAATAATAAATTTAACGGTAATAAACTATTAAAACAGTCTTTAAATCTGAAGAAGTACTTTCGATTAATTTCTTAAATCTGCCTCAACTGCCATTAAATAAAAAAAAAAAAAAAAATGGAAGCAAACATCATCAATTCAAATTCCATCAATTCTGTATTTTAATGTAAGAAGCTTGTCTATTTATTAAATGCATTTTATTCCTATTCATAAAAATAGTCTCCTTAATTTTTTTTTATTATGGTTTCTCTTTTCATGAAGAACTTTTACATTTTCAAAATCAAATTTAAATTTATATTTACATGTTTTTTCATGATCAAAGAAAACTGAAGCAGTCATTAAATCACCATTATTCTTACTTTTTACATGCTTATATAATAATTCATGCTCCTTTAATCTCTTCTGAATACTGCACATTGATTCATCTATATATGATATCATACAGTCACAAAAAAAAATTGGATATATAATATTACTTTTCTGCTTGATAGATATGACATCTTTAGAATTGTGGACTAATTTATTAACATTGTTTGGAACAGTAATATCATATATCAAAATTTTTTTTGTGACTGTATTTTATCATATATAGGTGAATCAAAGTGCAGTATTGAGAAGAGATTAAAGGAATATGAATTTTATATAAGCATGTAAAAAGTAAGAATAATGGTGATTTAATGACTGCTTCTGTTTTCTTTGATCATGAAAAAACATGTAAATTTGATTTTGATAATTCATGAAGAGAGAAACCATAATACAAGAAAAATTAAGGAGGCAATTTTTATAAATAGGAATAAAATGCATTTAATAAATAGACAAGCTGATAACATTAAAATACAGGATTCATGGGATTTGAATTTATGACATTTGCTTCTGCTTTGGTTTTTTTAAAATTTAATAACAATTGAGGCAGGTTTAAGAAATTAACCGAAAGTACTTCTGCAGATTTAAAGACTGTTTTAATAGTTTATTACCATTAAATTTATTATTTTTATTATAATTACAATGTTGTTTTAATTAATGAACATTTTATTTATATTATGTATATATGTGCATTAAATTAATAATTTATATGAGAGAATAGCACAATGGATTTCACTATTTTCCATTTTTTGATGATGTTAAATAAAATATTTTCATGGATTTTTAATTTGATAAGTAATGGAATTTAAGAGATTATATATATGTAAATAGAAATAGTTTGGCTTTTTAATACTTCCAGAAAACAATCAATTACTAATATTATAATTACTTATAACATAGCTTTTTTGTGTTGAGTTTAGATGAAGTCAAAGGAAGTTCTCTTCTAACCCAGAGAGCTATTTTTAATAGGTATGAGAGTGAAGAAGATTAATAACTTCCTTGACATTCTCCAAATAATATTTACTGTTTTCCAGACAGTTGTATATGTTAAATAAAAAATTTATATTAACTAATAATTAGATAATGAAAAACGAATGGAGGGTTACATAATGTGTGTTATTATAAAGATACTGAAGCATAATTATAGGCTTGTGTTAATTTTATATAGAGCCAGTAGATGACGCTAGGTATGGAATATAGATTTTTTTTGTAGTTAAGCAAGATATATTGAAAAGGGCAAAAATTAAAAATTGCTGAAAAGTGCTTTTTATGTTATGATTATATGATTATATTAAAGCTATTGTGATATATTATTTTGTTGTTATATAAAAATATTTTATTCTATATCATATCTAGGATTTATGTTACATAAAATATTTTCATGGATTTTTAATTGGATAAAAAATGGAAATCAAGATATTATATCCATGTAAACAGAGATAACTTGAATCTTTCTGACATTATCAGGAAACCATCAATCATTAATTGACAGTCCTGAGGCTAAATATTTTTTTTCTATTAATCTATATAAAACTCTTTTGTCTTGGATTTAGTTGTTTGTGTTTAAATCTTTGCAACAACAATTTGGGTTGAAGTAGAAAAAGATTTGTTGCCTCATCTAAATGCATGACAAAAGAACTATCATATAGATTAATAGAGAAAACTTATTCAGCTTTAAGGCTGTCAGCATCATAAAGTAGTTTCAGTTTACACACCCACATATCTATAATATTAGCATTGATGTGTTATTTTAAAGTGATAGGGGCTGTGATTTAGAAATAAAAATATCATAAATCAACAGTTTAAGAATGATTAAATTATAAAAACTAACATATTTCTTCAGAACGAATCTTAAAACTAAAGCAGGTAATGGATGTGGGAAAAGGGATGTATGAATGGATGATGAATTGAAAGTACTTTATTGCTAACTGTCCTTTTGTGAATTACCATGGTTCTAGGATTATATAAGAGCAAGTATTTTATTATATTAAACATGATGAAGTATAAAAATTACTATGAGGGGATAAAGGTGTTAGGAAAAATGTAGAAAATAAAAATTGATGTTAATAATTGACATTTGCAATGTTATTGCAACACTCATCATCATCATTGTTAACTCTTATGAATCCATTGAAGGATGAAGGACTCTTCAAGTTCAATCCATCTTCTCCAATCTCTAGCCTCTCTTCTCCACTTCACCCTTGCACACTTTCTTATTTCATCCATCCATCTCACATGTAGTCTCTTTCTCGGTCTTTTACAATCTCTTGGAATAAGATTTAAATTGTTCATCTATTATTATCTCTTCTAGCAATATGTCCAGCCTAACTCTATTTCAGTCTTTTAATTCTTTCAATGATGTCAATAACACCTGTTTGTTCTCTTACCCATATATTGTGTTTTTGAGCTCTTCTTGTTACTTGTAACATACATCTCTCCATACTTCTTTGAATGGTCTGAAGTCTCTGTATTGCTCTTCTATTTAGCATCCAAGTCACATATTCATAAGTAAGAACTGGTAAAACACATTTCTTAAAAACCTCAAACACATACGCATATTTCCTTTTAGCTTAAGTTATTTTTACCAAAAGCACTCCAACCAAGTTTAATTCTATTATTAATTTCATCCATTATGTTTTGTTATTTTTACCAAAAGCACTCCAACAAAGTTTAATTCTATTATTAATTTCATTCATTATCTCATCTGTAGTAATAATCTGACCAAGGTATTTGTAATTGTTAACTTCTTTTAACTCATTATAATAAATCTTTATTTTTTTTTTTTTTCAGAAAATCCATTGAACATTACTTTAGTCTTTTTAACATTTACTTTTAGTCCTATTTTCTTACTTTCATCTGATAACTTCTGCAACATTTCCTGAAGTTCTGAAGCATTGTTTGCAAAAACAACTACTTCATCTACAAAATCCAAATGATTTAAATAATTTCCATTTACTTTTATTCCTTTAGTTTCCTATTTTAATCCACAAAATACTTCTTGCAGCATTGCTGTAAAAAGTTTTGGAGATATGAAGTCACCATGTTCTACACCATTCTCAATGATAACCTTCCTAGTATCATTATGTAATCTAATTGTTACATCACATGATCACATTTCCTATACTAGCACATTAATTGTTGATAAACAGAGCAAAACTCTCCATACAGTATTGCCACCTGTGCTAAACAGAGTAATCAATGGATGCCAGAAGGCTTGTGCATAAAATCCCTATCTAATGCCTACTCATCCAATATCCCCAGACTAGTTTCTGGCTTGTGGCTGCTGAACTGAGTTCAGACCCATATGACTATATAGGCTATTGAGCTTAGATTGAAAATATTTTTTGTGTTTTCAATTTCATTCTCATAGTTTTGTAGTTAAGTAGAGATAAAAAGTGGTTGCTAGAGGGTTGCATTAGATCCTAAGATCTAGATGCAGTGCTCTCAGATCCAAAGCTCCTCACTGACGAAGGCCACAAGCCAGAAACTAGTCTGGGGATATTGGATGAATAAGCATTAGATAGGGATTTTATGCACAAGCCTTCTGGCATCCATTGATTACTCTGTTTAGCACAGGTGGCAATACTGTATGGAGAGTTTTGCTCTGTTAATCTAATTGTTGCTGTTGCATTTTGCAACAATATATATATATATGATTATCAAAGATAAGAAAAATCTTAAAAAATTTTTTATTTGAAAGGAATAGTGAATCAATATGTTTGCAAAATATTCTTAAAAAATGCAGAATTTACACTAGACAGTAATGTTCTACACACACACACATATATATATACTTATTAAATCCCATGTTTTCACATTCCATTATCACTTTGAATTAGTTGTTATTGGTTACATCATAGCTGAAATTTTATTTAGTCTATTATATGACAAAATTCCTATTATATTTCAATATACAAAAATGTTACTTTAGTATTAGACTTGCTTTGATGAAAGTCAATCTCAACTCTAACCCTAACCCAATATGACTGTGGTCTGAAATTAAGGTACCACAAAAACTGTAAATTATTAATTTATGATTATTTATAAATGGAAAGACATAAGTTTTTTAAGGAGATGAAGATAGGTTTACAGCTTATAATATATAGATAAAGTAAAACATTGCTTATATAAACAATTCAGATCTCACTTCTCTCCAACTATACACTTCCTCTCCACCAGGTCAATTCCAGGTTTGTTAATTTTTATTGAGAGGTTTTGAAATGTTTTCATTTGACCAGTATTCTACAATTAACTGGACTGATTATGAATTAGCTGCTAAGAAACAAAAATTCAAAATACGATTGGAAATGGAAACATGTCAAATGTAAATCGCGAGTGTGGCAGCGAACCGCCGTCCATTACTTTATGAGATCCTTATAATAAATATTAGTATATAAACATATAGATTTATATTAATAACAATACTATTACAGAAACAGTGTTTTTAAAAACAAAAATAAAATATATCTTCTGCAGTGTAATAATATTTCCCAGGCAATTTGGAAGGGTTTGAATTATTTTTAGATGAGTTGAAGGCTTAATAACATTTTAACAATACGATTTTTTTTTCTTCCTTTAAACTTTTACTTTCATTTTCTTTATTCAATTTTGGTATGTTTTATTATATTCTTAAAAATGTTTATAACAAACTGCTTTTGTTAAGATATGAAATTAAATTCCAAACTCTGTTATTTGTAGTATAGTCTAAAACCTACGTAAGAAAAAAAAACGTAAGGCGGGAAACTTAGTAAACTATTTAAACTAAGTAAAATACATTTAGACGTCGTTTTGACCATTAATAAGAGAAGAAAGGTAATTACTTACATTTTTTAAAAAATAATTTCGTTATTATTTCAACAAAAACGGATTACTTTTTAACTAGCTAAGAAATTATAATAATCCTTTATAAATTATTTTTTGGGAATATTTATATAATGATACTTTTATTATATCTCGAAAGAAAATTGAAAGTGAACATAAAGAAGACAATAATTACCTACTGAGAATAGTTTTGGTGTTATTAAAAAATCATATAAAGAAAAAACAACAAAGTATTAAAAACAAAATTATTACTGCGATGAATCAATTTTGCAATATAGCTAATAGCTATGAAAATTTCAAAAGTGACGTATTTATTCCGGAAGTTCGGATCTCTTCTTTGAGATACTTAAATTGTCAACGTTTTATTTTGATTAACGTGATGGGAAGATTTTTTGGTGATATAGATTTTGTTAAATCTTTGAAAGCAGATGGATACTTTCTTAGGTTAATAGTTGAGCAATTTAATTAAATTGTTTTAGATCAATGACAAATTCTTTTCTCGTTTATTCACCAATATATATTACTATAAAGACATCACTTTCAAAGTCATTCAAATATAGACAATTTGAAATTTGTAATATTTATTTTTTATACGACACGAGAGCTTTGCATATTATGTCGATTGGTTGGAATTATTGTACTTGTATTAAAGAATATAAATATAGATGCACAAAGACATAATTTTATTTCACAGTTAATGTAGAAAGATAAACAGCAGCAAAATAAATTCATGATGTTTATGTCTTAGTCATTTTAAAGAAATAAAAACCAAAATAAATGGAGAAAGAATGAGTGAAGGGACAGTTAGAAAAAAATATTTGCGCCTTGTGTAAAAAACAAACAAAAAACATTGATTAATCTTTATTAATAAAATCATACTTTAAAACAGTAGCAACTTTATCCATACAATATTGCCAACTAATACAAATAGATGCTAAAAAGTTGTATATTTAATTATCTAGTACCTACTCATCCAATATCATCTATTGATTACTGTAGCTTGCACTAGGTGTCACTATTGTGTAGATAAATTTTGTTTCAAAAGAGGGGGTATTCAAGAAAAATGTAAACGTTACATAGGATTACTTGGTTAAATTATAAATGAATGTTAATTACACCAATGAATGGCTTTTGATTCCATTGATTTTGTAGTCATAACTAAACACACACACACACAAACAAAGTAAAATAAGGAGAGTGCATCTCATTATAAGTTGAAATACTATGATACGAGAGACCAAGTATATATGCAAACATGTTTGACAGAGTAATTTTTTTGTCTTTTAATATTTGATTAAGTTTGTTTCCAATTTTTGGGATGACATCTAGTGTTGCAGTTATAATTGTAAATGCACTTTGTGCGCAAAAATGCATGTAGTATAAAAGTAGTACTGTAGATTTCTGCATAACATCCCTTTGAAAAAGATTCTATGATTGTGTGTGTGGTAGTATTTAATTTTTTGTTGTAAATTGAGTTGATGTAAGTTCTGGCAGAGTTAAGATTACTACATTCAAATAAAAAATACTTTTGATCATCTTCTTCTCTGTGGCATAATCTGCATATGACATCAGTGATATTCTTTCTTTGATATTTGAAGAATGACAAAGCTTGCATTGATATATGTTTAATTTGAGGAGAAAATCAAAATATTTAGGCTAAAGTGATCAACGTGTGAACCTTGATAAAAGTTGTTAGTTATTTAGACCTAGCATTGATAAGATTTTATCTACTCCCACATTTAGTTATAATGTTACAAAGACTTCCCAATATTAACATTTGTCTTGTTTTAATTTATTAAGACATGTTGTTGCCATGATTGGTTCAAAGACTCGTCCATTGTTTTGAATGAGGAGGTGGTTTCTATGTTGATATGAGAGTAAGCTTTGTTTCAATATTTGGAAAGATTTTAATCATGGCTATCAGACTGACTGTTTTTGGCATTCTAAATATTTGTATCAAATGCAATCCTAGCCCATTGAAATGGGTATGTTCTTGTACATGTTTAAGTGAAATTGTAACTGTTTTCTTTTCCCACAGCAGCCTCGCACATACTGAATAGACACTCACATAACATTTTTGTAAACATTATTATAGTGGTGTAATAAGTAATTTTAATCATAATTAGCATATTGTTAACTGCTACTTTTGAATATAGTGACAGATACACTTTTGAAAGTGATGATCTCATGTTTTCAGTTGTTTTGTCAATTTATCCTGGATCTGTTTACACATTGTCATGTAACTTAGGTAGAAAGAAAATCCTAAGAATATTGCATGCTTTGTTCTGAAACACTTGTGTATTCATTTTCTCTATGTATATAGACCAAGCACATGCTTTGTCCAAATTAAACTCCAATTTAAATATAGTTGTATATTCATTCAATATTTTTATTAATGTGTGGATTTGTTTTTTTGATGTCCAGAAGATAATGGCAACATCCATGTATGTAAAGTAAAATATACTCTATCCCAAAATGGGTACATATATCAATGGAAATTTATTTTGTATTGTGTTGACTAGTGGATTTATATAAGTTGATAAATAAAAGAGAACTGAGGGCTGATATTTGTGGTATTGATTGATACATATTGAAAGAAGATATTTTTCTATTGAGTGTTATGTGACCTTTTTTAAAATTTAATAACAGATTTGTGATTAGATATAACAAAGGGGTGGTTACTGTTGTTTTTGATAATGTTTCTAAGAACATCAACTAGTATTAAAGGCTATTTTATATCCACTTATATTATTATTGAGCTATATTTTTTTTGCATTATGCACTGGGTTTAAAAATGTTTAAAGAGCAGTACCTGCTGATGAACCTTTTGTGCAAATTGGGAGTTAGACAATATAGATAAATGACTCTTTCTAAGATTCTTATAATCTAATGGACTCATGGATATGGGGTCTGATATTTTGCAACATTGATGGCAAAAATGATTTTTTGTAAAATGGAATTAATGAAATCAGATATAGCTTCCTGATATCATATAGCTTTTTTAATAAAAAATTGGCCATATTAGTTAAAAACTGTAGTGAATTGACTGAGATGGGGAAAACATAAATTTAAATATGCTTGAAGGTCCTGGGTGGTACGAGTCTGACATTTTTTTCTAAGTTTTGCAAAAAATCCTGTGACTTAAAGCTATATTAATCATCTGTCACCTCAGACTGCTTAGAAGTTCGTTATTGCATTTTTTAATATGAATTATATAAAACAATATTTACATATATATCCATCTAGCATTACATCACCAAGATTATTTATAAACGTCAATATAAATATATTAAATTTATTAAGTGCAATCAGATAATATAATAGTAAGGTGAAAGGCTGAAACCTTTGACAGATGCACCTTAAAAATGCTTAAATGACAGCCAATCAGATAGTAATAATGACTGCAAGGAACTCTAAATTCAAAACACATGTCAGAGATTTTACAAAAAAAGAACCACCTTTTTCTCTACTTAAATTTATATATATAAATAAGCCAGACTCAATCCTTTTGAAGAAAGAGTGTGAAGCTTCAAACACCACATTTAATTCACTAAATATTATATATAAATAAACAATGTGAAATCTTTCGATTTACTATGCAGTAATTTTCAAATCTAATGAAATGATCATAACAAATGTAAATATATTAAATTTATTAAGCCTTATTTATGATTATTCTACAGGGCTGTCATTGGAATCAACTTAGTCATTGTGCTTGTGTGAGTATGGATTTTATTTAAAATATGAAAGTTAAAAATAAAGAGTTTACACATAATTTATTTTTTTTATTGTATATTTGTAAAATTATATTAAATATTTGTTTATTAATGAGTATTTAATGTTTAGTGTAAGATTGCACATGATCATTTTTGATTTTAGTAAAAAATAGGTCTTGTGCAAATTTTTTAATATTAAATAGACAGTTAAAGCTGAAATAGTATTATTAAGCCTGTAAAATTTTTTTTGTTATTTTTTTGCACTTATAAATTGAATTACTAAATTAAAAAATTTAATTAAACCATTAAAATAATTACATAATCATCATTTTCTATGCTTACACAAACTGTTAATACAATAGCAAGCTCTTCATACAATAATACCAATCAGTGCAAGCCATAGTAATCGATGGATATTAAAAGATATCCTGACTAGTTTCTAGCTTGTGGCTTTCATCAGTGAAGAGCCTTCAATCTGAGAGCATTGCACCTAAATCTTTGGGACTAACACAAACCTCCAGAATTAAGATCACATTAGATCTAAAGATCTCAGTGCAATGCTCTTAGATCCAAGGCTCCTCATTGATTAATGCCAAAAGCTAGAAACTAGTCTGGGATATTGGGTAAGTAGACTGTATATATGGATTTTATGCCAAACCTTCTAACATCCATTGATTACTATTGCTTGCAATAGGTGGAACTACTGTATGGAGAGTTTGATACAGTTTTAAAAAAAAATAATTTAATTACTTCTTTATTTAAATACATATTATTGTTTCAAAATTTATTGATTATTAACTTTTATTCCCTGAAAAATGTTTGTTTTCTTCAAGCTAAAAACGTAAATCTGTTGTCTGATTATTTGTTTCAGTTTATTATATTATTTATTTACTTATAAAGTTAATATATAAAATTTAAGATTATTTTACATTTTTAAAGATAATATTATAATAAATAAATTGAAATATTTAATTAATTTGTGAAGAATAAAGTTTTATCTGTGAAAATAAAAAGCATGAAATGTTTTCTAAATTGGTCACTATAAAGCTATTTTAAACTGCATAGAAAAATAATCAACAGTTCTAAATGCTTTTTTTAAAATAATAAATTGCATACAGAGCCTGACTTTTGGCATTCATTATTTTAATTATACATATTGTAACGGAATAGCGTTACATGGGATTTGAACCCAGGCATATGAGGTTATATTAAACATATATTCAATTGACGAAATGAATGACAGGAACAAAACTTTTAAAAAAGCGGTCTTACTTTAATAATAAACGAGAAACAGCGTCCAGATATAAAGGACGTGACTTTACTGGGCTTTCGGGAAAGGGAAGCCGGCGATGGGGCGGTTACAATATATTAATATATAATATCAAAATGGGAAAATTAAACAAACTTCTTTTATCTTAATTCTAGAAAATGTTGATCTATATTTGAGATTAATAGATTTGAATTCTCAATATTTTATTCTTATTCTCTTTCTACCCACAAATACACACAAACATATACTGCTACCTGAAATAAATATAAAATAATCTCAAACATTAAGACATTTTCAGCTATGTCCTCTGTGAATAAATAAATAAATATATAGTAACCTACATGACAGTCAACAACAAAATTGGTTGCGTGCCTAAGATTACAATATTACAAGTGATCCAATATCTGACCAGTATTAGGTCAATAATGTATCAATGAATTGCAACTTTCTATCATCCTGTATTACTTTCATTTACATGATAACTTGACGGATAACAAATATAATAAAAAAATTTTATAAAATGTTTTCATATTTATCTTTATATCTTAGGATTATAATTCTGTTAATCTACTTCAATCTAGGCACAGTTAATTAAGCAAGAGGGTTCTTTTTATGGCTACTTAATGTACTCAGGAGTCAGCATACAAGAAGACATAATTTAGATTATGGTTTGGCCATTTATCTAGCTATGATATTTTAAGGTGATATACTTTGTATGTCATCTAACTGATATGAGACTCATTATATTTGTATTTTCTGTTAATTAATTGATACATAAACTCCAGTGCCTAAACTGAACAAGTCTTACATTGGATGATAACAAAAGAGAGTAATGGATTTTGTTTATCCTTCATCATATCATTTAAGTAATCCCATTCCTCAAATATAAAGGACTACAAAATAAATATACCTTATGATTTCAATAATGGAAATATCAAAATTCTAACCTTTCAAATAATACAAATCTTTATTAGACTGTAATGGATAAAAAAGAATTGTGATCAGTGATTTGGGATGAACTATGAATGCAAAAGCAATAACTAGTATTCAATAAAATAACATTGATATTTATTTGCATTACTATTTACAATTTATTTACAGATTACATCATCAACAACAAAAAGTTAATACCAAATAATAATAGATTTTATAAAATAATACATTGCCAAAAAAAAATCTTATTTCTTGTTTATGGATCTGCAAAACTTTTCATCAGATGTTTAGTTGTATTATTAAAAATTTACTATATTAATAAAGTGCAACAAGTAGCTAACACCCTTGAATCAAGTAAAATAAATTGATTATATGATTGGTTTCAACAATTTTACCTGCACACTACTCTAACTTATGTTATATTGAATGCTACCTGGATTGCCAATACTCCCCCAACAGGTAATAATATATTTTACGTATCTTCCTTGAGCCATTTATGATCGACAATGATGAACAATGAATATTTCCACAACATGACTCACCATCTGATATACCAATGTAACATTAACACATAGAAATTGAAGTGTCAAATTTGTAATGATAATATCAATATAAGTCTATGATCACAATTGAATATGCCAAAACTAAATATCCAGGTGTCTATCAGCACCTATCTGAATATAAGAAAATTATGCAATAAAAGGATTAACAAATTCCTTCATATCCCATTATATGACCTTGTATAAAACATTTCCATTACAATACATAATATTAGCAACTCCCAAACATTAATAATGCTAGCATAGAATAAAACCTGATACATCCAACATAGATCCACTGCTATAAAATGATCATCTCCACCAATCATCAGTCATAAAGAGATCTGAGCATGTATACATTGGATTTAATAACATCCCACACCAACCTTTATCAATTCATAAATTGCTCCTATTCAAATAGCAAAATGTAAGTAATTACACATGCTTTAGGTTCAAATGATTTAAACTTCTTTTACTCTAAATCCTGTATAGGCTAACAATATTATTAAACCAGTTTGGAATCACAATACACAATTAATAAACCAAAATATAATATTGTTTACAATATTTTAAACTAAATACCAATAATGAGTTTTGTCATCATGACATTAAATTTAATATTATGATTATAATATTAATTAATATCCTTGAAATTTAGTACTGATGAATTTTTAATTGTAAATAACCTTTATCTACTCATTTAAAGATCTTATACTAACATTATATTATCATCTTTTAATTCAATCAATCATTATCCAGCTTAAAATATAACAGAAATGTATATATAACTAATACATATATGACATACAAAAAAATATATAAAATAAACAAACACACATCTGGACATAACACCATTTTGTACAAAATACCTAAATAATTATCAACACTTAAAATATATTCAGTGCTCATGTTTGAATATTATTATTAGAGTCTGGCTATTTATTTCCATGTTCTAATTGCATTATCCAAAATCCTAGGAAAAGGTTAAATATTTAAGTCTTTAGTTATCATATAATAATTTATTTAATATAAAAATTCCATCGCATATTTCATATTTCACACCATCTTTTAATATAATATCTCCAGGGTCAAGTATTCTTCTAGAACAAATTATTTATTCTTAATTTTTTTATTATTTAATATTACACCATTCTAAATAAATACTTATGTTAAGATAACATGTTAAGTAACTTCGGGTTAATCATTTGTCTTTATTCAATATACAATTCTACAAATTCTATTCCAGATACAATTCTAGAATAAATTATAAATGTTTATTTATAATTTATATATCCATGTAAATTTTAAATATGCCATTTATCAGTTAATGGATGACTTCCTTTAAGCAACCCAAAATATCCAAAGGACAATTTATCAATTTCTAACTTCCATGACAATAGTAGTTTATGATTAATTATAAGAGTTGTATATATTCCAAGTACTTTCAGTAATTTCATTAATTAATGAATACATAGGTTTTTAAGCAATAATACTCCTTTTAACTTTAACAACTTTTAACAGAAAACTGAAGCTTTAATTTTCATATTTTGTATTCTTTTCCTTCTGTTAATTTACTTGATACTTCTGAACTCTGTAATGCATTTTTTTTAATAATGATGAATATTGCTTATCCCAGTTATAGTTCAATATGAGTCAGAGCCAATGTTTCTTTTAGGACAGAAATTTAAAACTTTTAAATATGAGTAACAATTGAACAAACTATAATTTTTAAATAATAATAAATTTGGTATCACAAATTTGTTTTGGTTTTCAGAATTACTTTTACAAGAAGTTTTCTCTTTCTTTTTCTTTTACTGTTATTTTTTGATGTCTGCTCACCATTCTTAAAAAAAAAAAAAAACTTCTCATTTGCATATTAACATGAGACAATTTAAAGCAAAAATAGAAAAAAAAATACTTAAGAGAATTTACAACTTATCAGTTACACAAACCAAGTTAGTTTTATCTTAAACCACTTTCAAATTTCAGAAACCCTATTTTTATATTTCCCCTTTTAATAAAATCAATTTAAAATTACCAAATTTAAATTAAACATTTAATTTAATTAAATATCAGAAATGATAAAAACGTGATTAGGATATGATTAATTTTAATTACACAAATTGACCACGCCTTTATTCATGTCATATGGAAACATCAATCATTATAAAACAGTTATAATATCATATAATAGATGATAAGCTAAAAAAATAAAATATAAATAACATATTTTGAACATACGTATATAGTAAAAAAAAATAATTCAGGTTTTTCTCACAATGGCATATTAATATCATTTCTTTATATTTATAAAAAATAATTTTTTTTCAAAACATCACCATTGACCAGAGCTGGATAATAAGGTTATAATATATATAAATGACATTAAAACAACCCAAATTTATCTATGCCATAAGTAAAAGACTGATTCTCATTTTTCACTTTAATCTAAAATCTTAATTTTGACAAAGAAATTGATAGTCAAACTGTAACATATTGAGATTTTTAATTGCTAGAAGTTTAAAAAACAGATTAAATAGGCAAATATAATCTGTTGTTGAAAATAATTTAATGATAATTATTTTCAAAACATTTAAACCTTACTGCTATTCATTATTTAGATAATAAATTTGGTTTTGTATAAATCTATATAGTTCATAAATGTAAATCACTTTTAAGATCTTACAACAGTGTAACAGGTGGAAATCCAATTTTTACGTCTAGAAGGGCCTTGGTAATAGATTGAAGAATCCTTATGTAGATAAGCTTGGTCTGTCATCATGAGATTTACATTTAAGCATCTAGATTTGCACAAAATCAAGTTTATTATATTATCTAAATAATAATAAATAATAATGAGATAATAGTTTTAAAATTGATTATTATTAATCTGCTTTATAAACAGGTTAGATTTTCCCATTAAATTGAGATTTATTTAAACTTCTAAAAATATAAAAATCTTAATATTTTTTACAATCTGAATGTCAACTTTTTTGTCTATATTAAGATTTTAGGCTAAAGTAAAAGTTGGAAATCTATTCTTCACTTATAGAAATTGCCTTGATAACAGTTTGAAGATTTATGGTATAGATAAATTTGGTTGTTATCATATAATTTATATTTATGAATCATCTATCTTTGTGTAAAAACATGTTTATTATCTGTCTGTCTGTCTGTCTGTCTGTCTGTATATCTATCTATCTATCTATCTATCTATCTATCTATCTATCTATCTATCTATCTATCTATCTATCTATCTATCTATCTATCTATCTATCTATCTATCTATCTATCTATCTATCTATCTATCTATCTATCTATCTATCTATCTATCTATCTATCTATCTATCTATCTATCTATCTATCTATCTATCTATCTATCTATCTATCTATCTATCTACCTACCTACCTACCTATCTACCTACCTACCTATCTACCTATCTACCTACCTATCTACCTATCTACCTACCTACCTATCTATCTATCTATCTATCTATCTATCTATCTATCTATCTGTCTGTCTGTCTGTCTGTCTGTCTGTCTGTCTGTCTGTCTGTCTGTCTGTCTATCTATCTATCTATCTATCTATCTATCTATCTATCTATCTATCTATTTATCTATCTATCTATCTATCTATCTATCTATCTATCTATCTATCTATCTATCTATCTATCTATCTATCTATATATCTATCTATCTATCTATCCATCATCCATCCATCCATCCATCTATTTGACTGTCTGCCTATGTAGTGAGTTTCTGTAAAAATAACTTATCCTTCTAAGATGACTGCAATACCATTTCTGAATCAGTACATATTTTGTAGTGAGATAGATTAGTTTTTTCCCTGAAACATCTTAAAGTTGTAGCATGTTTCAATAATAATGAACAACATGAAAGGTGATGCGTGTTTTATATCATTATGGATCATCTTTAAAGCTGTTTTGTCACAAAATTTTGCAAACCACACAAAAATATTGTTGCACCTTATTGTTTTACTGCTGTATATAATCTGAATTATTTTAAATGTTTTAATAGCAGTTCTCCCAATTTAAACCAAAATTTAATGTTAGGCTATTGCTTCATCATGGATTAAGGTAGCAAACAAGCTATCACATTTCATTCATAACTCATGGTGCAGATATACTATTAGCTTAAATTTTGAGGTGAAGAGATAGATTATGTTGCTACATAATGCATGCACTGTTCTTTTTGGAGAGAGAACCACATAATGTATAATTACCAGATTCTTCATATATTTCATAAATGTAAATATTGAAATTGTAATGGGATTGCCTATATATTTATTAAGAAATATTTCCGTTCATGATTTAACCAGGCAAAGCAGAGTAATAGTATTTTCTCGTTAGATTCACTGTAATATGTTCAAGGAAAGTAAATGACTTTCTCATAGATCTTGAGGCATTTGCGGATATTACAATGATACTGCTATTGCTTTTGACAATGTTAATTTACCATACATATTTTTTTTTTCATAAAAATTATAAACTATTAATTTTAAAAAGTCTGAAGTTGTCAGTATCATATAGATCTCATACAAAATTTGAATATGAAAGCAAGCCAATGTCCAGAATGGTTACATCACAATAACAAAAAAAACTGACATCACTGATTGGTAGATTTTTAGGCCCAGGTATTTTAAATAAGTTTAGTGTTCTAGCATTTCGCCCAAAAAATATGATAGTATTCAGTAATGTATTTACACATTTCAGCTTATTTACACAAATATTTGCAAAATATTTATTTTAAGCTATGTCATAAAAGTGTAGTTATATGTAAAGCAGAAGATGTTTTTAGTGGTTAACAAGAATTGCTTTCATAAATGTTGGTAAATTTTTTTTAGAATTATTGATGTAAATTGTGACTATATTTTAGTCATGTGATTAGATCAAGTATAACTGTATAAAAATTGTATTTTTATTTTTATTATTGATAAAAATTGTGATTTTGTAACCACCATTTTTTTGCAAACATGTGTTGATAATCAATGACATTTATCATTTGGATGTGTTAACAGGGGTTTTGGGTGATTCTTAGAATTTAAAATGGCTGTGAACACTAAATCAGTTCCAAAATAACAATCAATGTCATTTATCACTTGGATGTGTCAGCAAAGGATTTGGGTGGTTCTTAGAATTCAAAATGGCTGTGAGCACATACTAAATCAATACCAAAATTTTTTAATGAAATTTTAAAAATAATAATTTAATTTTGAATTTTAGACATATTTTCATTTTTTAGGCATCTCAATTACACCTTCATCTTCAGTTTAAAATTGGAATTCAAATAACAAATATTTCTTTCAGTAATTTTTTATGAATAGACACTATTACCGATCAAATACAAAAAAAGAAAATATGACTAAAACTGTCACTAAGTTCTTGCATATAAGGGTGGCAGGAGTGAGATTTTTAAATGAGGAGACTAAAAAGTGAACCATTGAATAAAAAATATTAAAAACAAAAATTTTGAAAATACTTGGTTTACCTATGTCACAGTATTTTAGAGAATATTATGAAAATTCTTATGAAATAGATATTTTTTTATTTTATTACCACTTCAGTATTTATTCTTCTATTCAATAAATAGTAATTTTGAAAAAAAAAGTAGAAAAATAAAATACAAAGTTGTCACAAGTTTGTACATCTAAAAATTGTAAAATAATTGAGTAAATCAATATTAATTGTTGTAACACTTTTTGAGAGAATAAACAAAAAAAAAATATTTGTAAAACTTGAGTAAAAAAAAATTGATATTATACAACACAGGTTACAAAAATTCCAAGATATAACTATACATGAGTGTTTTAGACAATAGAGAAATATGGAATCTTGAGAATGGTTAGTATGATAAAAATTCACATGCATTGTATATAGAGCATACATTATTATAAATAAATCTAATATATGATATAAATAAAAGATTAAAAATGAAGTTACAAAATAAATCAGAAAGTGTAATACAAATTTCTAATCTCTGAATGAATGATTTTAAGGAAATGCTAGACAAAAATACATACAAACAGAGTCTATCATCACCAACAAAATGCAATATTATCACAAAAAAGATATTTAAAACCAAATTCTGTTTTATTATGCAGTCAGTGAGATATATAAAAATGCATATGCCTTTATTACTTGGAAATTCATACGAAGGTCCACCATAATACCTGCAAGTTCCAGAATTGTTTCTGGTACCCCCTGATCCTAAATTGGATGCTCTACCAATTTCCCAATATATGCAATCAAAACAAAACAGCATTTTTCAAAAAAACAAACAAACAAACAAAACAAAAAACAACAACATCAAAACAGCATAAAGAATGTCGGTTTTTCCACTGGTTGCAACAGAAAATACATTTTTGCATTTTACACATTCCACTTTACTGTTGATATTAGTACTGCTTTAATGAATATATTTCAATTTTAATACATTGTTGAAGATGCACTTTCAATGTTTTGATACCATGGCTGTCCAAAAATGAATTGTTTTAAAGTTTCTGCTATATGAATTACTCCACCGCATCTCGTTTCTTGAAATTGTTTAAATAATAGTGCATAGATAATGGCATTGAATCTAGTTAAAGCTCTTGATCAGTGCTTATTTTTATAATTTCCTAAATATACTGGTTACATTTTAGGATCAATTTCCAAAAAAACAGTATTGTACTGGTAAAATCAGTACATATGGCCACCTTAAATTATATAAAATATAAAGTTACTAAAGTTTGAAGTTGCTAAAAAGGCATCATAGCTATCCTAAATTAAAAATAACAACAACAACAAATAAACAATTGTAATATAAAAAAATTAGCCCCCAAACCCAAGCATAAAAGTTGTTAAACCTTTTTAAAATGAGGGTAACTATAATACAGTTTTGCTTTATCATTTCAGATTAAAATTTTATTCTTTTGAGCAGCAGCTTATTTTAATGTTTTCATTAACAAATTTAAAATTTTGAACCTGAAGGTTTGTGATATTGGTGTATTAAATGTGATATTCTAATATCTATCAGTAAATGTTGAATGTATAGAAAATTTTAAACTTTTCAAATATAAACAACTTGTTGTATTGACACACAAATAAATAACATAGGTTAGTAATGACATTACATTTCGAGCAGTATAATTTTGGTTTTATTTTTAAAGCAATGTATATATCCTTTCTCAGTTCTTTTATGTATAACATTAATGTAGAATTGCATACATGTGCATGTGCTTTATATTCCTTATTAATATTCAAATAAAAATAGTAAGTAATAAATAAGATTTAAATATTAAAGAAATAACTGAATGGTTTCTTATCGGGAATTCGTAAGATGTCCGAGCACCAGAAATGACAGAAGTAGATCATGACCTATAGATTTTGAGCTCCAGAATCCACATTATTTCACTGTACTAAATCATGCAAGAAATGAATTAAATTTGGCATCATTAGTATTATAAGAATTTGAACAGAGACTTTCAAGTTCCCCTTAGCTATCCACTCCATTTCATACCACTGAAACACATGACCACTCACATGTAATAAAAATAAATGATCACCATTACACACATATTTTGTGCTGAATCAGCACTCATTTGTTAGTCCAGATGATCATCTCTCCCACACACATATATATGTAGTTAGTGCTTGCTTTATATTACAATAGCAAATTTTCAAACTTTAATAAACAGGCTTCAATCTACTCCATCCTCCAACTCTTCAACATGAAATATGTATATTGGTGGTCATTTGTTTTTATTAAATGTAATACTTAAGATACAGGCATTTGTCAGATACTGGAAGCTTAATTGTAAATATATGGGATTTGAACACAGATTTTCAAGCACTCTTCAACTATCCACACTATGTCATACACTGATACACACTACCACACACTTGTAGAAAAGATAAATAATCACCAATATATGTATTTCGTGCTGAACCAGCACTCATCAGTTGGCCCAGATCATCTCCCACACATATATATAATCAGTGCTCAGTTTATATTAAGATAGCAAATCTTTATACTTTAATGGACAGACTTCAATCTACTTCAACCTCCAACTCTTCAGCCATCCACACCACTGAAAATCTGATGATGGAATGATCAAATTCCATACTGATGCCAATATTATTATTATGCCCATGTTGACTTCAATCACTCTGACCCCTCATGTATAGGACTTTATCCATTTAAATACATAGAAGAGGAATAGGCAGGATGCAGGATTTATTTCATATGTGTGGTCATGTGTATTGGTAGTATAAGGGAAAGTGGATAGCGGAAGGGAGCTTGAAAGTCTCTGTCCAAATTCTTATAATTACAATTAAACCCCAGGTTTATGAAGTATGCCTGTGTCTCAGATATTTTCATTAGTATATAAAAACATTAAGGAAAGTATTTATATGCTATTTTTTTAAATATTTGTTAAAATGTATACAACAATTTTAGGTTTATTACAAAATCGTGCTTTAAACGTACAGATACATAATATATATAAAAAAATTATCTTGATACATTCAAAAATATCAGTAACGCATAATGTTGTTAAACTACCTGAAGGAATTATTGTGAGTGTGAAAAAATAACGATTTTTTCATTAGTTTATATAAAAGAACTCTTTGTCTTGAAGATTCATAAAGTTAAGAGGATTAAAAAAGATTACCTGTGCATAAGATGACAGGTATATAATACCCCCAGCTAACTGCTCAGCCATCACTTTTTTTAAACTCTTTAGAAATAAAAAGGAAGTAAAAAATAATATTTTATAAGAAAAAAAAAACAAAAAACATTTGCTTTTTATTAGATTAACGTAAACTTCTAAAGTTGATTTCATAATATATAAAATAAGTAAGGTTTATAAAAAAGCAAAAAAAATGATTGTACGAGTAATTAAATTTATTTACTGTCATAAAGTCTGTATTGATAATTTTCAGAAAAATTAGAAAATAAAAAAAATTAACATTTGTGATTCTGTAAGTCTAAATTAAAACGACCCAAAAACTCTAAGACGATAGATATTCTATAAAAGAAACATGTTTTACAAACTACATCGGATTTTTTCAAAGCACTAAAATAGCTATTAAAGAATGCTTGAAAAAACAACAAAAATATTAGATATTAAAAAAAAAACAATAACTAAACAATAATAATAAGAACGACAACAACAATAACCAAGCCTACAGTGAAAACAACACCCATACAACCCAGATTTAAACATACCTAATCACACACCATGCACACAATAGCTGAACTAACTGACAATGATCCTGCTAGAAAACTCCATAACATGAAGCAGACATTATACCACACAACGTTATACACAATCCAAATAACAAGAGCAGCTAGCTACTCAAAACATATCGCTAGCAATGGACTATAAAATTTTCCAAAACATATCACCAACAATGGACTATAAAGGCTTTACCCAACTTTATGTAAAATACCAATGAAACATATACATATGCATTCTAAAGCTCTTTAATCCACTGATCCCATCAACCCATGCACATATGTAACCTCCTCCCTTTCCCCTTTAAAATATGTAACAATCTAAATTAAAACTGACATATATCCCTAAGTTAATACAAGCATATGTATACACCACAAGCAATGTGACCCTTAATCTGAAATATAGTTCCTTTTTAAAATATGATAATAATAATGGTGATGATCATGATGTTAATAATACCCACCCAAATATCAGTACCACAACCAGATCACTCCTTACACAATCTGCTAACCTTTAATTCAACTATATGCCAATCCATGGCAGAGAATCCTGAAAAATTACTACTCGGTGACAAATTGACTCCTCAAGTATTTACTTAACAGTAATCTAACCAAAAGCCAACACTCATAGTGAGAATTGACAAGCCGCCAACACTTGTCTTTCCCTGAAATGACCAAAGTCATTTAATCAGCAATTGTAACATCAAGAAAATGTTCCAGTGGACAATGTGACAGATGCGGTGACCAGTTCAATGCAGAACCTAACACATCCAAGTGCATTCTGCACAAATAACACAACACAAGATTGGTTCCCCTCCACCCCATGCCCCTACCAAAACACATTATGTAATCACTTTTATTTTTCTTCACATCATGTGTTTGTATAGTAGCACAAATTAAAAAGTTCTTATTTATTAATTATTTGGATTAACATGTATGTTGATTTTATGAATCAAGTTATGTCAATTTTAATAGCCCTATGTATCCATCATATTGTAACCATTGTACTATCAATAGCTATGCATGACAAGATGTAAAAACAGAATATGTTCAAAAATTATTACATGAAACAATAACTTCAATTAGACTGTTAATTTAACTCACTGTATATATGTGCCCATCTAACCTGGAAACTATTTGCAACAATGCTCTATGTAAATCATGTAACTTTTATGAATCAACACAGGATATTGTTGAGTCATCATAATCATCATCATCATCATCATAATAATAATAATCATCATCTTCACTGATGAAAAAAATCAGGCATAGTGAGGTATTACAATGTCTTAGAATATATGAAATTTAAAGCATAATACATATTTAAATTAAAAACATTTAAATAATTATTCCAAAGTATTATACTCTATTCTGTAAACAATCATGGTCATTTTTCATGATCCAAACCTTAATAATTTTATAAATTTATGTATTACTATTTGAAAATATTTTATTATTTTTTAAAAGTATTAGAAAATCTAGGTCCCAATATACTGAATCAGGTCTGATAAAAAGAAGTTTATTCTTACTAGGTTTAAATAGGTTTAAATACTTTTACACAAATAACCTTTTATCTTTTGGCTTTAATACTAAGCAGAGAAGTAAAATACCATTGATATAGGAACCATCAACAGTACCTATAACCAGATTGAGGCTATCTAAAGCATAACCTATGATCACATTTCCAGCCTACAGCACCCCTTGACTGCTGGATTCAAACTCCTGTCATCCAAAGCATTTTATTTGTTTTTAGGATCAACTTCAGGTCCTAGATAACCATTGTTTATATAGACAGTTTGCTTTGGATGACAGGCCCACAATCCAGTGCTTGATCATATCCCATGACTAGCTCATACTTTATCTCAGGATCCATCACATTTGCTTAATACCTAAAATAACTCTACACTAATTTACTGGTGATGCAGTGACAAGAGAGAGCGAGAGAGAATAAACCAAAATAATAACTAAGCAAACATTAATATTTATTTAAGCATGCATATATAATATAAAACAACATAATAAAAATTTACATAGAAAATTATAAATGATTAGTTCAGGCTAAATTTTATAACAGTCATTCATTAAGTTCATTTAAAATAAATATAAAGTGTTTATAGACCATTATTTAAAAGTATCTTTATCTAGGTTTTCATGATTGTCAGTTTTCAACCAAAATCCAAAGTTCAAATCTCTCTATTTTTTTATAATACACATATATGATTATGCTAGTATGTGTGTGTCTATATGAAGGGATGCTGAATGATCTTTTACATATTTGTGATATTTAGGTATTTTGATTGCGATGTGTGGTGCTTAGTCACGTTTTCTTATAAAAAAATAACCATTTGTTATTATTAATATTGTAGGTATTTTTTTTAAAACTATAAGAAAAACAAATCTTGAATATGTAACATTTTGTAGAAATAAACAGTTCTATTTGCGTTATAATCACTATAAAAGGAAAAAAAAAGAAATGAATTTTATTAAAATGTTTTTTAACTATCAAAAAACTAAACTATTAAATAAATAATAAAATATAATTCAAAGAAAAATATCAAAATCACTATTTTTTTTTATCAATAATAATATTGTTTTTTTACTGTTTATTAAACATCGATTGTACTATTCACTGTACCTATATATCTAAACTATTACTGTGTTTGATCTCATTTCTTCACGTTGGGAGTAGTGATGAGTTTTTTTTTTTAAATGAGTACATAGTGTAATATTTTTGATTGCAGTCTACGTATCAAATACGTTATTATTACATTTTTTTTATCATTGCTTATCTTTAGATAAATTAGTAATACATAGCTTACTATTTGTTTTAAATGATTACTTTAAGCCTTTATCTTAATGCTTAGAGACATGTACCCAAACACTGCACAAACCATCTAATGAAATATAGATAATCCTTATACATCATAAGCTGACCAGTTTGTTTATTTGTTTGTATTCTTGTGATATGTCTTTTAATTTCCCTTTTAAAAAGTTTGAATTTGAGAAAGCCTTTATTTGCCCTTTCTAATTTTAATTCTCCAATGTACTTTTATTTTCAATCAATTCTTTTTTTCAAAATCACTAATTAAAAATATTTATAATTTAAATGACATCTTAATAATTTTCATTAGTCATTCATTAGATTAGGAATTATTCATTTAATGAATAATATTTATGTAGTGTAATTTTCATTGCATCACTCACACCCAGGGTAGGGATTGGATTATACTTACTTTTAATGCATTGTAGAGGGGTGCCATCATAAACATATGACCAAAGATATGAGAAGAAGATATATGATCCAAGATGCAAAAGGTATTCAAAGTGGATAAAAACTAATCCCTATCTTGTGTGAGAGTGATATATTAAAAATTACATTATGGAAATATTATTCATGAAATGGACAATATCTATTCTAATGAATGACTAATACAAATTATTAATATACTTCTATTGAGTGTTTTGTGTCAAAATTTGAAGGTCAGTAAGTTTGACCAAAGTGTGCAGGGGTGATGTGGAGAAGAGAAGCTAAAGATCAGAGAAGATGGATTGAATTTGGAGAGACCTTCATCTTGCAATGGATTGATAATGGTTGATGATATATAAATATATATATTGTGACAGTCAGATGATGTATGTTGGTTTAACCCAGTTCGAATACTAGGAAAAAGTACCTTGAGGCCACCCACATGTGAGATATTAAATCAAGAATACTATGACTTCTGCCCTATTCACCTATTCTCGAGGCTAACTACGAAACAACAACATTATCTGAGCCATACATAAATTATTTTTCATCCGGCCAAGCTTAGCATCAGCAGAAGAGACATGGACAGGAACACCTACGGAGCTAAATAGTTAAATGTGCATAAAAGTACTATGAAAAATGTGTTTTGTGTGCCTGGATCATTGGAAAAGTAAAATAAAGCATTAAAATAAAATTAGGAAACTCAAGCTTTTTATAGTTAAATAATATGTTTAATTAATGACTTTAAAATATTAATAATGTTTAATGGGCCTCCACTATTCCCCTGAATTAATGGAAAACTAATTAGACAATAAAAACAGATTAAACGATATAATATTTTTATGGTCTAAGTCTTTTCTTCCCAATTCTAATAAAATTGTCAACTCGAATCTCCTCGATAAAGTACAATAAAAAAATCTTTCGCAAAGCATTTCTAATTGCTTTGCGCTAAAAACAGTTTAAAATTATTTAAAACATATATAGCTAAATCAGATATATGTAATAAGCTAATGGCGGACAAAAGAGGTGTTATCGAGGAGATCAAGTGCGCAAACAAAAGGAAACTTACTCGTATTTAATTTACAACACAATTGAAATTGGAAAGATATTTTAATGAAAAATTAACTTTTAAACTTAACCACAATGGAATACAAAATATTTATACATGTTAGTAATGAAGAATAGCGAAGGAAAAAGGGTTAAATATAAATAGATGATCACACAATATATCTATCTAAGATTAATCTAATAAAAATGGTTACATAACAAATACAATTAAATACACATTTCAGAAATATAATTCAATGAAGCAATTAAGAAGGGTATGAACAAAAAAAGGTGGAATAGTAAATAGTTCAATGGAGGAGAGATACAATTACCATCCTGGTTCCTTGATATTGTTCCCATGGCGTTCGTGGCTTGATCCATCCATCGATAGGTATTTGTCCAGACAAGGAAAAATGGAAATACATAGCATGCTTTTACGAAAAGTCCCACAGACACGGCACAGAGTTCAGATTAATATGGAGTGGATACTATGGCATTTTGATGGTATTTAGGACCTCTGTGGCAGGCAAAGCTTGCCTAACTGCCTCGCATGGTAGAATCCATCAAATTCATATGATTTTTAGCTTGTAGCATGTTCAAAATTCTCCGTGATTTCGAAGACGACAGTTGAATAACTTTCTTGAGCAAAATGGAAACGAGAAGCAAAATCTGGGAGGTTCAAAGCACAGGAAAAATCTGAAAGAATTCTCTACAGAGAAATCTCAGCAAGCACAAGCTATCTCCAAAAGGAAAATCTGAATAGCTATCTCCAAAAGGAAAATCTGAATGCCAAGTCTTTTGTTCACTCTCCTATTTATACATTTTTTTGTAAGCTACCTTCTATTGTTTTATGCATGATCTTAGATCTTGATAAGCCCCCACATGCTCCTTTGTTTCAAGGTAACATTTTCTAAAAATAACTTTTGCTTTTTTATTCTAAATTTTATTCTTTAAACTTTGAATTTTATTAATTAAAAAAGAAAGAGAAGGCCATCTTTAATTTGCCTTGAATGGGCTAATTAATTAAAAATATACATTCTTTTAGAAAATGTTGGAGGGCTTATCTCAAAATCAAATCATACTAAATATTTTAACAAGATTTAAAAAGAAAAATACATTCTTATTTCTTTTTAATAAAATAAGCATTTTATTTCAGCAGAATTTTGCATTAACTCATATATATACGCTTGACGTATATATATGTTTGATTAATAGGTTTTACAAGTAATTTTTATTAACAGAAATCTAATCTTAGAATGGAATTTATTTAAAACAAAATATTTAAATGCAATACAAATTTAATAAACATAATTAATTTTAGCTTTAGTGCAAAACCCTGCTGATATTGGACTATAAACTTAATTCAGGTCTACAATACTGATTAAGTTTATAGGAGGCTGTGAAGCATGGATCGTACTTCAGATCCATTGCTTCAATATATATATATATATAAATGTTTATATATATATATATAATAAACAATGATAAAGATATGTGTAAGAGATTATGTTCTGAGCCAAATAGTGAGTGCTGGTTCAACATAAAATGTGCATCTCGGGGATCATTCAACTTTTCTTGAGTCTTTAGTCATATGTTTATCATTATACCCATCTACAAGGTGTTAATGGTGTATAAAAATTAGTCCCTATCTTGCACGAGAGTGGTGTAATGAAAAATATACTACAGAAATATTATTCATTAAATGATATCTGTTGCTTCAATCAAGATATCATACTAAATTGATCATAAGAACTTTAAAAAAAAAACTCTCATTTATCATTTGACTATTCCAAAAATACCTTAAAATTGTTGATTGAATATCATCACATCGAGCAATGTGAATAATTTTGAAATTATACTTGTAATGTTACCATGGTATTTTCATAATGTTACAGAAAGAGTACCTTTAAATGCTAACGTTTAGTGCCTTTATGCTATGGTTCAATTTTTTGCACAAAATTTGGCAGAATTCCAGCTTATACACAACTAGATATATCATTAAAATAAAAAATATCGTTTAACTTGGTAAGTGCAGAAGTACATTGGAGTCTATTATTTGTACTTCAGCATTCAAAAGTGACTTGTCTATCTGAAAATACTATCAAAATATGTAAACTGATGTACATTTGAAAAAAGCTAGCAATCATTCAATTAAAAAGTTGCTGAATTTTTTTTCCCCACATTGATTTATTAAGCAATCAAATCTTTAAATTTATATCGATTATAAAACTCCATTCTTTATAGATTATATTCAAATTATCTACACACCCGAATACACACACATGTAAATTAACATGCATTTATATAATTTTGTTCATGTAATTTGTTTTTAGTTCAAATAAACACATTGGATATAGTTTTTTTTATTGATGTAAAATTATATAACATAATTGCTTGAATTCCCAGTGGGGATGTTAAAAAAACAAACAAACTAACAAACTAAAGCTATCTATTGTCATTGCGAACCAAGTTTTTATTTTCTTAGTTAGTTCTAAATAAAAAGCAATCGTAATCTTTCTTTTGAGATTTCCTATTATCCATAGATTTGGCAATTACTCCCTCCCCCCCTTTCAGAATAAAAGTGAATCATAAATTCTATGCGTAAAAGTAAACTGTTTTAATCAAGGGAATATTTTTTATAGTATAGTACATACATATATCAGTATTGAAATATTTTTAAGAACGTGGAAATATTTCTTCTCTTTTATTATATAAAAATCACGATCAGATGAATGACCAGTGAAATCTGTAAACTGGAAAGACTTTTTTCATTGTCCATATCATGTGACTATGACTTTTATAAAATAAAATAGGTCATATATTTCCATGTTCTTATAAATATTTCAATAATATCATCTGTCAAAAATTATTAATTTATATATATATATATTATACACTAGATGTATTTTTATATTGAACTATTTTCATCATCTATTATGTGTATGAATGTCTTTAGAAAAATTTAACTTTATTTAAATATTCTAAGTAATATTTACTGAGGCTATAACCTCGATAATATGCGTATAAAATGCGATAGTAGGGACCTCTACAGGTGTTTTAATCATAACCTCGATAATATGCGTATAAAATGCGATAGTAGGGACCTCTACAGGTGTTTTAACCAGCTCAAAACACCTGTAGAGGTCCCTACTATCGCATTTTATACGCATATTATCGAGGTTACAGCCTCAGTAAATATTACTTACGTAATCAATGTGCGTTTAATAAATTTATAATTAAATATTTTAAATACATTCAACTATTAGTAATAGCACATCAAACAGATTAATATATGCACAACATTTCGAGAGGTATTATTCGCCCCTCTTCTTCAGGTGTTGCTGGCCTGACCAGTAACAATACTAGCATGGGATTCGAACCTGGACTTTTAGGTTTTTGAGTATTGAATTTTTAAGACAAGGCTTTAACCAACTGAGCCATCTTGCCAAAGGCAACAAACATATAGTAGTAATTTCATATACTTATCTATGAGGTTCCTCCATATTTTTCCACTTTTTCCTAAGAGAAAAGTTGATTAGTAGTTTCCATACATTATGTATAGTCACACTAGGTTGGCTTATGATATTTTTTACCATTGTCATGTGAGGAGTTTCTGATATATATATATATATATAAGAATTCACTAGAATAAAACTACAAAATTTTAAAAAATGCCTATATAAAATTAAAGATTACAATTCTTTGCTATAGCCAGCTTCGGCATATTCTGCCATCTTAACTAGCAATACATTAATATTTAAATATTATCAAACTCTCACACCAGTAACGTTCCCATGAGGAATTACCTACTTTCCATAAATTAAGAATATTAACACAATGACACTGTTTATTCAATACAGTATCCGTATTATTTATAAAATAGGACTCCTTAATTTTTCTTTTCCTCAAATCATTTTCCATATGCAAAATAAAAACTCTATCAAAGCAGAATTCTCCATTACAAATCACTGCATGTTCTGCAAAAACAGATTTATACCTATCTGCAGAACAACACATCTTATTATATATATATATATATATATATATATATATATATATATATATATCAAATCAAAACTACCCCAAATCTAAAATTAAACCAGACCAGAATAAAAATAATATTAAAACACAACCTAAGGTTTCACTGCTACAAGCAGACTTCTCAAGTGTAAAGAAATAATAAAAAAAAAAACACACATTATATATACTATTAAAAACTACCCACAAATCCATTCACTTCCCATCCACCCTTAATATTAAAAGAACTCTTAAATAAGTTAATTGCTTCAAAATCATAAATTTTCAATAATAAAGACTCTTTAATTCTTCTTTTGATTTCATTTCTCTCAAAGAAGACAACCTTAGCTTCATCAAAATCAATAGTGTGGCCTGTATCTTTTTCATGGACATACAAAGCAGAACTAAGATATCTATTTTTAACTCTACTTTTATGAACCTTTACTCTTTCATTTAAACTCAAACTACTCTGACCTATGTAAACCTTCTTACAAAATAAACAAGGAATAAAATATACCACACCAGGAATAGTCTTTCTATCAAAAACTTCCTTTGTATTATTCAATAAATTATTCAATGTAACACCCCTTTTCCAAGCAATTTTCTTATTTCCAAACAATTTACTATTTCCACACACAATTTTATAATACAAAGGAAGTTTTTGATAGAAAGACTATTCCTGGTGTGGTATATTTTATTCCTTGTTTATTTTTTAAGAAGGTTTACATAGGTCAGAATAGTTTGAGTTTAAATGAAAGAGTAAAGGTTCATAAAAGTAGAGTTAAAAATAGATATCTTAGTTCTGCTTTGTATGTCCATGAAAAAGATACAGGCCACACTATTGATTTTGATGAAGCTAAGGTTGTCTTCTTTGAGAGAAATGAAATCAAAAGAAGAATTAAAGAGTCTTTATTATTGAAAATTTATGATTCTGAAGCAATTAACTTATTTAAGAGTTCTTTTAATATTAAGGGTGGATGGGAAGTGAATGGATTTGTGGGTAGTTTTTAATAATATATATAATGTGTGTTTTTTTTTTTTATTATTTCTTTACACTTGAGAAGTCTGCTTGTAGCAGTGAAACCTTAGGTTGTGTTTTAATATTATTTTTATTCTGGTCTGGTTTAATTTTAGATTTGGGGTAGTTTTGATTTTATATTGACTAGTTTAGCTTTATGCTTGTAATGTTTATATATATATATTGATAATAATTGAAATTATATATATATATATATATATATATATATATATATATAAATTTCAATTATTATCAATGCACTATACAATGAAGGTTCCTCCAAGTTTAATTCAATTTCTTCAAACCATACATTTTTTTCCATTGCACTTTAGCAAACATCCTTATCCCATAAATCTATGTCATATACCATCTTTTCTAAATCTTTTCCCAATTCTTTAACTAATATCAATGAAACCTAGTCTCATTAATTTATTCATTTGCACTTATAAAAACCAGGTTATAACCTGTTTTTTTTTTTTATCTATTGGATTTTATTTTTTCCTTTATCTTTTGTGAGCTGCTTCTTGAAGGCATTGCTCTATCTATCACAGGCTGAGCCACAAGTGTCATCTTAGAACATCCTATTATCATTACAGTTAGTTGAAGCTTTTGAATTTTTTTATGATAATCTATATTTATATCCTGTATATATTACATATTGGAGTGAAAAAGCCTTTACTGTAGAAAAAAATTATATATTAAAATATAGTGCTGTAAGGTTTTCCCATCCCTCATATATGTATGTAAATGGATTATGTCTTGTACATGAGGGGTCAGATTGACGTATGGTCAACATGGATAGGATGAAAAGGTTGAGCATACCATTAGATTTTCAATGAAGTGGATGACTGAAGAGTTGTGGGGTGGAGTGGATTGAAGCCTGTCCATTAAAATATGAAGTTTGGCTATCTTAATATAAACAGCATTGACTGTATATATGTGTGGAGATGATGATCTGGATCAACTGATGAATGCTGGTTTAGCGCGAAATGTGTATATTGGTGATTGTTTATTTTTTTGACATGTGTGTGTTCAAGTGTGTGAGCAGTATGGGATAGCATGAATAATTGAGAATTGTGTGAAAGTCTGAATTCAAACCTCTATATATTACATATTGGAGGTCAGTTATGAAAAAGCCTATACTGCAGAAAAAAATTCATATATTAAAATATAGTGCTGTAAGCTCTGCCCATCTCTTGTACATGTATGTAAATGGATTATGTCCTGTACATGGGGGTCAGATTGACTTATGGTCAACATGGGTAGGATGAGAAGGTTGGCACGAAATGTGGGTTTTGAGCATTCCATCATTAGATTTTCAATGAATTGGATGGCTGAAGAATTGTGGGATGGAGTGGATTGAAGCCTGTCCATTAAAGTATGAAGTTTGGCTATCTTAATATAAGATGAGCATTGGTTGTATATAGGTGTGGAGATGATGATCTGGACCAACTGATGAGGGCTGGTTTAGCACAAAATACATATATTGGTCATTGTTTATCTTTTTGACATGTATGTGATCAAGTGTGTCAGCAGTATGAGATGGCATGGATAGTTGAGGATTGTGTGAAAGTTTGAGTTAAAATCCCTATATATTATATATTGGAGTGCAGGTATGAAAAAGCCTGTACTGTAGAAAAAAAATCGTATAATATACTTTAGTTATAGTTTTGATCATTAGGTGTTATCTCTTATCTTGCAAAAAGAAAAAAAAATTAAAACTGTGGACAGTAATTTTAATGATTACTATTCCTGGGTATGATGTGTAAAAGAAATTAAAAAATAATTTTTTATTTAAAATATTAATATATATTGTTTAATAAATGGATAATGTATATTTGCAAGTTGGTTTTATCAGTGCATCTTTCAAACTTTTTTTATATTTAGATTATAATAACTTTATAATAGTATTTATCATTTTCTTAAAAATTATTTATAATATTTAAAATAAATATTACTTTTACAGTTATCCCGAATACACTAAAATAGGAATTGAAATAGATGATGTCTTATCTAAATCATGGTTAGTCATGTAATCTTACATTTTGTAGCAGGTTTATAGTTGTTGTAAGGGATAACTAAAAAAAGTAGCATTATAAAAATTTAAGGATGTTGTTGAAATTTTAGAATAAATTGTTAGAAGTAAGAATATAATAGGTAGCATTATTTTAGAATAAAGTATAAGTAATACTGTAATAGGTTTTTGTTATAACTGGATAAATTTAAGACAAGGTAAATAATAAATTTTATAAAATAAGTTAGAATACTGGGGCTAGTGGTTCTTATCAAAGATTCAAATTTAGAATTAGAAGAATGTACTTAAAAGAATATATGTTAAAATTTATGATTGTATGATGTTTCCTGCAAAAACAACATAATTAGATATATTAATAATAAAGAAAATAATTTAAAAAGTTTTAATTAAAAATCTATATTTTTGGTGATTAAAAAGATTAAGATTTATTTTTAAATTTAAACTGTATTTTTTGTGTTGGGAGATAAAAGGATTTAATAACAAGATATAATTACATAAAGATAAAATAAACATAATCCAATTAATTAAATAATTAAGATATTTTTTGTAATTAAATATAATTCAAATAAATAGATTAGTAAAATATTGAAAATAGGGGTCAATAATATATATATGTAAAGGTTTTTCTTAAAAAAAAAAAAAAAATCTGCTTCTTAATTCTTGCTTCATTTTGCATAAGACCATTATTATCATGGCTTGCCAGAAAAGAAAACAAACACTGGCCGTCTGGAGTTAATTTGGGTCCAACATTTGTGAACTTAAAATATTATTTTATAGAAAGACCAACTAGGAATGCAACTGATAAACTGAAAACCAGAGAAGAGAAATTTCATCATATCTAGGAAACATAATTGAATTTTTTTGCCTTGGATCAACAACAACAACAAAAAAAGAATAGCAAATAAACTAAAAAGCATGTACATGTACAAGATTATCAAAGAATTATGAGCAACCTCACAATGAACTACAGAAATAACTCTGGATCAGAAATATATATATATATGTAAGTGCAAAAAAATAATTATTTTTGATTAAACTATTATCAAGAATATTAATAATTTAATTTTTTAATGATGATCCCTGAATATATACATATTATTTTTGTATTTATCTATATCCTATTATATTAATTATGTATTTAGTGTAAGTTATTCAATTAATTGATGAGAGAGAGAGAGGAAACTAATGATTTTGATTTCTTATTTAATAAGGAATTAAAAAAGGTGTCAACAATTGACATTTAATGTATATAAGTTATTATTTTTTTTCTAATTTTGCTTAAAGAATATAGAAAACAAAAATTCACTTATTCTTTTATAGAATTCATTTGCTTTTATTTGAAATGTTTATTGAAAAAGAAAAGTTTTTCCTTTCAAATATATATATATTTTAAAAAAATAATCTAATAATCTTATTTTTTAAAAAAGTATTTAAATATAAAAAATTCATCAGACAATATAATAGTTATAGCAATGAATACATGTAAATAAATTTACTGTGTATATACATGTGTGGAAATATTTTTTAAAAAATGTCCTAGTATTAGTATAAAATACCTCTAATAAAAAATAAAATCAACGTTTTAATCACTGTAATTTTTAATTTAAGTAAATGAATGGAATATTGAGCACATCTTGTATGCGAATTCGATCATTGCATTAATTACATTGAAGTATATTTTATGTGTTTTAACTTATGGTATACATATGGTTATTTAGGTTATTGATTTATACAGTTAGTTATATACTATATGTATGATATTATGATCCATAAAGTAGTAAGTTTGTATATGTGAGGTCTGATCCTAATACAACCATTTGAATTAAGTCTTATTGTTAAAAATAAAAAAATAGAGGCAGACTCATAGAAGGCAACTTCTTGGAGTTATATTAGTATAATGAGTAAATAAGTTTAGTTAAGTATATACTTGGTGGACAAGTTCTATATATATATATATATATATATATATATATATATATATATATATATATATATATATTGTGCCCTTTTATATGGGTCACCATTTAAGTTTTGTGCTAATTTAGTAGAAAATTTTAAATTTAAGAAGTATTTTAAAAGTGTGATGTTGACTTTGCTTGTGGTAATGTTACCATAAGTTTAATTAAGGTAATCTATGAGTATTTGATATGTGAATTGTGTTGGTATTGAGAAGAATATTTAAAATGATGATGGTTATGATGTAATACTGCATTAATAAATTTAATAATAAATGTTTAAAGCTAAAGTATTTAAAAGACAAGTTTAAATTAGACAAAGATATTTTAAAATTCAAAATATATGTTAAAAGTGAATAAAAATATTTTAAATTATAAGTACTTAAATTGAGATTAATATTTGATTTTAATCATATCAAATAATTATTTTAAAATCTGATATAATATCTTATTTATTTTTAAAAAATAAATATTTGTTTTTAAAAAAAAAGCAATTGTTAAGTTTATTTTTAGACAAGCGTTCTTGTGTTATAGAGAATAGATGTTATACACACGCGTGGAAGTTGTCTAATAAAGTTGCATAACTATTTTATAAAAAAAAATCATGTTATAAAATTTATAAATAATACGTGAGTTATCACGAGATAAAAATAAAGATATTAATGTAAAGTATTAAATTTGATTTTATAAAATATTGTCTTAAAAATGTAACGTATTTAAAAAGATCTAATTTATTTTAAATGATCTTATAAAAGTTAAGATTTAAATCAAGTGAGAAATAATATTTCAAAAGAATATTTAATAGATTTGAATAAATGATAAATATTGTTTTAAAAGAATTTGATAAAATATTAAATATTAAATAAGTCATTATTATTTATTTTTAATATTGTGTTGGTAAATATGTAAATAAGAAATTTTGATTGTTTAAACCTACCAATCAGATAAGGAGTTTCTGGCAGTATATAAGCTGGATTCAATTGTTGAGGGGGTCTCTCTACAATAAAACTTCTAAGTCGTTTGTGCTATTAAAAAAATAGCCAAGTAAATTTATAAACGCTCTTAAAATCAGTTGTAAAATCATAAGAGTGTTATTGAATAATTTATAATATTTTTAAAGTAATGAAGATGCAGTAGAAGCTTAATAATTCCCTATCGTCTTCTCAATATCGAAACTCAATTTACGTACAAATAATCAATGGAAACATCACGTATCGGAGAAATTTATCAGAAACTTTGTGCTGGAAAAGTAACAGACGCTGGATTAGTACATAAAACTATAAGATGGAGAAAAGTAGTATTTTGGACTATAAATAGTTTTCAAAAGTTAAATTACTATTATCTATTACTAATAGATATTTTAAAGAAATAAAAATATTTCTGTAAGAGAAAGTATTTTGACAAATTATAGAAGTAAAATGTATATCTTATGGAAAGATATAAGATGCAGTAGTAATTTTAAATAAATACTTGCCTTGTTAAGTCTTTATGCTTAAAAGACTAGAGATTGATAATTTGAAAAGGCAAATATATTATAAGTATAAGTATTTTAAAAAAATCGTAATATAATAAAATTATTTTATTAAAGTTATCTAAACGCTGGACGTTATAGATGGAAAAATTAATTCTTACCGGAATATGGTATTTACAAATGCGCAAGTAATACATGGATATCCAAATCAAGTTAAACTAAGCCAAGCCAAACTAAGTTAATATAAAATAATTGAAGGATAATTTTATAAATTATAACTTAGTTTTGAAATAATAACTTTTTGAATAATATTCTATGAAGAACTGGATCCAGAGAATTTCTAAACTATCTTTGAATTTTATTTGTTTTCTTGGGAACTTATTTTTATTTTTTTAAAAAGAACGTTATCATTTTTATTATAAACTTTCAAGAAACACGTGATACAACGGAACAGGAAATAGTGTTTTATTGACTTTATACGGAGGATATTTGTTAGAACTTTATGGTAGGACAAAAATCAACGCTGGACTATGTAATATGATTTTTTTATTTTATTTATTTAACATAAAATTTAAATATTATTAAACTCTTAAAAAGTAGGTTAGGTACATTTATTAAATAGTAACTTAAAAATAATATAATAATTAATTACATAAACTTATTTTATAATTAATATAACACGGAATATTCTAATGAATGTTTATGAGTGAAAATGTGAATGATTTTTATTTTATGAAGCTGCAAATTCCGAAGAATACTGGATAGCAGAATGGACAATATTATTATTATGGTAAAAAAATATTGTATAATGATTTTTAATGAATTTAATATGTTTTTCTTTAGATCAACTGAATATTATGTTGTTGTAGAATGAATGGATAAATATATTATGAAAACACATACATTACAAACTTTATTAAAATATGCATAATTTTTAATTTATAATATAAACATGACATAACATTACGTAAAAAGTTTAGAAATAATTATATGATTCTTTCGTAAATAATTTTGATTTTTTTTATTTATGCTTAGTATTAAAATGATGTTTATTATTTATCTAAGTAATTATTTTATTTTTGCAATTTAGAAAAGGATTTTAAAAGTCTATATTTTTGTGTATTTTGTTTATTGAATAAGTTAAGTTACGTTATGAGTAGAAGCCTATATTTAGATTGAAAAATTTACTAAGTATAGACAATATAGTATGAGTAATTTGGATAATGAATATTTTATTTGAAGTTGATATTTGTTTTTCCGGAAAATGTTTTAAATAAGTTTAGAATATGATTTATAGATAGAAATTTATTAGAAAGGTTAGTAAAGCACATAGGGTAAAATAATGATTTTACACAGAAAGGAATCATAAAATTTATCTAATGTAATGTTTTATGAATTTAAAATTGATAAATGATTTAAATATTAATGTTTGAATAATACAGATATAGAATGCATATTTTATAAAACATATAACAGGAATTACATTAGGTGGAATATAATTATAGCCAATCATTTGTTTTACATTATAAAGAGATATTAATTTTATATAAAGCTCTTAAGCAATGCTAATAACAAAGTGAATACATGATAATACATTACAAATGGTAATACTTAATTAATGTAGCTATTTAATTAGTAGAGCTACATTATGTACACATGTTACATAAATAGTCTTGATATATTGTTATTTGAAGTAATTAAAGTACAACTATTTATTTAAAAATCTAAGTTTAAGAAAAACACACTATAATCATATTAATATAGCATTTGAAGGAATATGTAATTGCTTATTAAGTACATAAGTTAATAAGAGTGTAAGCCTCTTATATTTGTATTTCTCATTTTATTTTATTTGTTGTCTTAAGTTATAAATTGTAAATAGTGTAGATAAATTTTATTTGAAGTTATTGTAAATAAATTTGTTAATTTGTTTTAAAAGTGTGTCGAGTTTCATTATTTTTCACCATAGCATTTTGACATCAGATGATTTGAAATAAACATAATATTTGCACAAAATTGAATTTGTTATTATTATTTAGAAATGAATACAATATTTGCTTAACATTATTTTATAAGAATTGATTGACATGAACATAAATATTGCAATGGTCATAAGATGATTATAATGCACATTATAAGAATACAATATTGTTTATTGCCACAGATTATTAAGTATAAGATTTTGATCTATTTTAAAATGAAGATACCATATAAAATAAAAGATATACATATAATTGTTTATTTATTTAATAATTGATTATATCATAGAAATAGATGAGATTAAATTACACTTTAAGATTATTATTTATTATTATTATTAAAATAAGTTAGGTGTATTTAAGTTTGATATAAAATCCCACATCACACTTATTTACATGAGTTATTATTATTTTAAAACAGCTTAGAAGAACCTGAGATTATTTAATTATATTTTAAGTTAAAGTTAGGAATTATTTTAGTATTATTAAAGATAATTTATTTCATTTAAAAGCCATAAGAATGCTATAGATGTAGTGGTAAAGTGACAGGGTAGTGATAGTATTCTTATGCCATTGAGATAGTATCTTGGGAGATATTGACTCAGTGTAAATCTGCTTATTACTTTGTAACTTTACTTCGCAGTCTCATAATTTTATTAAATACTTATTTAATTAATATAATCTAGAACTATATTGATTTTAAAGATTGATAATAAATTTAATTAAGATATGATAATATAAAAATATATTAAAGATAGGTATGCAAATTTCAATGAAGCATAATAATGTAACTGAGCTAGTTGTATTTTAAACTATTATATATATCAAGAAGTAAGGGTACAATATATATATATATATATATATATATATATATATATATATATATATATATATATATATATATATATATATATATATATATATATATGTAGTGGCTAAGAAGATAAAGACACCTCAATAAATGAATTATATTTATAATGGTCAACAGCATGCAGGATTATATTCATGATGCATTAACCCTCTCAAGATCTGCATTTTCTGATTTTTTTTTGTTTCACACATCAATGTAAAATATATGGTAAAATGATTATTAGTTGTCTGAAAATAATAAATTTGTCTTCATTTGGTAGATGTTTTTGTTTACTACTGAAATAAATTTTAAATGTTCACATTTTGTTTCTGTAAATATTAAAAAAATGAGATCATAAACAAAACAAAGAGTTTAGATGTCATCATTTCTAGAAAGATTATTTTCAGTTTGCATAATCAACAAAATATTTTTTTATTCTTATTATTTTTAAACATCCAAATGAATATTTATTTATTTCTTATATCTAACAAATTATGCTTTAAAAGTTTAAAATTTTTGAGTGTTTATTGCAAAATTGTGATAATTTCATCCTTGTAAGTATAAATAGATTGCTTATGTAGAAAATAAGCTTGAAATTGCTTCAGGCCATGCTTACATTTACTGCTAATATAACGTTATATTTTTGAAAATAAAGTATTTCAAGTCAAAATAAGTTATTAATAATTTATATTTCTTGATATCTAATAAATATAGTGTAAATTATTTAAAAAAAAAAGTCTAAAACTAATAAATTCGCAAATAAACATGTTTTTGGTCATTGGAACTATTTTCTTTAAACAATGTCATAAAATGTCAAACATTTTACAACCTTGGCAACAGATGGGTGGGACTTGTCTATTGTAAGAGTGGGAATTTTCAATATCCCACCTACCGTAAAATTTTTAGTGAAAATTTAATATAATAAAATATACCGTTTTACACGCATTTTAATGTATAATACTTATGAAAAAATTCGCCAGGGGGCAAATTGGTCAAAAGTTGAAATTCTGTCATCCCGCTAAATTGAAAGGTTAAAGGTCTGCAAAATATTTATGGCACTTGTACTCGATAATATAATTAAATTTATAGGATAAGCTGTGATTACAAGATTAATTTAATTTATTTTTTATTTATATTTCCAAACATGATTGGAAAACAAATTAAATACTAATTTAGAAATGTCTATTATAGATATATCATACTACTTATTTAAATTTTATTAAATTATCACACATATTTAATATAGTTTTAATGGTAATGCTTAACAAATAATTGCCAATGAAAGTACATTTGATATAGAAAATAAATAATAATGTATTAATAATTATTTGTAAATAAATTGTTTTTTGTTTGAATAGTATGTATATATATACATACATACACTAAAAGAAGGGAATAAAAAAGCAGAGATTTTTTTTATGCATAATGTTTTGAATTATAATTTGTCAAACATAATGGATATTCTTTATTAGTTAGATGTATATATCTTGCTTTATAGAATTAATTATTTAATATGCATTATGATATTTTTCAAGATTGCAAAAGTAAATGTTGCAATTTTTTAATTTTTGTTTATTATCTAAATTTGATTTTGTTGTATATTTGGGTATTATTTTTCTTGTGTCTTTTCTATTTTGTGATGTATGTTTGTTCGTGATTGCAAATTTTGCCAATAATAATGATGCACACAAAATAAATAAACTTTGTGAAAATCACTTTGAAAAATGCTTTCAGATATATCTATTTGTTTGTTAAAAAGGAGATTTATGATTTACAAATATGTGTTTATTTATATTTATGTGTCATGAACTGTTTATATCTATTTTAGATATCTATAGTATTTATTTATTTATTTTTTGAAATGATTGAAAAATATTAAAAAAGAAGGATAAAAAAGCCATCAGACACATGAATTAACAATAAGGTTTGGATAAATATTTAAGGTATCAAGTTAAAGATGTCATGGCAATTAATGACACAATAAAGGAAAAGGAGATATGAGATCATGCTTTTAATTTCTTTGATTATTACTGACAATTTTTTTTGTATGGAAAAGAGATAATAAACTTTGTTCTCACTAGACTTTTTTCTTCTACCCAAATAAAAATTAAAGAAATTTTATCTTAATTAAATATGTACCAAAGAATGATTGGGTAAAGAAAAGTTACTAGATGGGGAAAAAGTTATAAGCAACCATGTTATCTATGCCTGATGGAAGAATAGAAATAAATTTGCAATAGTAATAGCATCTCAAATAATTTCATTACTTTTATACATGATGTGCAGAAAGGATATTTCAAAAGATCAACTTTAACTACTCAGAAAATTTCCACAATCATCAATAAAGGATTATTTGTCATATCAATAGAATTTAGGCATGGCTAAAAATAGATGCTTCAAATAACTGTCAATTTTAAAAAAGGAAAAATATAAGAAAGGTATTAAAAAGATCAATTAATCAGATTTATTCATCTTTTTCAAAATCCAAGTGTATACACATTTGTTTTTTTGTTATTATTTTTTTAATATGTCATGACAGATCAAAACCTATATATATATGCCTAGTATTTAATAAATGTGTTATATAAATTTTTGTTAACAATTGTGCTGTTGAAGACCATTTTAAATATAAAGATTTTGATGGGATTGTTATTACCAAAATTTATTATTATTATTATTTTTTTTTGGCAAATAATTTATAGCTATTCAATAATTATGAGATATGTTTAAGGGATAGGTTAGCTATAATAATGTTATATATGTGAGTATTTATATGCATAAATGCATGAATTTCTTTTTATTATTATAAGAGTGTATTATAGGAAGATAATTTTTGGAGTTACTATATATACTTCTTCCTTCTTCTCCTTCAGTAATTTTGCTTATTCATACACAACTATATATTTTATTAAATAATCACAATCTCCTTATAACTTTAAGCAAAAAATGTTTATTATATAATAACAGTTTTGACTGTTCTTAAAATAAAATAAAATAAAATGGTGGAAAGGGAAAGGTAAAGGAGTTGATTGAGATCTGAAGAAGACTGCAAGCATCAGTTGAAAACTGTTATTATATAATAAACATCATTTGCTTAAAGGTGTAAGAAGATGATGATTATTTAATAAGATATAGAGTTACTATAACATAGGGATACTAGATTATGAAGTATTACACTTGATACAGAAAAATGTACAAATTCTTTTGCCATAATTGAGGACCACTTGTAACATAAAAGGGAATAGTTTAAGAAATCTGCATTTGAACACCCCAAAAGAGAAAGCATAGTTTAAAAACATATTTAGTATAGTCTAAAGAGAGTCTTGATATTTTTTATATTTGCATTGAAGAGTTAGCATAATCCTACCTTTAAGAATGAATCTCTGATCTTAAACAATTTGACTTTAGCAAATGGTAGTATTATTATTATTGTTGTTGTTGTTGTTGTTATTATTATTATTATTATTATTATTATTATTATTATTATTATTATTATTATTATTATTATTATCATCATCATCATCATTATCATCACTATTGTATCTTATTCATTACTAGAAAGTGAATGGTCTTATTCAGACACAAATGTAAATTAATAAATATATTATTAATAAATGTCACAAACATGACTGTCACAGAAATTGGGTGAAAAACCTAAGAAATAAAAATGGATATTATGCTTTGTTACTTTGTTATTATTGCCATTCTTGAAAGAAAACAGAATATATAGATCAAAAATAAAAGACATACTACTTGTTTACCTTAAAAGTGACTTTGTAAAATTATTCTTTTGAATCTCGTCACTTATCAGTACATAGGGGTTATGACGCAATATTTGATTTTGATAAATTAATTATTTTTATCCTGAGAATATTTAAACGCTAATGATCCCTTGCACAAACATCAATGAATAGCTATATTATATGACCCTAATAATTTAGAAATATTGCATAAATTATTTATATTTGCTTGTTTATAAGTATAAATTAGCTTCAATAAAATATTCTCATTGTTATTATTTTATATTTTGGCAAGTAATTAAGTCTCATTAGTTACTTTAATGTTAAACCCTGAGAGCAGGCAAATAAAGTATTGAGTGGGAAATAATAATGTTGAATACATTCTTTTGTTTATGTAAAGAGTTTGATTTATTTACGTATAAGGTAACATTTCAAAAGCTAGCCCATTATCCTATCAATTGCCAGTAGAGTCTGATGCATAACTGAGAAACCTTCTTGTTCTCTCTTTGCTTACTATTTAATTGAAAGATTACTTTTCATGTGATATGATCCAGGTACATAGAACTTAAAGGGCATTTGAATGAGAGAATTCTTCTTTACAAATTATCATTTAAAGAACTAACTTATCCATTTATTCTCATTTGCAGTCATGCACTATTACAATTTGGGTGTATAGAATCAGAACATTTCACCATTTCATACCACATTGCACAGGTGTGTGTGTGTATATATATATAGTAACAGTATTATATACATGCACTGCACAGGTGTGTGTATATATATGAGTTACATAATTTACTTGTTGTAAAAAGTTAAAATAATCATAAGTCAATAGTTTAAAAAAAAATAGAGGAAAAATTTAGAGATAAGTTAGGAATTAATAATAATTATAAGTTGTCTTTCTTTTATATATTTTTATTTTATGATCTGTCAAAAATACTCTTTAAGAAAAAAGTGTTTTTAATTAAAAATTAAAAAGTTTCTTATGATTAATTAAAATAGTTTGTACAAAACTAATCAGGCTCTGGAGTTTAAAATTTCAGACTGATTAGTTAAACAATAAATCTCTAACTCTAATCTCTGTAATTAAAATAAAAAAAAAACAGAAAGTAAAAAAATGTAAATTATAATTAAAATTTTTTTTAGAAATAAAATGTATTGATAATACGTTGAGCAAAGGTGGGGTCAGATTAATATAAAAAGCACACATTCTCTATTGCCTTCAGTTTCTAGTGAGTTTCAGTTAAGTAAGAGTTAAGATTGAGTTAAGTTAAGTAAGAGTTTTAGTTGAGTTCGAGTTCAATTCAGTTAAAGAATTATTAAAAAGAATGATTGGCTAGAACCGAACACTGGTGTTTGGTCATTTCCTCTGCTCTTGTCCTGTGTACCATTAGCAAAATGCCATAATAAATTTCTCTAACTCACCTTCTGACAAAGTTTCAATTCATCCTACTAAATTAAGTGAAATAGACATGCAGTAGAACAAGACACCAAGAAGCTTCCTTCATGTTATCAATACCTGGACCAAGAAACTAACCGATCTGAGGACAAAGGGGTGATTACCCAACTACAAAGAATAACCAAGAACTGTACATATCCATATACAAAATCCAAGAACTGTGCATACCTACCATGGAAACCAAACACTATTTAACTGCCTATGGAAATTAAAGACAATGTTGAAACCACAAGTAAGCTCAAAAAGCTGTGCTACAAATCCTAGGTAAATACTTTTGATGTCAGTATTAAAACTTAAATTTTATCATAAATAGAATTTGTAAATAAGCATGCAAAATTTGTAAAGTGTATACTATCTAATGGGTTTATATTTTATTATTTCTTATTATATTACATTCAATGATTATCTGTTAATGAATTTGTTTTAATTATTAATGCCATTTTTTCCATCTCTCTCTCTCTCTCTCTCCATTCATAAGCAAATGTGTAGCTGGTCTCATGTGAAGAACTAGCCATGGGTCAAGCATGTGAAATGTGTTAGTGACATTTCATGGGTTTCAATCTAAGTATTGGATGGTGCCCTGAGTTTTAAACCCATTATAAATATCAAAATGAGATGTTTCACATTTCATGCAGCCGTGGAGCTAATTCAGTCTGGAAAGATGACTGTCAGTTTAATATTTTATTAAATCACAGTCTGACTGAGGGTATGATTAATATGTAATTATTTGTCATATTTATTCCCCTGCTTGAGTAACAGGTCTTCAAAAAGTCTTTTTGCAAAATAATATGATTTTGTAAAAAAAGAATAAAATAATAAAAATTTAAGAAAGTTTAAAAAGTTAAAGGACAGGTAATTCATGTTACAAATGTTATCCAACATGACAGCATGATTCAAATATAAAAAATAAAAATATGTAATATATTGTAACATATTTAAAGATCGTTCAAAAGATATTACCATACCTGAGTTGTCCATAGAATGATCATAAGTAAAGGTTCAAAATATAACACTATCAAGAATTATTATAAGCAAATTATTAATAACAAGTATTATAGCAATGTATTATGAAATCACGTGAAGTGAGTACACTAGTAATTCAATAAAATATAACTCAGGTATACAGGCAGTAGGTTTTATCCACTTTCATTTCTTGGTTTGATGTTAAGTGCATGTTTAAACAAATACTAAGTGAATATGGTCTAGCAGGGCGCCACTAGATTATCTGAATCTAGACACGGTTATATCTAATAACCTTTCACATGTACCGGGTTTGAATCCCTTTTTGGTACTTTATTTCTAATAAAAATGAGAGATTTTGCTTTTTGAGCCATATCACTATAAGCACTAATAGTTAGGTAAAAGTAAAACATCTTTAAACCAAAGTGGAGTTCATTGAACATAAATCATTTCTCAGATCTTAACATAACAAATGTGTTTCAATATTTTTATAAGTTCACTAGCTCAGATTATATATAACTAATTTAGGATGGCAATTCACTCATCCTTGCATGAAATAGATGATGGGATGTGGTTATAATAATACTAAGAAATCACTAAATATTATAAAATCAATATTTATTTATGGCCTTTAAACAGTTAAACAGCTCATTAATTAAAACGTTGATGACGATGATGATGATGATAATAATAACGATAATGACAAGGGTTTCAACTACAGCTCTAGGACTAAGCCTAAACATAAAACTAATTTTTATAAAGAAATTCATAATTATTGCTTAATTTTAGCATATTTACTTATATCTTAAATAACTAATATTCAACCATTGATGATGATGAATAATCACACTTAACAAAGACTACACTTAATGAAATATATACGCCTCGTTTAATAAAACAAACTAATATTTATTACTACATTTCTAACATATACATAAAAATTTCTAGATAAATATGAAAATTGACATGAATAATAATAATAATAATTGATTATATAACAATCCTCAGATTAATTTTAAGTTCTTCCCCCTTTCCCTTCAAATGTATTTTGTATTAAGTTGGACGTCACATTGACCATGATTTTCACTCCATGAGAAAAGTATTTAAAAAAAAATATTATCTGCTCATTGGCACACATACTTTAAAATCCAACATGTAAATAGAATGTAAAAAAAAAATGTTAGTAAAATTGAAAGAGCAAGTTTTAGAAAAGAGTTTTAAATTATTTTCTCCCCCTCCCTTCCAAGCGCTGAAATCTATACTGAACTTGAAACAAAATAATCTAATATTCTAATACTACTCATTATTTCACATTCACTCCCAATTATACACATATAAAAATATTATTATGTATGTGCGTGTTTTATCCCATAATAACAAAATATTATTAAAAACCAAAATAATAATAATATATCAGTTAAAACTAAAATCATAACACCATAAAAAAAAATTGTTTTACACATTAATATTGTAAAATTAATAAACAAATAATTTTCATACATTCAAGGTCATTTATGAAGCTCAAAGTTATTTTTAGTAAGACATTCTTGTTTTTAATTGATCTGAATAGTCTTTAAAAGTTCTTTAAATAAAATATACCACTTTATTGCTAAAATGTTTATTAAGACTGATATCATAAAGAAAATAGATATAAAAAGTCATATTACCGATCTTTTGTTTGTGGCGAATTTCCAAGGGTTCAAACTTGTCTTGTATAATGTTTATATTTCTGCAGCTACTATTTCCGTTTTATGTGGGAACAATCTCTTTCTTGAGGTGTATAACTATTTGATGATGATGACTCTATTGAGGTTATTTGCTTTAGTGGACAATTTGGAAATCATTATATTAATTTTTCTTCTCTTCCTGTCAAGCATGTGGATGAAATACAGCAGTTGTTTTCCCATTTGTAAATTTTCTTGAGTTTAGGAAAATCAGTTGTTGTAACAATTAATTGGACTTGATGATTAATATTTATCAGTAGATTAATTCATCTTCTTTGAATGCAGGTGAATGCTTTCTTCCTTCTATTAAAAAAAACATCTTATTTCTCTGGTCAGTTGAAAGGTGTAGAATATTATTTTAGACACATCTTTTCTTTCCTATGTGATGTGCAGCTTCCCCAGATGGTCCGGAACCGATGGGACATACATATAATTTTTCTAGCAAGACATTTTTTTATATTTTCAGCATTCAATTTGATAGTTTAACAATCTGAATCAATCACAATAATCTTAATAATAATTCAAGACAGCTTTTTATATCCAATTTTTAGCTAACTTAACCAATCAGAGATAGCATCACTTGCTATTTTTGGACAAATTTGTTTTAATTAGATCTGTAATTTATTTTCAACTACATTATTTTTCAACTGAAAAGTTTAATCCTTTTTCCAGACACTTTTGTTTAAAAAAAAAATAGACTCAATCCTTATTTCCTTTCTTTTCTTTTTTTTCTTTTTTTAACATCCAGGTAACACTTCAAATCTTTGAGCTTCCTTCTTTAGATCTTGAGATAAGACAATTTCAAAATTAGAGCTCTGACCCATTATAAGCTTCCAAAGTGAAAAACAATTATTTACAAAAAAAAAATTGCTACAAAGATCGATATCTGATTAAACAGATTTCCTCTTTTAACAAAAAAATTGTACAAAAAAAATAATTTGACAGATTTAATACTTCCTTTTCTTTCAATATTTAGGAAATGTAAATTTTTGTATGTAATGTACACACATCCTTCATTCTTTCAAATCATTCATAAACTAACCTTAAATAATATGATTGCTAGCTTAGTAATTATAACCCAATTATTTAATTAAATCTGTAACTTTTAAATCCCAATTATAATTAAAGAAAAGCAAAATAAAAGTATAGAATAAAATATTAGAATTGATCAAGCATAGGTTAGTTTTAAAGAAAGTTAAAATGTTTAATATTTGAAATATAAAACAATTAAATAATTTACACATACATTGCCTATATGTATGCATTATAACTTTGCTTTTTAAAGAAAAATTAAATATTAAATAGTTTAAATGTGTGTATTACCTTTCTATCAACACACAAACAAGTAAAGCATGTAATTGTTGACCCATTCTTTCTCTGTTTAAAGCTTTTAGAACTGGACCTTGTAGGGTTTGAACTTGGATGCCCTACAGCTTCATTTATGATTATATAAAAATGTGATGATGATTTTTGGTTTACCTTTTCTACATGCACATTACTATAAATTTAGCTAGTGACTAAATTGTAATGGCACAACTTTCTCCCCCTTCGGATAAAATCATCAGCACTTTTGTTTTAACTATATTTTAAAAAAAAATCCTAACTAATAAATACACTAATAATAATAAACACTTATAATATATATATAAAAAAAAATTAACTACTGGTAAATATATTTTTCATTAGAAAACCTAAAAGTAATTTATTTGGAGATCTTTGCCAGGCTATTCTGCTGAAGTATAAGGGATCAAACTCCTAGCATTATAGGTCCCCTTATTCCCATCAAGAGCAGCAAGCATAAAGGCATTCTCTCCTATTTTTTTAGTAATTTGGAATGGCTTTTTCTTTTCAAACCATATTGTGGTCTGCATAAAAATGCACCTGTACATCCAGTCCCTTTTTAATATTTCCATTTTTCATCTTGACTGGATATTTATAAAACATATCTGGAGGATTTATTTTATATAACCTCCTATTACAAACTCCATTTAGAAATATGGACTCTTGGTACCATATGTAATATGCCTTGAAGTTTTTCAGAGAGATTGACTCTCTATACCATACATACTTTATTTTTAAACTTTCCAGAAAGATTGACTCTCTGTACCATATATAATTCATCCTTAAATCTTCCAGAGAGATTGATTCTCTGGGCCATATATAATTTATTTTTAAATTTTCTAGAAAGGTTGACTCTTTGTACCATATATAAGGCACATTTAAATTTTCCAGAGCATTTAAATTTTTCAGAGAGATGTTCTCGTTGATAATGAATTTACATTTTCAGAGAGATAGATTCTCTGTGCCATATATAATGGACATTTAAACTCTTCAGAGAGATTGACTCTCTGTACCAGATATAATTCATTACATCTTCCAGAGAGGTTGATTCTCTGTGCCATGTATAATTTATTTTTAAACTCTCTAAAAAGGTTGACTCTTTGTACCAAATATAAGGCACACTTAAATTTAACAGAGCATTTAAATTTTTCAGAGAGATTGATTCTCTGTCTGATACACACTGGACATTTACATTTTTCAGAGAGATTGCCTCTCTATACCATATATAAGGTATCTCCAATCTATTTAAGAAGACAGATTTTTGAAACCACACATGCTGGTTTGTTACTAGATTGAGAACTACAGACTGTTGAAACTTTTGCTCTCTTTCTAAAATAACTGGTTTCATCTCCCTTATTGCCTCTCTTAAATCAATCATCTTATCGGATGCATGAAGTTTTTCCTCCAACTCTCTTTTCCTTCTTTTCACTTCATGATCTATCCCAATCTGCTCTTTGGTCATCATCTCATTTACTTTCTTTACTGGGAGATTTGGTATTATGGCTAATATCGGCCTTTCTACTTCTTTTTCACCTTGTGGATTGTTAACTAAAGTAGGCATCCTTTTCTCTGACTGACTCTGTTCTGAGCTATCCCTACAGTCATCTGGACTGATGCTAACATCATTTTGCCTTGAATTTGGGTTTGACTGATCCTGCAGCCCTACATTAATACGATCTTTTAATTCCCCTATTTTCTGGTAGAGATCATCCATCTTGGGGTTTATGTATTCCACAACATAGGCCTTCTGGTTCTCCTCAACCTTTTCCAACATAACACCCAATTCATGTTGATTCATTCTGGGTCCCTCTTCTAAAGAACTTGACTTGTCCCTTTTTACTATCTCCTCCCTAAAGCTATCCATTTGTTTCCCCAATTCTTTCCTAAGATTTTGGTCAATTTGTACACACTCATTGGCCATGCTTCCCTTAACTTCTCGTATTTCCTTTTCTAAGCCACTAAACTTATTTTTCATAGTGAGGGTTTGATCTACACAGCCCAAAGTGGCTTCCTTATATGAGTCCACTTTGGCTACCACCTCCTCTAATCTAATATGAATTCCTGCAGAAGTTATTTCGGCATTCTTTTCTATGCATTCTGATATGGATTGGGAGACCAAACCATGGACCTCATTCCTAACTAACTCAATTTCTCTCTTATTTTCTTCGATAGACTGCTCCACTTGAGCCTTTAATGACTGTAGTCCCTGACAGCCCTCCTGTTTGGTGACTTCCATAGACCTACACACTCCTTCTATCCTCTCCTCTAATGACACAAACCTATTTTTACACTCTATATTGGACCCTTCTATCCTAGTTTCCAAAGCGATGATCATTTGGTTGTTATTGTCAATAGAGTTCTCTAGATTTACCCTTAAACCTTCTATACTTTTCTCCACAGATTGACCTATCTTTTGTTCTAGATTTTCCATCCTTTGCTTACTATCTTCTCTTAGACTTTCTATATTTTGCTTACTATCTTCTCTTAGACTCTCTATACTTTTATTATTTTTCTCTATCTTTTGTTCTAGATTTACCATACTTTGCTTACTATCTTCTCTTAGACTTTCTATATTTTGCTTACTATCTTCTCTCATACTTCTGAGCATCTGCATTATCATGTCCATGTCTGATGGTGCCATCTTTGCTATTTGAGCCTGGCCCACTTCTGACTCCTCATCTACTTCCACACTTGAGGCCGTATTATTGCTACTAACATTAAAGGCATCTTCCTCTACTTCCTCTCTTTCCTCTTGTGTTTTTAAGAAAACCTCCCCATCCTCTTCTTCAGTATGAAAACGATCACTGATTCCTGGTATTGGGGCACCTTCCTCTTCCATAACCTCTTCCATACTATAATTTAGTTCACTCATGTTATAAAACTATATATATCCCATCTGTACTTCCCTGACCATCAAAAATCCACACATCTTCTCCCTGTCTGACACCTATTCTGACCAACTGACTGATTTGATTTTCACCTTATTATGCATTTACAAATACAACAAAAAAAAATTTTTAATATCCTTATTTAATGAACTACACAACAATAATCTATATAGTGCATGTCTGTCTGTAATAGCCCAAATTATACATTCATCCATTCTCCCAGAAATCCGACAGATATTGACAGTCCACAGAATGACTAGCAGTTCACAATCTTGAGATAAATAAAAGAATTCAGTCACAGCACTATAATCACACAATGCATCACGAGCACTCAGAAGATCATCCCAATTCGATCACTATTAACTACCACAACCCTTGATTGAATGAAGCAAACTCTGTTGCAATAAAAGATGTATTTTAAGTCTTAGGGGCTAAGATAGATAAACTATGCCTTGCTCTCTCTCTTGGAGTCTTATGTGGCAAGTATCAAGGAATGCCCTGCTTATTATAGACTACAAAAACGAAACCTTGCTCTCTCTCTTGGAGACTTATAGGCTGATATCATGGCAGGACTACTGTTAACTGCTTCATGATAAAATAAGAATAACATATAACTGGATTGGAAAACTATGCCATGCTCTCTCTCTTGGAGACTTATAGGCTGATATCATGGCAGGTCTGCTGTTAACTGCTTCATGATAAAATAAAGATAACATATAAATTGGGTTGGAGCAGTGAATGGGTTTGATCATTCATAAGTTACACGAAATACATAGCATTCTCAAGGCAATGACAAAACTCTCCACTCATCATCAAAACTGCAATCTAACCAACCAAACTCCAACGATCAACCATCCAATCAAACCTCTAAAATCATAGACTTTTTACAAAATGAACTCCCCAAACACACATGAGACTACTATTCCATAATTCATCACTATTACTATGCCTATCCTATCTGGCAATAAATTATTTTAATGTTCCACAAAAAAAAATCTATTATTTATTTCACCTTTGTCTTAAGTTGTGATATTCATCTCTATTTTCAAAATTGATAAAAAAAAAACAAGCTGTTTTATGGCTGTACCCATTTTATCATCATCAATGAAAAATTAAATCATATTAAACATCATCATCTAAAATAAGACTGTTTGGCCAAGAAAATTTTGTAAGACAAAAAAAATTTTTACTGAAAAAAAAAATTTTACTAAAAAAAATTTCTCTATTTTTAACCACACATCTCCCATCATTCTATAGACTCTCTTTTTCAGGTATATGGCAAAATATCAGGCCCCAGTTGGGTGTCCATTGTAACATAATTAAATGAATCAAAAAAAAGATATTACCATACCTGAGTAGTCCATAGAATGATCATAAGTAAAGGTTCAAAATATAACACTATCAAGAATTATTATAAGCAAATTATTAATAACAAGTATTATAGCAATGTATTATGAAATCACGTGAAGTGAGTACACTAGTAATTCAATAAAATATAACTCAGGTATACAGGCAGTAGGTTTTATCCACTTTCATTTCTTGGTTTGATGTTAAGTGCATGTTTAAACAAATACTAAGTGAATATGGTCTAGCAGGGCGCCACTAGATTATCTGAATCTAGACACGGTTATATCTGATAACCTTTCACATGTACCGGGTTTGAATCCCTTTTTGGTACTTTATTTCTAATAAAAATGAGAGATTTTGCTTTTTGAGCCATATCACTATAAGCACTAATAGTTAGGTAAAAGTAAAACATCTTTAAACCAAAGTGGAGTTCATTGAACATAAATCATTTCTCAGATCTTAACATAACAAATGTGTTTCAATATTTTTATAAGTTCACTAGCTCAGATTATATATAACTAATTTAGGATGGCAATTCACTCATCCTTGCATGAAATAGATGATGGGATGTGGTTATAATAATACTAAGAAATCACTAAATATTATAAAATCAATATTTATTTATGGCCTTTAAACAGTTAAACAGCTCATTAATTAAAACGTTGATGACGATGATGATGATGATAATAATAACGATAATGACAAGGGTTTCAACTACAGCTCTAGGACTAAGCCTAAACATAAAACTAAATTTTATAAAGAAATTCATAATTATTGCTTAATTTTAGCATATTTACTTATATCTTAAATAACTAATATTCAACCATTGATGATGATGAATAATCACACTTAACAAAGACTACACTTAATGAAATATATACGCCTCGTTTAATAAAACAAACTAATATTTATTACTACATTTCTAACATATACATAAAAATTTCTAGATAAATATGAAAATTGACATGAATAATAATAATAATAATTGATTATATAACAATCCTCAGATTAATTTTAAGTTCTTCCCCCTTTCCCTTCAAATGTATTTTGTATTAAGTTGGACGTCACATTGACCATGATTTTCACTCCATGAGAAAAGTATTTAAAAAAAAAATATTATCTGCTCATTGGCACACATACTTTAAAAATCCAACATGTAAATAGAATGTAAAAAAAAAATGTTAGTAAAATTGAAAGAGCAAGTTTTAGAAAAGAGTTTTAAATTATTTTCTCCCCCTCCCTTCCAAGCGCTGAAATCTATACTGAACTTGAAACAAAATAATCTAATATTCTAATACTACTCATTATTTCACATTCACTCCCAATTATACACATATAAAAATATTATTATGTATGTGCGTGTTTTATCCCATAATAACAAAATATTATTAAAAACCAAAATAATAATAATATATCAGTTAAAACTAAAATCATAACACCATAAAAAAAAATTGTTTTACACATTAATATTGTAAAATTAATAAACAAATAATTTTCATACATTCAAGGTCATTTATGAAGCTCAAAGTTATTTTTAGTAAGACATTCTTGTTTTTAATTGATCTGAATAGTCTTTAAAAGTTCTTTAAATAAAATATACCACTTTATTGCTAAAATGTTTATTAAGACTGATATCATAAAGAAAATAGATATAAAAAGTCATATTACCGATCTTTTGTTTGTGGCGAATTTCCAAGGGTTCAAACTTGTCTTGTATAATGTTTATATTTCTGCAGCTACTATTTCCGTTTTATGTGGGAACAATCTCTTTCTTGAGGTGTATAACTATTTGATGATGATGACTCTATTGAGGTTATTTGCTTTAGTGGACAATTTGGAAATCATTATATTAATTTTTCTTCTCTTCCTGTCAAGCATGTGGATGAAATACAGCAGTTGTTTTCCCATTTGTAAATTTTCTTGAGTTTAAAATCAGTTGTTGTAACAATTAATTGGACTTGATGATTAATATTTATCAGTAGATTAATTCATCTTCTTTGAATGCAGGTGAATGCTTTCTTCCTTCTATTAAAAACATCTTATTTCTCTGGTCAGTTGAAAGGTGTAGAATATTATTTTAGACACATCTTTTCTTTCCTATGTGATGTGCAGCTTCCCCAGATGGTCCGGAACCGATGGGACATACATATAATTTTTCTAGCAAGACATTTTTTTATATTTTCAGCATTCAATTTGATAGTTTAATAATCTGAATCAATCACAATAATCTTAATAATAATTCAAGACAGCTTTTTATATCCAATTTTTAGCTAACTTAACCAATCAGAGATAGCATCACTTGCTATTTTTGGACAAATTTGTTTTAATTAGATCTCTAATTTATTTTCAACTACATTATTTTTCAACTGAAAAGTTTAATCCTTTTTCCAGACACTTTTGTTTAATAAAAAAAAAATAGACTCAATCCTTATTTCCTTTCTTTTCTTTTTTTTTCTTTTTTTTAACATCCAGGTAACACTTCAAATCTTTGAGCTTCCTTCTTTAGATCTTGAGATAAGACAATTTCAAAATTAGAGCTCTGACCCATTATAAGCTTCCAAAGTGAAAAACAATTATTTACAAAAAAAAAATTGCTACAAAGATCGATATCTGATTAAACAGATTTCCTCTTTTAACAAAAAAATTGTACAAAAAAAATAATTTGACAGATTTAATACTTCCTTTTCTTTCAATATTTAGGAAATGTAAATTTTTGTATGTAATGTACACACATCCTTCATTCTTTCAAATCATTCATAAACTAACCTTAAATAATATGATTGCTAGCTTAGTAATTATAACCCAATTATTTAATTAAATCTGTAACTTTTAAATCCCACTTATAATTAAAGAAAAGCAAAATAAAAGTATAGAATAAAATATTAGAATTGATCAAGCATAGGTTAGTTTTAAAGAAAGTTAAAATGTTTAATATTTGAAATATAAAACAATTAAATAATTTACACATACATTGCCTATATGTATGCATTATAACTTTGCTTTTTAAAAAAAAAATTAAATATTAAATAGTTTAAATGTGTGTATTACCTTTCTATCAACACACAAACAAGTAAAGCATGTAATTGTTGACCCATTCTTTCTCTGTTTAAAGCTTTTAGAACTGGACCTTGTAGGGTTTGAACTTGGATGCCCTACAGCTTCATTTATGATTATATAAAAATGTGATGATGATTTTTGGTTTACCTTTTCTACATGCACATTACTATAAATTTAGCTAGTGACTAAATTGTAATGGCACAATATATATAAAAATCGGTTCACATAAATAAAAATTACAATTAAAGTGATAAAAAAGTTTTATGATAGATGAAAGAAAACAAACGCCATTAATGATAATTATATATGCTATAAAAGAAAGATAAGAGGGATTAGTTTAATGAAATAATATAGTTGATATTAATGAAATAATATAGTTGATAGTAAAAAAAGAAAAAAATATACGTTATAGATATAGTAAAATAGGTGTGGGTAGGCATTAGGGTAGGAATCAGCATGCAAGTTATTGGGGGGAAATGTAGTGGGAAAAGTTGACTGAACACTCAATGTTTGATTATAAATTAAATAAAATATTAAGATATATGATATAAAAAGTGTTGAGAATATTAAAAGATAAGAAATAAAGCCAAAATGGAGGTTCAAAATAATGAAATAGAGAATAGTGAGATCATAGCTTTATTAACCAGCATGCTTGAAAAACAAAAAGAAGCAGCTGAAGAATATAAAAAAATAGCAGAACTTAAAGACCAATATAATGAAACAAACAGAAAATTTCAGGTGAAGACTGAAATGCTTGAAAAATTTAAAGAATAGATCAGTATGGGCCTTAATAAAATAAAAGAAGAAATTAGGGAAGAAATAGAAGAGATTAAAACACAAGTAGAGAATAAAATAGAGACTTCTTACCAAGTAATAGAAGAAAATAATAAAGAAGATAGAAAAGTAATTGAAGAGATAAAAGTTGAAGTTATCAATGTAAAAGTAAATCAAATGAATCATAGTCAAAATAGCCCTCAAACCGAAATAAAAAATCCAGACCAGTTGAATGTGAACATGCACATTACAAATAACTCCATGAGTCATCCTGAAAAAACTTCCAGCTGATTTACGAAGGCCCATATAGTATAGTCCATCAAACTGACTTCAATGCCTTTGTGATAGCCAATGGCAATATAGAAAAAGGAATCTTTAATGCCAGGTCACTAAAATTAATTGGAGGGCCAAATAATAAAGAACTGCCTGACAAAAATTAAAAATATGTGTAATTGGTGGATTCGCTAGCTTGACTAGTTATTATCGATCTTGGACTTGGAATAATGAAAATGCTTAACAAAGTTTAATGAAATAAAATAAAATGATAAAAAAATAACAACTTAGAATTTTTTAAAAAAAGTGTAAAGTTAGTTTTAATAATGAAAAACAAAAAAAAAAAGGGTGACAGAAATAAATTCTTAAAGAACTTAGTGTGAAAATGTTAAATCAAGTTATGTTAAAACCCTCGATTATGTCTTCTCGATTATTGAGATATTCCAGCTCACAAGTCTAAAAGATAGTGGAGTGTGACACAAACAAAATAAATGTATAAAAATCAAAATAAACAAGCAAAATAAAAATGTTCTTCATCCCCTCCAACTTGATCCTCATTTAAATTTTTATTACTGTTTTGATTGGACAAAATGGGCAACTTTTATTTCTTTTATTTTATTCCATCATCTACATTACTCTTTTCTATAATTATCAATTAAAATTTTTACAACATCCTATATTTTTGCAGAAAACACATATATTTTATTCAGTTGAAAGCAATTGTTATCTTCCAAAACATTAACAGAAATATATTTTTTAATATTTTACGTGGCTGATCTTGACAACATTTGCACATGATTTCTGGTTTTGGTAGTTAACCAAATGCTGTTAATAGACATTTTAGCACTCCTTTTATCTTCTAGATTGCTTTTCTAGTGTAAAATAACCATTTGCTTTAACTGTCCCAGATGTATATAGAGATTAACAAATCTAGAATGTTTCCAAACAAGAGTAAAATCTTACACTATAGTTGTAAATGCAACTTCATTTGTATATGGCTCAAGCTCATCTAATATTCATAAGAGAAGCCATTTATTACTTATTTTAAAGCCCATGTAAACCAAAATTTTTTAAGTCAAATATTTGTAATATATCATTATGTATAATTTTTAGTTTTTTTAGTTAAACAATTACCTTTACTAAAGTCTTAAGTATCCCTTTTATTTTCTCAATTGCATCATCAATGCAAAATGATTATTTGCATTAGTTCTTATAGATGTATTTGGGGATTAAAAGATATATCAAGTTTGCAAACAAGAATAAAATACATAGGGGTCAGCCAATATGACAGGCCATTTTGCAGTGGCTAAGCAATCTCAGATCTAACAAATAAAAATGTGCTGAAAAGTTTATTAACAGCAATTGGCTATCGTATTTAAAACCAGAAAATTATATATATACATCATTAAATCCCAATATCAATAAGTCTCCAATTTCAATCTGTTGTCAAGGCAACCTCTCTTTAAACTATATATATTTTTGAATTATAGAATATGTAATTAACATATTCATTCAGTATACTGAATGTTTAGAGATTTGAATTTCAATTCTCCACTTCATCTCAAACAATGGATACACATGACCATACATATGTGAAAAATATATGTATTTGCCATAAGTAATATATAAGAATATATTCTTCCAGAGTATGTATGTAATTGTCACCAATTATAGTAATAAATCTCAACAATATTTAATATTTTGCTGAGCCAGGCTTTTATTGCAGGTATCCTTGTCAAAGTCTGGACTACACTGAACATTAGAATGCACATTAACATATCAGCATATAAACATTAACAAAGCTAATCACTCATTATCATTGTTATTAGTCTATTTGCATGTGTGTAATTGTAAAAGGATCCAGCAGTTGGCTATGTCATCAGACTAAATAACCAGTTTTTTGTTGAAAGAAATATACAGTTAATGAATACAAACCAGCACTAGATTGGTTCAAGAGCACTATTTGTATTTAGAAATATGAAACCTGAATCATGCAATGTAGGTAAAAGGAAATAATCTTATCTATAAGGTCACAAGCTAAGTATTTTTATTTCAAGTGTAAGCTTAGGTCATAAAAGCTATTCAACACTTTACATATTCTATAGTCAAAATATAAATTGATTATTTATTAATGTTGTTTTGTATAAGGAACACGAAATATGTTTGTTTAATAGCATTCTGTCTAATCTGGATTATATATACACACAAACGTGTGCTATACTCCACTTGTTACCATTGGGTAAAATATAGCTCCTAGTTCTACTGTGAACTGTGGAAGGGCTCATAGATACCCTTATAGATTTCCCTATGACTTTCATCTGTAACTTGGCAGCCTGCCTTGTGAATAGGTATAGTGACACTTTTGGCTGAACTATGACAGCTTGACTCATGTCAGCATTTGGTTTTAGCAGCTTTCAGTCCTGAGCATGGACTTGCCTTGCTGAGTTACACATTAGCTTTGGTAGATATTGTCTGGAGAATGTATATAATGCTGATCAGGTTTAAAAGTAGTTCTCTGAAGAATATATATACTACTGTTTATGTTTAATGGAAGTTGTCTGATTCTACCTTCAAAAAGACTGACTATTTGTTGCCAGCTCACCACCCTGAATAAAAACATTCAGATTCTGTGAGCAACATCACCTATTGGTCTGTTCTTGCCATTGTCTATGCTTTATCCTATCTGTGACACATAGGATCATGGAGAATGAAACCTCAATCTGATCTAGAAATAAGGGGACTAGTCCATTATTTGAAGGTAAGATGAGATATGACATTCACCCCCTGGCTAAAATTACTCCTGGACAACATAGGGATGCAGGTGCATTGGTAGGCATCTGTTTCATCTTGTTTGGTGATCTTCTCAGCAGGTCCAGGATTGGCATCTATGGATCTCAGAACTGTAGATTCACTGCAGCTGGATGATAACTCATCATTGTTGACTTGCAACTTTTTGTTATCTGATGAGGATTTGCTGATAACTGGTCTTGGAACTACAGGTTTATCACAATTGGCTGATAGCATGCTGTTAATGTACATATTTTAAAGATTAACTATATTTTATTCTTCTTGTTTTATACATATATAATGTTAATGTACACAAACAATATAAACTGTCTTTTGTTTTTATTTGATTCAATTATTAATACATATTGAAACCAGTTGGCTTACATCACACACACTAATATAGTGTATGTGAATATATATATGTAAAATAAAGAAAAGTAGAAATAAACACAGACAAAAATTATAGTAGATATTTTCTACATTTACTGAAATAGAAATAAATACATAATAACTCTGATTTAAAATATTGTTTTATAAATTAAACTTTTAAAAGGTCTGAATAAATATAAATATTGTATTATTATTATTATTATTATTATTATTATTATTATTATTATTATTATTATTATTATTATTATTATTATTATTATTATTATTATTATTATTATTATTATTATTATTATTATTATTATTATTATTATTATTATTATTATTATTATTATTATTATTTTGAAATGTAAAAACACCATACTTATTTTTGGAATTTTTGAATTAAATAAACAAATTTTTTATCTATTAGAAATCCCCTAAGTAAAAACATGTATATGTTTTTAAAGGGTTTAGAGAGCTAAAAATAAAAACTCTGTTTTTAATCAAAGTGTTGATAACACCTCAGATGATTTTATAAAAAGAGCTGATAAAAAATATCAGCCGGTCTGGGTGATGATTTTTGAAGAGAACAGGTCAGCTGCAGAGTTGGTTACAATATTTTGTTGCAGCTTGTTGAAGTTTGTAGCTGTTGGTTTTAGTAGACTGTATAGTTGGCAAAATAGCTACTATGAAGTAATATGGTTGAAGGCAGAGCAGTAAATTCAGGAACCGGTACTGTTTTCCTGGCAGGAGTTTGAATTTACATTGAGAAAATGACCCATTTCTTTGTGCTGAAATTCATAGCCTTAAACAAGGAAGACGGTTACCTGCCTGAAATCCATCAAACCAAGACAGCTGTTTGCCTGGAAAAATCATAGACAGAAAGAGACCAACTACAGACCAAGATTTTACATGGATTATGTACCTTTACCTGATAGTGACAACAAACTTGGATATTTTTATGATGGATTAAAAGAACCAGCTTGCCCAAGAAAAACCATCAGTGGATGAAAAATTAATTATATGTATGCTATTTCAGCGATATGCAGAGAGGCACACATAAACGTATATATAGCTGGTGAGTTATTTAAAATAATTCTTATATTTAAAAATTTATATATATTTTTGGATTGTATAAAACAATATTATCTTTCATTTATTAAAAAGAGAAAAAGAGACATTTTTAAAGTAAAGCAAACAAGCAAATAACTTCATGTATTAAAAGAAAGAAAAAAGTGATATAAACTAATCGATAAAGAGTGGAACTTACTATAAAATAAGAAAAGCAATTTATACATTTTCAACAACGAGTAATTGTGAAAATAACTTTTATTGTCATAACAAGTATGTAAATTTTATGAAATTATTAATTATAAAAGTATTGTTATTTATTGTGTGACAAAATTAAATTTGTTAATAATCTGTGCGATTCTATGTACTTGTTGTAGTAACCTAGCATAAGTATTTGTATTATTTAAAACATAATTTAAAAGCTTAATCATGTATTATTTTTATGTAAAATTTAAATATGTTCAGAAATCACATGCATGTATGTATGCGTATATCTGTCAATTGTATTGCAGATACCAATGCTTGTCAATTATAAGATATATGTACAATTTAATCAATTTTTTTTGTTAGTGAATATTAATTGTAAATTATAAATCTCGCGTTTGTGTGGACATATGTAAATCAATGTAACAATTTAAATGTTGAATAGTAATTATTTAAATCTCAATGTGATCATTTGAAATTTTGTATTATAATCAAAATCAGAAAATTCATGCACATATGTGTGCGTATATATGTCAATTGTATTATAAATAACAATGCATGTCAGATAGACACTTATGTGTAAAATTCTGATCATGTTTCTAAATTAAATATTAATTCAAACATGTTAATTTTGTATCAAGGCACAAGCCTGTGTGCTGAATGGGTTTTAAGTAAATCTAATTTATTAATCATGTAACTCAATGTATACTTTTCAAAATCAGAACCCTCATAAGACCATAATCATTTATTTTTTTTTGTTAATAATAATCTTGTATTTAATTATTAAAAATTGTTTTTATCATCTCTTGGTCACATACAGTAATAGAGCTTGTGTTCCTGAGCTAGATTCAGACATGGTTAAATGGGGATATGTTTAGTGCTTTGGGCATCCAGAGATGATCATCATCATCCTGGTTGGCACAAAAGAGGATACTCTTTAAAGCCCATGCACTATCTTTTATTTTACTTTACTTTAGTCTTATTAAAAGTTAAGTTTATAGTTGGCCAGTACATTAATAGTACTTTAGTGGACAGAGCATTGATGATGATCAGCATGCTTTAAATGTCCCAGCATTATTGTTCTATTTCTGATTATTGTGTATTTTAATGGATGGGCACTAAACTGGTGCATCCAAGTTATGTTTATATAATTGCCCAAGCTGGCAAAGGCTCAATAGTTAGCCTGGTCTGAAAAAGACCCATTTTCAATCCAGCCACAAGATGGTCTGTTGATTTTATTCTGATTTATTATAATGATTTGTTTATTACCATCAATAATGATTATGAAGAGTATTTTACTTATACTGATATTTACTTTATAATGGTTGATGATTAATTATATTTGTAGTTGCTCTTCTGAGTTAGCTTCTGATCTCTCAATGTTCTCAGAGATTTCTAATCTCATTTTATTATTAAATATATCATTACTTATATACTTTTGTGGATTATTTATATTTCATTAAACTCCTTTTTTTTCAATACCCCCATCCCTTTACAATATGGAGAGTATAAAGGTGAGAAGTTTGATGACAGAAAGATTTAAATTTAAAATTAAGACATTTAAAATTCTACCTTCTCCCACTATTAAAGACAAACCCATTTGTTTGGTATATTACAGAATTCATTTTAGCTCAAAAAAAACTTTCATTCACCTTCTACCAGTTTTCTATTTGAAGAGAAAGAAAAAATGGAGAGAGATTAAGGGGTAATACATTGAGATCTTTGCCTATATAAATTGTATATTTAAATATTTAAATCTATAGGCGAATACGTGATTAAACAATGATATTTATTATTTAATTATGCGATGAGTAAGATGCGAGTCTATACATGTGTCTGTTTAATTTAATGATTTAGAAAGGGATGGGGCAGGGTATCTGATTTTAATGCCATAGTAGCATATAATGATTATATGTCTCATCAGAAGTATATTCTCTTATTCTTCTCCTTCACTTTCTTTGCATATCTTCATATAATTATATATATTGCTTATGACACTCTATTCATATAAACATTAATGCAACAAATTTTCTTAAAAACTTCTTTATTTTCTTACGGTTTCGACTGTCCATATATGTCTTGTAAATTTATATGTATGTGTATGAAGAAGATGTGTATATTTATGTATGTATATGGGTATTTTATATATGTGTAAAATGATGGATATATACATATATATATATATATGTGTGTGTGTGTGTGTGTGTGTGAAATGATGATTGTATATTTATATTATTCAAATCTTGTAGCTCTTATGAAGACTGCTGGACAGTCAAAACCGTAAGAAAATAAAGAATTTTTTAAGAAAATTTGTTGCATTAATGTGTATATGAATAGAGTGTCATAAGCAATATATATGATTATATGTCTCCATAGGAAAGTAATCAGGTTTTGATACTAGAATCAGTTGGACTGCAGTCCTTATAGCAGTACTTAGTGACAACATTAATGTCTTTCTATATTTATTTTCCAAATTATTTCATCAAGCCATTTTGCAAATACTTGATTCACAACAGTTACCTGAAGTTAACTCATATTAAATGGGCAAACTGTCAGAAGCAATGAATGACAGGTTACTGAAGCTTATTTCATTATTAAACTCAGGTCATGCTAAGGCAAATGGGTTCCTACAAAAATAGTGATTATTACGACATGGCCAGCCATCCCTAAATCAAATTTGGCAGAATGATGAAGATATTGTAATAGAGACATGTACTTATATATATATATATACTTTCATTTAGTATCAGTTTAGTACCATCTTTTATAGTAATAATGTTTATGGGTTCATGCACTGTGTGGTATGCTATGAGTTTATTGTTTAGTATCCATTATAGTTTAACATTTTTCTTATGAGGCCAGACTTTTATGATAATCTCTCTATTATCTTATTTAATTAAAAAAAGGGGTATTTACCCTTGCTAGGTATATGTACTATAGACAATTATGCATATATGTACCATAGACAATTATGCACATATTCTCTGCCTAACTGAAACCAAGTTATTCTCAATAATTTGTATCAATGTTTTTTGTTGTAAAATATTGGAAGCCATACATAATCTTATATAAACACATGGGAACACTCTATTTGTGGTATATATTTGTATAGGATGACAGGTAGATTTCTTTATTTGATTGAATAAATTATAATATGTAATATTAATGTGTTGTGGTTGTCCATCACTATAGTTGATGTGGAATTCCAACTACCATCTCTAGCTAGGATTCCTTAAGAGCCTCATCTCTACCTGATCACCAGAATATACAGAAAAAATAGCTCTTGTGGTGTCAAGGGAGTAAATTGATTAGATATAATTTGGAGATGTGGATAGGGTTTAAAACTCCTTAGCTATATCTTTGGGTCTCCTTAAAGCAACTATGCTTTCTGACTATTACAATATGTATTTAGATTATAAAACTTGATTTTACATAAAGCTAGATGGTTTAATAAATTTAAATCACATAATAATAGCCCATGCTTATCAACACCAGGAATTTTTAATCTGTTGTCAAGGCAACCTCTAGAAATCTATTTTTTCTTCATAGAGGTTGACTTGACAACAGAAACAAATACTTCTTCAGAACATCAGGAAGTGCTGCAAGACTTATCAGATGAAAGTAAAAAAGTAGGACTAAATATAAAAGCTGAAAAGACTAAAATAAAAGAGAAATATAAAGATTGATAATGATGAATTACAAAAAAGTAACTATTGAAAATATCTTGGTCAGGCATTAACACAAATAAAAACATAATGGATATCATTAATCATAGAATTAATTTTGGATAGAGTATTTTAAATGTGTTTTACAACTTCTTACTTACAGATAAAAGATTTGGACATTTAATAAAAAATAGAGACTTCAGACTACTCAATAAGTATGAAGAGATGTAAGTTAGGAATAAAAAATATTATTCTATTGCTTGAGAGTTCATAAAAAAGTTGAGCACTGAAAGTGCCAGTACCAGAATTAATCCTAGGACTACTCATCCCAGAATATGACATTTTACATTTGAACCATTGTACTAAACAACACAGGGCTATACTAATGGCAGTAAGAAGGGATTGTAAATGGTTTTATATGGGTGAAAGAATAGACAGATATTACTGACATCATTAAAAATATTAAGAGACTGAAGTGGAACTGTGTTGAACATATTTTTAGAAAAAATAAGAGATGGACAATTGAAGGCTTTTAAACTGAATCCCAGGGGCAGAATACATAGAAAGAGATTATATTTGAGATGGATGAAATAAAATATTTGTTGATGTGTTGTGGAGAAGAGAAAGCTAGAGATCATTGAATCTGGGTTAAACTTGGGGAGAGTTTCATCATGCCATGGACCAGTAATGATCAATATATATTCCTTTAATAATTTAAGCAAAATTTTCAACAATTATGTAACCAGGCAATAACCAATTAAAACTGCTAATGCAAAATGAAACTATGGTGATCTAGTAATAACAGTCGTATTTGAGTAAAGTCATGAAATGTATAATTCTCATATTTTTCATTTATATTCTCTTAGTATTTACAATTAGTCATAAGCTTTTTTGACTATCACTATAATTTTATTTCTCATTCTTTGAGCACATATAGTTCATACTGAATAATACATGTAAAGGCTCTTCAATATCTTTATAGGTAAATATTAAATTTTCGTAAGTTTTGCAGGACATTATTAGAGACCTCTATGTATTAATAAATTTGCCTTTTATAAACAGGTTTTATATATAAAACAAATTAAGCAGATATTTTGAGATTTTTAGTGTCGAATACTTTCCCTCATTATTGGTAAAACCTCCATAATATTAATTATGCTTTCTTATGGGATACGTTTTGGAAGCTAGGTAAATATTACAGACAGATATGAAATGATGAGCTGAGTGAGTTAAAGATTAACCAATTAAAAGTGATCACAATATCCAAAACTACATAAAAATAAATCAAATCATTATCTGAATTTGAACACGTGATTATGGGCACGATAATCATTAACTAATGTATCACTTAATTCGAATATTTTATACAATACCATTTAATAGCTAATTTTAAAAACACGTAAGGTTAGTGAGATATAAATATAAATTATATGTCATTTTATTATATTGCTAGCAGTGACACCGATGCATCTGTCTATCTTATATATATATAGTTTTATTTTAGTTGTCACGTTAAAAGTTTTAAAGATTGTATATTTTTACAACGCCTTTAAAAAAATAACTTTGAAATCGAAAATTGATTCTATTTTACTCTAATTTTACAAATTACATCTTTCCGGGACAATAAAAAAAAGAAAAAAGGATAAAACCCACTTCTAATGCCGGATGTAGGTTTGGTGAAATTGTCGAGTAAAGTGATGTTTGTGATTATTCACTGAAGCAAGCGACTGAGTAATTCTTACGTGATATATCTTCAAAAACATTATTTTTGAGTTTTGTTTTATAGACAAATATCTGCTATAAAAGTGCGCACACACTTTTCACTACGTGTATACGTGCTCACAATTAAAATTCTATTTTTATTAAGAAAAAAGTTTTCAAAGTATTTTGAATATTTATTCAATTGAAGCCGAAAATAACTTTATAAATATTAACTAGTCCTTAACTAATTCACAGTTCGGATTTTCTTGGTGAAGAGAGTTTTATAAATTTTATTAATGTGTAATAGAATTGGTTAATCACCTCATATCAATGTTTGAAGTATAAAATCGATTCCATAATTAATGTTACACAAATCATCGTGCACCCCATTAGTAAAACAATTTATGGTCACTAGCTTCAATGTTATATGAATTTTACTCTTTAATCAGAGATTACTGAGGTGAAGAATATCTTGCTATCCGTGATATAATGATTGTTTGTAGGTTTGTGATACTGATATTTTACTTGTAGTTATATTTTGATCTATTTCCATCATTCAGATGAATTGTTAAATATTTTAGAAAAATTCAAATTTTATTTATATTTCTTCCAAATATATTCATCTGTTAGCAATAATACAAAGATTAGAATAAAATATGCTTTAAGTGCTATTATTCAGTTCTCTTTTTCAGATGACAGACTAGCATGAGAATTAAAATACAATATTAGATTTAAAATATGTATAATATTAAAATGCGCATATCTTGAAATATTCATCATCATTTTAAACCACTAAACATCACATGATCACCATTCTTTATGCTTACACAAGCTCTTTAAACAGAGGCGAAACTTTCCACACAGTAACGTCATTCAGTGCAAGCCACAGTAATCAATGCAGTCAGGAAGGTTAATGTATAAAATCCTTATCTAGTGTCTACTCATCTAATATCCCCAGACTAATTTCTAGCTTGTGGCTTTCATCAGTGAGGATTGCATTAGATCCTAAGATCTAGGTGAAGTCCTCTCAGATCCAAGGGTCTTCACTGATAAAAGCCACAAGCTAGACACTAGTCTGGGGACGTTCAATGAGTAGTCACTAGTTATAGATTTTACGCACAAACCTTCCTGCATCATTGATTTCTCTGGCTTGCAATGAGTGATACTACTATATGAAGAGTTTTGTCTCATTTTAGTTGGATTTTTATGATGGACTATTTTCATCATTTATCTGGAAGAATAGCTCAAATGGTTAGAGCATTCTCTTAAAATTTAATATTCAAGAATCTAAAGAAATCAGATTCAATTCCCATGATAGTACAATGATTGGTTAGACCAGAAACACTTAAGAAGGGAGGAAAATGATATCACTCAAAACATTGCTTTAAAAAACTAAGCTGCGCATTATTACAAATAGTTGTATGTAATTGAAATGTTTAACTACAGTTCAAAATTTTTCTAAAGACATTCAACATTTAACGTTAAATAACTACTGCTACTGGGAAAGTCAACATTGAGAAAGGTGTAAGACAGGGTGACTCTATTTCTCCAAAACTTTTTACAGCAGTGCTGCAAGAAGTATTTTGTGGATTAAAATGGGAAGCTAAAGGAGTGAAAGTAAATAGAGATTATTTAAGTCATTTGGATTTTGCAGATGATATAGTTGTTTTTGCAAATAATGCTTCAGAGCTTCAGGAAATGTTGCAGGAGTTACAGATGATTGTAGGAAAGTAGGACTAAAGATAAATGTTAAAAAGACTAAAGTAATGTTTAATGGATTTTCTCAAAATATGAAAATTAAGATTGATTATGATGAGTTAGAAGTTAACAGTTACAAATACCTTGGTCAGATTATTAATACAGATGGAAACATAATGGATGAAATTAATCATAGAATTAAACTTAGTTGGAGTGCTTTTGGTAGAAATAACTTGATAGTAAAAGGAAATATGCCTATTTGTTTGAAAAGGAAAGTTTTTAATAAATATGTTTTACCAGTTCTTACTTATGGATCTGAGACTTGGACACTTAATAGAAGAGCAATACAGAGACTTCAGACCGCTCAAAGAAGTATGGAGTGATGCATGTTGGGAGTAACAAGAAGAGATCGAAAACGCAATATATGGGTAAGAGAACAAACAGCTGTTACTGACCTCATTGAAAAAATTAAAAGATTGAAGTGGAGTTGGGCTGGACATGTTGCTAGAAGAGATGATAATAGATGGACAATTGAAATCTCAAACAGGATTCCAAGAGATTGTAAAAGACCCAGAAAGAGACCACATGTGAGATGGATGGATGAAATAAGAAAGTGTGCAGGGATGATGTGGAGAAGAGAAGCTAAAGATCGGAGGAGATGGATTGAACTTGGAGAGACCTTCATCCTGCAGTGGATTGATAATGGTTGATGATGATGATAACTGGAGTTTCAAAATAAACTTTGAATATCTTATTAAAAAAATATTCTATTACTGCTTATTAATAAATTACCGCTTTACTGAACACATTCTTAATCAATAATACTTACGTATGCGTAAATGTAACTTATAAATTGTATATTAATAAAAACAATATAGTTCTCGCACTTACATTTACTGCTTTTGTCATGTGTTTCCATATTGTTTAAATTAGCTTTGGCATCTTACTCTAACCTCGGTGCTTTTAAATAGAACAAATAGGTAAAAAAAGGCAATAAAATCAATTTTACATTTATTTTTGGCAAACCTTGTATATTCGTTTTTTTTTCTAATCGTGTAAAGAGAAAAAAAGTTTATTTATTTTCTATAATTTTTTTTTATACAGATAAATTACAAATATAAAAAAATTACATCCAGAAGATATATTGACAAGTGGCACTTAAAGTCCTTCAATTCTTCTAAGTATGTATCGGTAGTTAAATCCATGTTTTGGGTTTTCCACGACTGTATAACTCAGAAGCAATTAATTCTATTTCTGAAATGTGAATGAAATATCTCTAGTTCTATTTAATCTATTGATGATTCATGTCTAGAAAGATCAAACCCAATGGCTTTATTGATAGTTCTGGAGAAAAGCTCAGCCTAACAAGAATCCTATTTTTTTTATATCATAATTCTTTTGTTGTTTGAAAAGTTTCTTGATTGAGAAACTAGAAAGAGGATCTTGATTTGAAATATATCTTAAATAGTGAAACTGTATTTTGATTCAAAAGTAATCGAATCTCCCTAATAGTATTTTTTTTGCACATAATAGTTCTATCCACAATGATGCAATTTCTTTTTTCACTTTATTTTATACAAAGGAGTATAAATAAAGCAACAACAACAACTAACATGAGAACTATGAATATGGTGCTCACCATGAAAAGTGCTGCCATCTGTATAATATAAAGAGAAGAAAGAAACTATTTCCATGTGGACAAACTTATGCAGAAGAATTACATATTCAAATGAAGGGACAATTATTAATAGTATTCTGCACATTTACCATGAATCAGTTTGTTTTGTGATTTTGGTAAAAGAATATATATCTAAAATAAAACTTCTAAACATCACATGATCACTATTTTTTACACTTGCTTATAACTGTTTTTAAGGCTCCTCACTGATGAAAACCACAAGCTAAAAACTAGCCTGGGGATATTGGACGAGTAAGCACTAGATAGAGATTTTATGCTCAAGACTTCTGGCATCCATTGATTACTCTGGCTTGCACTGAGTGGAACTACTATAAGGAGAGTTTTGCCTGTTTTAAAATAAAATTTACTGCAAAAGCTATTTGAGTGTTTCAATAATATTTTTTATAGTAGTAAGTAATGGCTGATTCTTTTACAAAACTTTACATATGAGGATACAAATTGCCGCACAGAATATATATAAAAAATAGTGTAATAATATATCCTTTTGATTTATAATAATTATTACACAAATATTGTGTAAAAATAATCATGAATCAATAAATCTTTCAGAAAATTACATTTTTAGTAATATCAATAATGTTCTTAAAATACTTGCAAAAAGTGTGAACACCAATTACAAAAAAAAATATCAACCAAAAAGAAGGTGGCTTAAAACTCTCTCATTTATGTTGCTTGTATTTGACTTTACTGGTTTCTTTTGATTTTTAAAATAAAAAATTAAATTATTTTCAAACAAGGAAAAATTACAAATTTAAAAAACAAAGTTAGTGAAATATCTCGATAGATGGTTATGCAAATGAAATTTTTAAAAGAATATGATTATAATGTTTTTCTTTGTTTTAGATTTTTTTGGAAAATGTCTCTGAGTTGATGTTCTGTAGGCTAAAGAAAGAGTAGATGCATGCAATTAAATCTATAAAGATCTGAAATCATCATCATCATCAACCATTATCAATACACTGCAGGATGAAGGTCTCTACAAGTTTAACCCATCTCCAATCTTTAGCTTCTCTTCTCCACATCACCCCTGCACATTTTCTTATTTTATCCATTCATCTCACATGTGGAATTGTCTCTGGGTTGATCTTTTGTAGAATAAAGAAAAAGTAGTTGCATACAATTAAATCTATAAAGATCAGAAATCATCATCATCATCATCAACAACAACAACCATTATCAATCAACTGCAGGATGAAGGACTCTACAAATTTAACTTATCTCCAATCTTTAGCTTCTCTTCTCCACATCACCCCTGCACACTTTCTTATTTCATCCATCCATCTCACATGTGGATAATGTCTCTGGGTTGATGTTCTGTAGGATAAAGAAAGAGTAGTTGCATACAATTAAATCTATAAAGATTGGAAATACTCTAAATATAATGGAATTATTTTTTGTTGAAGAAAACAGATGAAGGGATAGAACAATTCTCAGCAAAGATGTATTTCAAATGCTTAAATAAGAAAATTGAAATAGCTGATTAGAAGAATGCAATAGAGGTATTAATACTAAAAAACAAGATACAAAATATAATACTGCCAGTCTTTTATCAGTTTTATACAAAGTTTTTATTAAAATCACTATTACAACTCTTTCAAAAAAATTTAGAATGGAAACCAACCAAAGAAACAAAAAAACAACAACCTATATTTAAAAGCTATTTTTTTCATATTATATAGATCACATCCATGTATTAGAAAAATTATATAAAAGATAAATGAAGATGAGTTGGCATTATGCTTTGGATTGGCAAATTATAAAAAGACATTTGGTACTACAAGCATTGTTGTAAAAATTACTGATTTAGAGCAGGGGTGGCCAACTTTTGTGTTCATAAGATCTACTTTTTATTTTTAAAATGTGTTGTGATCAACTTGTTGTCATAGGCCTAGTCTAAGTGAAGGGTGGTGTTAAATACATACTATTTTTATATATCTACCCTAGTAAAAAATAACAATTATTTAATGAGCCAAAAAACTATGTCCGGGGAAATTAAAACAATATGAGTAATTATTAACAATATTTATTAATTCAAATTCGCTACATTAAATCAAGATTAAAAATATTATTTTCAATAATGATATGGCTTAGTGGACTTCATCTATCTAGAATTGGGGAAAAAATTAGAACAAAAACAAAAATAACAAAAAAAAACTTGAAAATCTTGACTGAATTTGTTTCACTCATTACCTGACAGCTCTTTCCAGATTGGCCTTGTGATCGACCAAAAATAGCTTTGCGATCAACCAATGGATCACGATCAACTTGTTGGACACTCCTGGTTTAGAGCATCAAGCAGTAGCCCCAGGATATTTTTAATCCTGAGGAATATTTCTCAAAGTGATTAGATTACATGGTGATAATAACTTTCAAAGCATATCACAATAGTTTTATGGAATTTATATTGTGTATTAAAATGAGAAGCAAAGGAAATAAAACTGCCATGGAGATTATTTAAATTGTCTACATATTCAAATAATGTGGTTTTTTTTTTTTTTTATAAATATGCTTCAGAGCTTCATGAATTATTAGGTGAAAACAAAAATAAGAAAATGAATTTAAATGCTAGAAAGACTTAAGTAATTAATGATCAGCAGTTTTCTGCAGAAAAAGAAAATAAAGATTTATAATAACCAATTAGAAGTTAATAATTACAAATACCTTAACCATAACATCAACACAGAGAAAAACTTAATGAATAAAATTAATTATAGAATTATATTTGCTTTTGGTAGAAATAATATTAAAAATATACTTTTGTGTCTTTAAAAACAAAAGATGCTTACAGACTTCAACTTTTAGAAATCAGTTTGATTACTAAGCTAAATTACTCAGAAAAATTATTGATTACCTCTTTTTAATGGTTCACATTTTTTAAAGCCTCTATGTAATGGTAAATTTCTAACTTTTTATTTAATCAAATTTATCTTTATTCTTTATTACAATTTCAGAAAGTTCAAAATATTTGTTAGATATATATGTTTACAAATGAAAATTATTCTTAAAAACATTATTTCAACTTGTCAAATATAAAAAAATATTGAACTAAAGCACCTATTAAGATTTATAAAGAATAATATTTTTTGTTTCTTGTGATGGTTACTGCATCACTAATTAACATATTAAATTAAAAGTAATCAAAATTGTTTAAACTTGGCTTTGTAAAGTTTAAAAACATTATTGTTCAGATTACTAAAGGCTAACAAAATTGTTTGTAAAATTGTATTTATAATTACAAAATAAAACCAAATAAATTTCTCTAGTCAATATAAATCCATTTTCATTCAATGAAGTACAAATTGTGGTCATAAATTATTGATTTCTTTTGATTTGTCTTCTTCTAAAAGCAAGTATTTTTGAAAAAGTCTAAATCCAATCACATTATTCATTTAAAATATTATATAAACATTCTGAAAAATAATTATAAGTATGTAAATAATCTATAGAAAATAAAGTTTTATTTTCAAAATCTAACAAAAAATAAATGCACTTAAAAGCTCTTGCAAGCAGCCATACATTATTAATTTTCTAAAAGCAAATATTTTCAAATAAAATTTAAAAGTAATCACATTATTCTTTTAAAATAATAAATTGTGACAGAATGGGTTCAAACCTGGTCACAACTAGCATGATATGTGTGGTCATTATATATATATAGTTAAGGTATATAGATTAATTATTATATTATGCAGTGGTGGATATACAAAATACGTATATATCTCAGAAAAAAAGGGGGAGGGAGTGCTCTGTCATTTTGAAATAGTATGTATGTGCATGTTATAGATATATGTATGAATGAGTTTAATTGTTGTGGAGGAAGAAAATGAGGGTTTCTTTCAGTTATATTTTAAAAGTCTAGAAATTTCTAGAAGAAATGGATTTTAAAACAAGAAAGGCTGATGGTGCTAAAAGCCTTGGGAAGAAATCAGAGACAGGAAGTGGAAAAAAAATGGAGGGGGCTATAAAAAAGAACCCATAATGCTCTTTCTCTTGTCCCTGCAGAAATTGATGATCAATGTAGTGGGATCATCAGTGCAGCAAAATTAATTTTATATGTTAATTTTAATGGCAAAAGAAATGGAAATATTAGGGTAAAAGCCTAATGTATCAGGCTCAAACCCCATCTATAACATTGGGAATGCTGCTATATTCAACAAGGAGAACCTCTCTGGATTTGAAGTAACTGCCAAGATCAGAACTGTAAGAAGATTTTCAAAATGGAGACCCCAGCTAGAATAAAGAAAGAAAAACCTCAAGATGGATTATATGCTCACCTGTGCTGACCTGAACTATAAAATCTTTATTCCACAAACTCCCCAGGGACGTGCAGGTAATATAAACTTTACATATTGAATTATTGTGTAAAAATGAATAAAAATAAAATGGAAAAAAAATCAGTTGCCGACTCTATAGATTTATGTAGAAGAACTCCATAAGAAAATTTTATAAAGAAATTGTTTTTTGTTTAAAGTGCGTAAACCTATTATAGCGATTATTGATTGAGACAACATTTGAATGTGATGAATTGTCACCAACTAAGTTTAGATGAAAATAAAAGAATATTGGAAGGGAGATCCCTTTCTGTCTCTCTGCAACTTTTAAACCATTTGTGAATTATAAATGTATTTGAAAGTGTGTGCATATATGTGTATATAAATCAAAATGTCAGAGCTGTAGTTTTCTATGTTAATGGGTTAAAAGTTAAATGATTCTTTTTATGTTTGATTACTGATACTTGATGTTTAGCATAACTTTTAATAAATATTAGTGATAACAAAATCATATGTAGAAATTTGTTGTTGGATTATTTTTTATATTCTTTTATTGTATATAAAAAAAGAAAAAATGCTTGTTTCCATTTATATCTACTCCCGACCATGATGCCACCCACCCTGAGCCTGAGCTAGCTAAGGGTTAAACCTCTCACATTTTATTAAAGACCATGACTTTTTATTAGTAGTCTCTCCCCTCGTGTAATTCTTATTTAACATAAGATTGAGACTTGGAATCGTCATGATGTTCATAAATACGCATTGGGAAACTGTTACATTAATTTGATAAATAAAACAACAATACATTTGCCTCGCAAAATGATATATATATAGGTGCATACATATACATAGAAATATGAGTATATACATGTCACAAAAGAGGGAAGAAGGGAGGTTTTGTTTTAAAATATTTCACAAATATTTTGTGAAAAAAATCATAAATATGTAATCACATCATTTTCAAAATCAAATTAAAAATAAATAAACTCAAAAGTTCCTGCAAGTATTGTGCAGAAAGTACAAGAAACAATCAATAAGTAATGTTGCAAACTTGATATTGTCTCATTTATAATAAGTTTTTCCTTATAATACTGACATCTTGAGAGTCTTTTTAGAATTAATAAATCACTATTATTTTAGTTCCAATTTTTGCTATTTAATGAATGCAAACTAGCAAATGAATGCTAAAAATAGTTACAAGAGAGTGAAATTAAATCTGAAAGAACAGTAGTGCTATCTGTGATAACATAATAGTGTGTCAACTCCTGGGAAGGGTTAATAATATTACTCCAGTTATAATAAATTATTATAAATAAAGACAAAAATCCCCAAAGCATCACATTATGCATTAGAATCGCCTTATAATGACTAAAATACATATGAGTTTTAATATAAAGATATGAAATAAACAAGAATCAAGGCAAATAAAAAAAATCAACTGGCTTTATTATTCCAGAGTTCCCTATAAGTTCAAACATCAGAAATTCAAACAAGGGATTTTTTAAAAATATATTTTTTAATTAAGGGAATGTATACATTTTAATTTACATTTTCTTTGCTTTAAGAAAAAAAAAGTTTGATTATACGTATAAGGTATATTTAGTAATTTTTTTTTTTTAAAATAGAAAATTTATATTTTTAACTTAACATTTTAAAAACAAAACATTTAAATAGTTTCTCAACTGAAGCAAAACTGAGCATTATCGTTTCTTAGTTTGTAAATCATTTAGACGAAAATAATGAAATCATTTAGATCATTTAAGTTTACTTCAACCTTAAAAATCAACTTCTTTCTTTAAATTATTTCTACTTTAAAAACAATCATCATCGTATAATAATCGTTTCAATTAAACGCGTAAATAATTTAAAAATAACAGAAACTAAATATTCACTCTAATTATCAAACTTTATTATTATTTAGATATAACGTTTAAAAAAATGTGACATTTCTTTTTTTATTTAAATTATTTTTTACTTTAAAAATGATATTTATAAAAATAAAAACTTTTAAACAAAACGCACAAAGATTTGTAAAAAATGTAACTGAAATTGAATATTCAAAATAATTATGATTATTTTTATTATTTAAGTATTTATCTAAACACAAAAAAAAAAACATTTTAAATTATTGTTCAAAAATGCCAGTTCATAAAAATGATAACATGATATATAAAACAAAATTTTTAAAAAAGTTATTATCAACGAAGAATATTATTTTTAGTTATCAATACAAGAATAATGATAATTTTTAAAATTCAAAGATGACACAGTCTATTATCCACAGAATATAGGTAAACTAAATATAAAGAACATGATAAAAAAATGAAAATTATAAAACAAATACATCTTAGAGATCATTTGTTCTTTCCATGTGTAATGGAGTGGAAGTTATTAAGTTCATCGAAATGGAAAGTGAGAAATAAAGTTGAATTATTTCATGTATGCATTTAATTAATAAAGAAACAAATACAATAATTTTTTACTTATTTAAAGTTTATATATAAGCTAAGGATAATCTGTAGTTTAATAAATGATTAGTGATAATCCTTGATGTGTTTATCTGGAGTGATTCATGTCAAAGTTGTGGGTAGAGAAAGTTTGACATTTGTAAATCAAAATGTAGAAATTTTCTAAAAAGTTATGTTACTATAGTGCTGCAGTTATACAGAAATAATGCTACTATTCACATAATTGAACTAAAAAGTTAAAAAAAAAACATTTTCTTCAGCTGACGCACAAAAAAAGCATGGATCACATTTTGTATACATAAAAATTAAATCTATATTTTTTCATTTACATAGTACCAAAGTGATGAGCATATTAATTTTAAAATAGTACATGTGGTCATGGTTAGAAATAATCTTAGTTTGACTTTTTATAAATTTTTATGTGTTTCTGGTTAACCATTCTGTACTGGTACATATTTATTCTCATTTATGTTCATGATTACTTTTTACAATTCATTTTACAACCTACTATTGATGGTTTGAATTGCCCTAGAAACCTTCTTCAGAACTTCTACTTATATTTTCAAATCATATTTCCCTGGTGAGAGTTTCATAAACTTTCAACATTTCATATTAATATTAAATTGTTTATTCTATATCAGAATATGATTTTCCAATAAAATGAATTTTAAAAAAATCATTATTCAACTTTTAAAATATTAAAAATATATTATCATAATAAAAACAACTATTCCTTTTTTTTATTATAGATATTTATGTTTAAAATGTGAATGAATAATTATCAATAAACTAATAAATCTATTAAATTAGGCTTTAAAATATCAATATTTTAAATAATTTTTACATTATTGCAATATATTTTAACAGATGGTTAGTGATGATATGTTAGTGATCATTTTGAAAAGGTATGATTATTAGATCTTCATAATTTGCTTTGTTAACATTATGCTACAATTATTATCTTCTATTTTTAAAAATTAAACATATACATGCAGAATAAATGTGGAATCATGTATTCTTTTGATTTTTAACAACTATTACACATTTTTTTGCAAAAGTAATCATAAATCTTAATAGACTTCACAAAAATAATGTTCTGATTATTCTAAAAATTTTCCCGAACTAATCTCACAAGGTATGTTGTAAACCAATAACAATGAAGGATACATCAAGGCATGGTAAATACTTTAAGTCATCAATTTTTTTGATTTTCCTGAAATTTTTAGATTGGTTTGGAAATTAAAATATCAGAATAAATCATACATGAACTTTGAAATTAAAAAAAAAAGAGATATTTTGATAGATGACTATAGAAGCAAGTTAACTCCAATGCTTTTTGTTCATTTCTTCCTGTAAGTCTCCACAGGATGATAAAAAGAATAAAATTACAAGTTAATATCTTTAACATAATATTTTTAATTTTACTACTGGGTTTCACCAAAAATAAGATCTAACCAGAAAATAAGCCCTAGCATAATTTTTTCAGAATGCTTATAATATAAGCCTATCCCAAATATAATCCCCAGATAAGATCATTAGGCAAATGAACAGGCTTCATTTGTTGAAGCACAACAATGTATGTATTGAATTATAAAATAATAAATGTATAAATATATAATATTGACATTAATGCTTTAAATAAATGATAATATACATTATAATGGTACTTCTATATTTTCCTGTTGAACATTTTCAACAAACATAATTTTTATGCATAGAAAAATAATTTCCTCTCAGTCAAATCTTGAATTTAAGATAACTAATTTATTAACTTTATGAATGATTTAATGAAGTTTTAAAATTTTAAGTACTTATTTTACTTATATTTAATATGTAGATTTAGAATGCTTGACTTAGTTTTAGAGATGGATTGTTGTAGTTGTTTAAATATTCAAGATAATAGAAAAAAATCACTTTTGTTTTTTAAATGTTTTGTTCCTCCTAAAAGAATTTAAATAATGCATGTGATGTTAATATTTAAAGTTTACATTAAGTTAAATCAGTCTTTTTCCCAAAGAAAAGTTTTAAAAAAGAATATCCAAGTTGGAATATTATGAGTAATTTGGAAAGTATTTAAAATGGCCACCCTTAATAATGGATGAATATGGTTGTGTTTACAGGTATCTTCATAATTCAATACACTGTGTGTAATAACAATCATATTTAATGTGGTATTAATACAAAAATGTTTTCTAAATTTTTATGGTTGCATTTCTTCATGACTTTTGTATGAAGAATTATTTTTAATAGTAATCATTTTTGTTACCACTCTTATCTCATAAGTCTTCAATTAACACTTGATTTAATGTAAATATATCAAATTTATTAAGCATAAACAGATAATATTGTAATAACGTGAAAGCTAAAACCTTCAACAGATACACCTTAACATGCTTCCGTGACAGCCAATAAGATGGAATAATGAAATCACATGGACCTCTCAATTCTCAAACACAAATCATAATTATTTTGAATATTCAATTTCAATTACTAAGTTCTGACTTGTGTTTGAGAATTGAGAGGTCCATGTGATGGCATTATTCCATCTTATTGGCTGTCATGGAAGCATGTTAAGGCATATCTTGATTTAATGGTAAATTTAAATGAAATAAATATCCCAGTGCATATCACTACCTGAAAATTTAAATATTCACAGAGGGTATTGCTGAAAAAACACATTTGGGAGATGGATTTAAAATTTTGAATAAATGTATATTTTTGCATATAAATAAATGTAAATTTTTTTGCATGAAAAAATAAGACATCTGCAAATAAGCCCTTAGGCAAAAATTAATATAAGACCCAATCTTATTTTCAAAGAAACATAGTACTATTTATATGACAATATATATATATAATTTTTATTTATGTAAATAATCTAAGCATTATTTTAGAAGCGCTGTGTCAAACTGCAATTATGATATGAAGGTAATTATTTTTCTCAATGCATTATACTCAAATATTCAATTAGCAATTTTAAATACTAGTAAACTCTTAATCCAAGTCACAAGATGAAGTCTTTGAAAATATAGGAACGATGTTCTTATCTTTTGTACCAACATGCACTAATTGAATATTAGAGTATGGTGCAAGTGAGAAAAATGATTACTTTCGTACCATCATTTTTATTTACATAAACTAAGCCCTACCTTTTACTTATAAAAGCGTAAGATAATTTCTGAGTACATTTATTTTTTATATTTCTACTTTTTATTTTGTATATGTAATAATAAATTATTGAAATAAGGTGAATTTATTTAAATTAAATTTTATATACACAAAAAGACTTATCCTTCCTAAAGAAAACTCAATTGATGTTTCAGTTAAGAACTATCAGGCAAGGAAGTGAGAAAGCAAACCATGCCGTTTCTTAGTTTTATTCTTTGAGATAAAAAGCTAATAAACTCAGTATGTTGAATAATGCATGTTGATGAGTATTTCATCCATGTTTGTTTATCATGAGCTGACAATTCTTTTAAGGCCTCAAAGTGGAATCAGAGTAACCCCTATCTGTTGACACCTAACTGCTTTCTTAAAACTACCACAGAGACAACTATTTGAAAAGCAACAGTTCCACTGCAAGTTTTTAATTAATAAAAAAGGATCTATGAATAAAAGATTAATTTAAAAATAATGATCGATTAAAAAGAATTGAAAATATAAAATTCTGTAAAATAATATGAAAAGCAATTAATAATGTTTATGCAACGGTTAATCGGCAAGAAGTAGGAAATAAAAGTTTCGAAAGTATAAGGCACTATCTTAGTACGGGAGGAAAGGTAAACTATTTCTGAGAAGAATGACATCATCACTAGAAGAGTTTGTTAATAAAAAATGAGAAAGAAAAAATAATCATTGCAATTAGTACACAGTCTGAATTTCTAAGCATTTTAATAATAAAAAAATGAGACGTGCACTAAAACCTAATGAAAATGAAAAGCTCCAGGAAATGATGAAATTGAGAATTATAAAAGAAGATGAAACAATAGAAAAGTTGGTTTCAAAACTATGCACCAAATAATAAAGATGTAACAGACAGTTTAAAAAATGCATTAGTATAGTGATATTCAAAAATAGTGATAAAAAGGTACTATAAGTTAAAGAACTATCACTCTTCTACCCATTCTATATAAAAGCTTTAATAAGATAATTACAACATGTCAGCAACAAATTTTGCACTTTAACTAGTCAAAAGATTCAACATAATTTAAATATTATTAAACAGGCAAAACTTTCCATTCAGTAGTCCCACTCAGTGCAAGCCAGAGTAATCAATGGATGCCAGAAGGCTTGTGCATAAAATCCCTATCTAGTGCCTATTCATTCAATATCCCCAGATTAGTTTCTATCTTGTGGCTTTCATGAGTAAGGAGCCTTGAATCTGAGAACACTGTACTTAGATGGTGATCATGTGATGTTTAGTGGTTTAATAATTTAAATGTGGTTTAGCATAGTGGATTATGTCCAAATACATGATTTAGAATAGAGAATTATATCGAATATCAATATAAATTACAAAAAAAGTTCAAATACTACTTTGGGTATTTTGTAGGTTATAAAAAGGCATTTAATTCTATAAGTATTCCCACAGTGATAAGGACTTGGACCAATAAGATATGGACCTACATTAATATATTCTGAGAAATATTTATCAAAATGCAACAGTAATAATAAGAATACATGAAGACATTAAGAAAATTAACATCAATAAGGGTATAGGAGAGAAGGATTTTATATCTCAAAAATGTTTGATAGCAGTTTTAAAAGTATTTCATGGACTAAAATGGGAATCTATGGATGGATCTTACTAGCATATTAATGTTAAAAGTATAATGTTTGGATTGTGTTTAATAAGCAAGCCCAAACCAAATACATTAATAAAAAATGACTATCTATTATTAATGAATATAGATATACTTGCAACTAATATTAGATTTACAAAATATTAAAGATAATAAAATAATAAATATTTTAAATTTAAGAACTTATGATATCTATAATGAAAAGATCTTATCATATGAAATATTTAAGTAGTTCCAGATCATGGTTTTCTGCAGATAACATTCTTCTAATATATTTATGGATGTCTTCATTATTTTCTTCAAAGATAGTAGTTATCCTTCTGGTGCACTGGTAATGTTAGATAGAAAATACAGCAGCATTGGTGATGTTAAATAGGATATAGTATTTGTAGGTCTTGGGTCATTCTTACAGCTCTTTCATTTTTTTCTACCTGATATTATTGAAGAAGACAATCGTTGGTTTTAGAAAACTTCATCTGTTTCTGGATTCAATTGCATTTCTGGCTGTTTGACTGGTGTGGTTTTTGGATGACCAGACAAACACACTAAATTTATCTTCTGTTAGATAAATGGAGTATTGAAAAATTCTGTAAAACAGTCGGGGAAGATATGTCTATCTAAGTTATGGTGGAAAACAGTTTTAAGCAGCAGTTTTATTCCTCAGTATGGAATCACTACAACAATGACTCATGAGTTGAATCTGCAGATAAGTTGTAGTAGACTTGGCTGCCTGACTAAATGGCCTGAGTTGTTTGTTTCATACCTATTTATATCCACATAATAGACATTTTCTAAACAACAGCTTCATCACTAGCTAATTACAAGGTATGACATCTGTTTCTTTACAACATGTTTTTGAAATTATTTTTCTTAATTCCTTTAGCAAAATGTTATGAAAACAAATACTTTTACAAATATACTAAATTTACAGCATTATTTTATAATAAGTGAGCAAAAGCAAAAAAAAAAAAAAAATCTTCTTTATTTACATTTGTGAGCAATTGGAAAAAAAAACTGTTACCCACCTTTAAAAATTAAATAATTTAAAATTTTTAGCAAATCCCAAATTTTAATAGCATATTTAGGTTTGACATTTAATTTACTACAAGAATGATGAAGTTTTTTATATTTAAAGTTCCATTTAGAATGCAGATCAAAAAAATGCACAAAATGCTTTAGATTTTTATAATCACACAATTCAAATTTCTTGCTTCCTTTGCAGTTCAACTTATCTTTTTATTGTTTCTCATTATTACAAAGTAACTTTATAATCATATTTAATAATAAGATTAAATGTGTAAACCAACTTTTCTTTTAATTTTCTTAAACAAGTGTAGTTCAACTTATCTTTTTATTGTTTCTCATTATTACAAAGTAACTTTATAATCATATTTAATAATATGATTAAATGTGTAAACCAACTTTTCTTTTAATTTTCTTAAACAAGTGTACTCAAGTAACATGTATAATAGTATTTGCTAACATATACACTCAGCAGTTTAAATATTCATTACTCAATTTATATGACTTTTTTATTTAACTTTTTTTTTTGATGTCACTTTTAATATAATTAATTCCAGCTGCTATATACATTATTGTAATAAAAGTTAGTATTTGAAAAATTAATGACTTTCTATGTTTACATTTTATTAATCTCTCTCTATCTGTCTGTCTATTGATCTATCTATTTATCTATCTGTCCATCTGTCCATCTACCTACCTACCTATCTACCCACCCACCCACCCACTCACCCACCCATCCACCCACCTACCTACCTACCTACCTGCGGATGTACCTACCTACCTACCTACCTACCTACCTACCGACCGACCGACCGACCGACCGACCGACCGACCTACCTACCTACCTACCTACCTACCTACCTACCTACCTACCTACCTACCTACCTACCTACCTACCTACCTACCTACCTACCTACCTACCTACCTACCTACCTACCTACCTACCTACCTACCTACCTACCTACCTACCTACCTACCTACCTACCTACCTACCTACCTACCTACCTACCTACCTACCTACCTACCTACCTACCTACCTACCTACCTACCTACCTACCTACCTACCTACCTACCTACCTACCTACCTACCTACCTACCTACCTACCTACCTACCTACCTACCTACCTACCTACCTACCTACCTACCTACCTACCTACCTACCTACCTACCTACCTACCTACCTACCTACCTACCTACCTACCTACCTACCTACCTACCTACCTACCTACCTACCTACCTACCTACCTACCTACCTACCTACCTACCTACCTACCTACCTACCTACCTACCTACCTACCTACCTACCTACCTACCTACCTACCTACCTACCTACCTACCTACCTACCTACCTACCTACCTACCTACCTACCTACCTACCTACCTACCTACCTACCTACCTACCTACCTACCTACCTACCTACCTACCTACCTACCTACCTACCTACCTACCTACCTACCTACCTACCTACCTACCTACCTACCTACCTACCTACCTATCTATCTATCTATCTATCTATCTATCTATCTATCTATCTATCTATCTATCTATCTATCTATCTATCTATCTATCTATCTATCTATCTATCTATCTATCTATCTATCTATCTATCTATCTATCTATCTACACACACAACAAAGAAATTCCATGTAAGATAAATATCATTCTGATTAGAATACCATGATGTCTAAAAAGATATTGATTTGATCTTTTATTTTGCTGTGTTGTATGATAATGAAGATTTCTATCAAAATGCATGTTTCCAATCATACAATAGATAGATATATTTCAAAACAATAGCAAGTTACAAGTATTATATTAGGATCTTATTTTTCTTAAATTATAAAATTATGTGTGGAATTTAAAATCATTAATTTTTTCTTACTCTCTTCATACTCAAGATAGGACTAATCGAAAAATTATAAAAGTTGTTTTACCTTCCAATAGCTTTTTCCAAAGAACAATTATTTTTTCTGTTCACGATTTATCTTTGTTTATTGCGGTATTAACATTTCTATAACTTCTGTTAATAATCTCTGGGTCATATTGTTTAATTTTTGCCAGAATCTGTATTTTGTTAAAATTGATATATTTTGTTGATTTTTATGAGCGCGAATAAATAGCGGACAAATAAGATTTCTCTCTTACAGTTAAAATGACTTTTTTTACATCCCCCCCCCCCCAAAGCAAAAAAAATCATGATAATCAGTGATGCGTCGTCTTTACGTGCCATTATAGAGTCACACCCTAAACTATAATCAATCCATTATAACTATAGTATATAATCAATTCATATGATCTGATTGTATTTATTGACTGGATTACTTTTGGCGTTTTCGAAAATTAAATCCACACTGTTAAATAATTTTTATTTACATATTTAAAGTTAATTATTAGCATAATAAACGTCTGCTAATTGTTTATGAGAAAAAAATAAAATAATTATTTTAATACGTATAAGCCTATACACATACGTATACACATATAATATGCAAATTTACTTTTTTAAAATTCAAATTATTTTTAAATACTTATTTATACTAAAATAATTATATTTTAAGAATTTTTAGCAATAATATATTTCAACATCAACTTGCAAATTTCTTTATTAGACTATTATAATTTAAAATTTAAATTATTTTTATATACAGTCATAGTACTTTATCAATTATCTTCTTATTACATAAAGACAACTGATATATACTAAGATTCCAACAACGATAGATAGATAGTAAATATTTGAAAATATTTAAAAATAATACATTAAGAAGAATTGCAAATTTGAAGCTATGTAAACCAACATGAAAATGTATTAATAAAATTAATAATAATGATATAAGTAATTATAACTATGAATGGGCAAAAAAAGCTATAGAAGAGAATAAATGTTTTCAAGGTATAAACATCACATGATCATCATTTCTTATGCTTGCTTATAACTGTTATTAAAACAGGCAAAACTCTACATACAGTATTGCCACTCAATGCAAGCTAGAGCAATCAATGGATGCAATAAGGAAGATGGGGTTTTTATGCACAAGCCTTCTGGCATCCATTGATTACTATGGCTTGCACTGAGTGGCAATACTGTATAGAGAGTTTTGACTGTTTTAAGTATAAAACATCTTGATATTGGACAAAATGTTATTTTAGTTATAAAAAAAAACGAAATAAAACTATTAGTAAAAAGAAGTAAATCTCCTAATGGGTAAAATAGATATTAATAAAAACAATAGCAAAAATTAGAATAATCATTGAAATTCTCTACAGATCTTTGTTATGGCTTCTAGATGCTTGAACTGAATTATGATTTTCTCCTTTTATGACCAACTTTAATTTTGAAAATACCCAATAATCAATAGAAGGTAAATAACAAGAATGGGATGGGTACTAAAACACAATGTTTTCTTTTGTGTGCAGTAAATTGTGTACCATATTGTCCATCATATTATTGTGCAACAATAACCAATAGCCTTTATCAGGTTTGCAGGTTTTTTTGCACAAAGAATTTGAAACATCCAAATAATAATAATAATAATAATAATAATAATAATAATAATAATAATAATAATAATAATAATAATAATAATAATAATAATAATAATAATAATAATAATAATAATAATAATAATAATAATAATAATAATAATAATAATAATAATAATAATAATAATAATAATTCAATTCATTTATTTAAGTGCTAAACAACAACATAAAGCCAATTACAGTTTGCACATACAATAAAAGTGAATATAAAAAGCATAAATAATAATAATAATAATAGTAGTAGTAGTAGTAGTAGTAGTAGTAGTAGTAGTGGCAGCAGTGGCAGCAGCAACAGTAATAACAACAACAACAACAACAATAATAATAATAATAATAATAATAATAATGATGATGATGATGATGATGATGATGATAATAAAAAGAAGAAAATGGAGGAGGAGCAGTTCTACAGAATGCTTTCCATTTAGCTACAACCATGTTAATAAGCTTTAGTTTTTCATGCTCCAAAACTATTCTAAATCTAGGCCTGACAAGGTAAAAACTTAACCCTGATATACTTTTTTCAATTTCTAATGAGTTGATAACAAATTAATAATTTTATGTTAAATTTTTCATTCAAAATATCAATTAAAATCAAGTTACCCAATGATAAATTAAAAAAAATAATATGGTGACAGTCATCACATGACCAGAAAAGCCTGCAGCCAGTAGTACCAGTTCAAATTTTGAAGGTCCAAAGTTCAGTCAAACATGTATTTATTTTTAATTTTATTGTAGCAATTTCCGATTTTTGTTTGGGAAAAAAAGAAATAGAAAATTCAGTTTCAAGTTCTCCAGGAAGCAGTTCACTTACAAACAAGGTAAAAAGCTGTGGTTTTTTATACTTAAAAGTATTCAAAATCTTAAACTAATGAAGGAAAAAAACTACCTTTATATACCTTTGTCAATTTCCAATCAGTTGATAACTTACTTCTAATTTTGTTTGCATTTTTCATTCAAATTTTCAATTAAAATTTAGTTACTTAATAATTTTTTTTAAAAAATCATCACGTGACCAGTATCTGTCGACTGTAATAGCAGCACAAAGTTTCAAAGTCCAAAGATCAGTCAAACATATGCTTCTTATTTTTAAAGTTATTGTAGTAAACTTTGAGCTTTTTTTAGTAATAAACATTCCATCTCAAACATCCCAGAAATCAATTCATTTGCTCATTACCAAGTTAACACGCTCTGGTTTTATATTCTCATAAAGTACTCAAAACCATAGGATAACAAATTAAAAAAAAACTATCTAATGTTATATATCTTTTTCAATTTCCAATGAATTGATAACTTATTTCATATTTTGTGTTATATTTTTCATTCAAATTTTCAATTTAAATCAAGTTACTAATGATAATTTCAAAAAACACAAGATATTTTTAATGCCAAGCCTAACCACCTACCCAGTTTTTACTATGTCTCCCTATGTCTGAACCTTCTATTTATGAATCTCACACAAACCACATCAGCCTCTCCTCAAACACAGCCAGCCCCAGATCTGGAGTCTGACCATCCTACCACAAACCCCAACTCATCAATTGCAATCAATTTTAACATAGCAGTACTACCACTCACCTCTAGAAATAGAGACCCTCCACCCATGGATCTCATATTTAAATCTCATCAAAAACCTCCCACAGCCTCTATCTCTAACATAACTAGATTCAGAGTCCAACCAACCTATCAAATTCAACAATTCCAATCAATTCTAACATAGTTGTATTTCCCCCCCCCCCATGAAATACTAATCTATTCAAATAGACCAGAAAACAGGCATAGCATAGTTAATAAACCTCTTCAACAATTATGAAAATAATTCCACCATACCTCCTACCTATACCAACACATATCCCCCAACCTTATCACTTAAAAAAAATCTGGCACTCTAAAGAGGCAAAAATAACTGATCTTGATCAGCAGACCTCACCAACAATTTCCACACTCCCATGAAAATCATTAGTCCCTCATATGTTGCTTAGGCAGCCCAACCACATATAAAACTAATTGCTTGTGTAAATACAGCAATCCAGCGCATGTAAAATTTGTGTAATTTTGTGTAAATCAATAAATCAACTTTTACATATGTAAAACCTACAATTACAGATTCAATGTAACCACAGCAATCCAAGCTATGTAAACCTCTTGCAACTAATCCATTTCTTATAAAAATTCCTCCAGTTCTGGGAAAATCAATACCACAATTTTACATATGTAAACCTACAACTACGGATTGCCCATGTAACCAAAGTAATCATATCTATGTAAAACTCTTGTAACTAATTCACAGCATGTAAAAATTCTTGTAATCTTGTGTAAATCAAGCAATCAATTTCATACACATAAATCTACATCTATGGATTGCCTATGTAACCACAGCAATCCAAGCTATGTAAAACCCTTGTTACAATCGATAGCATGTAAAAATTTCTGTAATCTCATGAAAATCAACTTTCATTTATGTGCTTCTACAACTACAGATTGCCCATGTATACCACAGCAGTCCAAGCTATGTAAAACCCTTATAACTAATCCACAATATGGAAAAGTTTATGTTTATATGTAAGCCTACAACTGTGGATTGGCCATGTAAACACAGCAGTCCAAGCTGTGTAAAACCCTTGTAACTTTCTAAGATAAATAAAGCTTATCTTTGAAACATAATAACAATAACAACAACAATAATAATGCTGCTGATGATAATAATGATAATAGTAATAATTATTATTATAGTAATAATTATTATTATTCAATTTATTCTATGAAGTAAACATTAAGTATATTATAATTATTTGAAAACTCTAAACAAGAAAAATGTTATGCGAGGAGCTTACATGCAAAATAAATTAAAAATAAAACAACAATAACAAACCCAACAAAGTTATAAGTGACAAAAGAGAAAAAATACAATTTAAAAAATAAATAATTAAATAAATAAATATAAAACATAGAAATACAAATGCATAACAAAATTAATATATATAGCACAACCACTGATGTAAATACTTTTTACAAGATACCCAAACTATATTATTCAAATCAATTTAATAGTCATATATAAATGCATTAAATAGTTTACAACCAGAATAGACATATTACCTTCTACTAGACTTCTTAGAAAAAACTTGATAAAACTAAATATAATATATTAGAAAGATGAGTAGTGATAACAGAAATTCTAGGAAGCAGGAAAAGTTTATTTAAAAAAATATCAAGTATGATTTTATATTGATATAAATGAGTCACATCAAAAGTACCATACACCACCAATATATCTCGAACAAAAGAAGATTGACCTACCAAAAATAATGCTCAAAGTGTAATTTTGTAAAATACACAAAGAAGATAGAATATATGGAGAACTTTTATTCCAAATAGAAATATTGTAAGATAAAATGCTCTGATAACAGTCTATATAAATAAAAAGAAAAGCTCACTTTGGAAAAAATTTAGCTAAATGATGATGATGACAATAACAACAACAACAACAACAACAATAATAATAATAACAATAATAACAGTAATAATAATAACAACAACAACAATAAGAACAACAATTCAGAACAATAGCAACAATAAGAACAATAACAACAGCAATAAGAACAACAATAATAATAGTAGTAGTAGTAGTAGTAGTAGTAGTAGTAGTAGTAGTAGTAGTAGTAGTAGTAGTAATAATAATAATAATAATAATAATAATAATATATGTGTGTAAAGATGATAGTCTGGACCAACTGATGATTGCTGGTTTAGCATGAAATACGTATATTGGTGATTATTTATCTTTTCAGCATATATGTGTTTAGGTGTATCAGTGTTATTAGATAGAGTGGAGAGAGGTGGGTGGTGTGAAAGTCTGTGCTCATATACCCTATATTAAATAATAATAATAATAATAATAATAATAATAATAATAATAATAATAATAATAATAATAATAATAATAATAATAATAATAATAATAATAATAATAATAATAATAATAATAATAATAATAATAATAATAATAATAATAATAATAATAATAATAATAATAATAATAATAATAATAAAACAAAAAAACAATGAGCAATGTTTTGATTCAGATCTTTTACCTTTGTCATTTTTTTTGGTTTTCATTATCTTCATTTTACACAGTGGCATGATATTAGAATTCCAGATCAAAATTTTGCATTATAATGTTTGATAAGTATTTTGGAACTATAGTTGCTATATTTTGTATATCTCTGCAATGCTCAGCTATTTTTTTGGTTAATTGTCAATTATGACTTTCCACTTTTTCTAATCTCCCATTAAAATACAAAATCCTCAATAATTTGATCTGCAAAAAGTGATGCAATTTTTAAATGTTTTTTTTGATTCCAATTGTTTTCTTTGATGTGCCTGCCAGCAGACTTTTTTCTTTGCTTTCTTTGTCATCATTAAATCTTGCAAACTACTTGAAATTGTTCTTGTGACTTATGGCCTCACTGTCAAACACAATCTGAGACATTTTAAATATTTTAGTTGTAGTTGTATCCAATACTAAAACAAAGATTAATGTTAGTGAGTTATTCCATCATGAGTTTTCTTCAAAGATATTAAACACATTGTCACATTTTATGCCATAATTTGGGAGTCATTCATGATAATGCCTTAAAATTTTTATGATAAAAAGCAGAATTATGCCATTATGTAATAATGCAATGACTCAGAGATGGCATTTCTGGCAGCACAGTGAGTGAACTAGTGTCATTTTACTTGGATACTCTCTTTCTTTATATATATATATATTTGAAATACAGGCATTCTTCATATACCTGGAACTTAATTGTAAATATAGGGGATTTGAACTCAGACTTTTAAGTACCTTCAACTATCTACACTATCTCATACCATGGATACACATGATCACACACTTGTAGAAACGATAAATAATCACCAATATACATGTTTCATGCTGAACCAGCACTCATCAGTTTGTCCAGATTATTATCTCCCACACACATATATATAATCAGTGCTCAGTTTATATTAAAATAGCAAATCTTCATACTTTAAAGTATAGATTTCAGTGTACTCCAACCTCCACCTCTTCAGCCATTTATACCATTGAAAATTTGATGATGGAAAACCCAAATCCCATGGTGATGCCAATATTATTGCCATGCCCACATTATCCTCAAGTCACTCTGACTCCTCATGCATAGGACCTTATTCATTTAAATATATAGAAGAGGAATGGGCAGGACACAGGCTTAATATGTAAAATATTTGAAATACAGGCCTACTTCATATACCTGGAGCTTAATTGTAAGTTAACTGTATATAGGGGATATAAATATATATATATATATTAATATAAATAAAATGTCGGTTTTTTTAAAAAAATATAATGGCAGTTGAGGCAGATTTAAGAAATTAACCGAAAGGACTTCTGCGGATTGAAAGACTGTTTATAATAGTTTATTACTATTAAATTTATTATATATATATATATATATATATAGTTAAACCCCATATAAATAGCCTATTGTCAATTAAAGACATTGCCAACAGCTTTCATAGAGGGACAGTGGAAAAAAAAAACATTATTCATCAGGCTTACCAATTAAGGTAGAATACATTTTTAAATGGTATCCAATCTTTATTTTAATATCTAGCTAAAAATATTTAGGGACCCATTAACTGATAAATATTGAATGGTTGTTTATATTTAGTTACGATTTACTTATATGAAAACAATCTTAAGCTTGATTGGGAACTGAAAAATCTTCACGTTTTATATGACTGATTCGAATCCAGGTTTTAGGCATTGGTGAGTGAATACAGTGAATCTTTTAACACCGATAAACTAAATACATTTTCATTTTTTAAAACTCATTTATATATATATATAAACAAATATATTTAAAATGAAACTTTTAAAAAAAAAAAAAAAATCTATTTTCACTATTAAATTTGAATAGGAAAAAAGTTATTATCTACAGGAATATCAATAGATATGTAACTCATATCCATTCTTTTTTATAGGTTAGATTTACACTGTTAAAAAAAAAATAATATGCGGTTATTTTAAAATCTTCAAATATAACGATTAAACATAATTTGTCAGAATTCCAATGTTTTGGTCGATAAATTAGAGAAAAAAGTTTAATCTGCGTAAGATAACTCTTCTAATAAGAGTTTTTAAAGGAAACAGAGAAACATTATATATTTAAGATGAACTTTTATCAGAAATTTTGACTTGTTTAGCGAGCAGTAATCAGGTATTCATGAATACACATCTAGAAAAGATGATTTACCTCCTGTTTTCGGAAGAATGACTTAATTTCAGATATTATTATATATGAAATTTTTCTGCTTTATTTACAAAAAATGTAAATAATACTTTACCACTATTGTGTGAGATGAAAATTTTTAAGAAAAGATAATGAGTCAAATTTTATTAAAAAAAGACGTTTCGTATTGTTAACTATTCGACGAAGACTGAACTGCAATTATTAATACATTAATATTTACAAAAGGTTTTTAAGATCAAACAAAATATTAACAAAGAAAATGAAATATTTAAAAAACTATTTCTTAAAAAGAAACTGCGTCTTTTTTCATTTTTATATATTTAAAAGAATAAAAATATCTTACAATGTGTTATATATTTCAAATTTCAATATTGTTATTATATATTAATGAATCTTATATATAATAATCGAATGGCTTTATTCGGGAGTTCACGAGAAGTTTGAGCGTTGTCGGAAGGGCCAGAACTGGGATCGATCCCAGGATCTTAGCTTCAGAATTGAACATTCGGAAACTGTACTAAGTGCGCATATTTAATACATAAATATAAACTTCCCAGCTATTAATATTATGTAATAGATCGAGATTAATATTCTAACACTTGTCTATTAAATAAATGAAATACTCTCAATCCAAAGCACACGTTTTTTCTCTTTACCTTAATTTATATACAGAGGTTAATCTTAAGCACCATGGGGAAAAAGTATAAAAATTTTAAATCAATTCTATTACTTTATTAAAGCTATATTTCAAATTGCTTTATATTATTTTAATTGATACATTCACGAAATGTTTTAATTTACAGACTGTCAATACCAAATCAAATAACTTCCCAGCAGTATTATATACATCAAGATTAATATTCCAACACTGATCTATTAATATGTAGGGGTTTGAACTCAGACTTTTACATGACCCTCAACTGTTCATGCTATCGCGTACTGCTGACACCCTTGATCACACACGTGTCAAAAAGATAAATAACCACCAATATGTATATTTTGTGCTAAACCAGCATTCGTCAGTTGCTCCAGATTATCATCTCCACACATACTTACAATCAATTCTCAGCTTATATTAAATAGTCAATCTTCATAATTTAATGGACAGGCTTCAATACATGTCTTTCCACAATTCTTCAGCCATCCACTTCATTGATGGAATGCTCAAAGCCCACATTGATGCCAACGTTCTCATCCTACCCATGTTGACCATAAGTCACTCTGACCCCTCATGTACAGAACATAATCCATTTATATACATATACAAGGGATGAAGATTGGTTATCTTAATATAAGCTGAGCATTAATTGTATATATGTGTGGAAATGATAATCTGGACCAACTGATGAGTGCTGGTTTAGCATGAAATAATATATTGGTGATTATTTATCTTTTTGATATGTGTGTGATCAAGTGTGTCAGCAATATGAGATAGCTTGGAAACCCTCTTATATTATATATTGGAGTGTAGGTATGAAAAAACCTGTACTGTAGAAAAAATTCATATACTGATCTATTAAGTAAATGAAATTCTCTCTCAAAAAAGTTTAATCTTGGGCTTTGGATTAAGGGGTTTCATTTATTTAATTAGATGAGTATTGGAGTATTAATCTTCATGTTTTATATATATTTAAACATTAAAAGTCTAAAGCTAAACTCTTTGGTTTAGTTTTGAACTTGGGATAATTTTAATTACATATATTTCATATGTATAAAATAAATAAATAAGTTGATTGAACAATATCACCCAAATCTTGATTTTAGTTTTGTTAACTAAAAAAAATTTAATTCATTAAGCTGGTCAATTCATAAAAGGATAGGTTTAAAGCATTTCAAAAAAAAAAAACAACTATCTTAAATTGTAATTCAATAAATTTTTAATTTTTTTTTCAGCACTTGTAATTGGATGTAAACACATTAGTTCATTCATTCAATGTGTCTATTAAGAAAAAAAATGTTTATATTTAAAATTGTATAAATTACTTAATTGTATAAATTAGTAAATAATTTAGATGATTCTGTGTAGTATCTCAATAAAAAACTGTCAATATATATATATATCATTAAAAGCCAGTCAACATTTAGACAATCCAATTATCAATAACAATCAACAATTTCAAAATGTTGTCAAGGTAACTTCCTTTTAACAATAAAAGAGGTTGCCTTGACAACAGTTTGAATTTGTTGATTATTATTGATATTGGGATTGTCTAAGTACTGATGGGCTTATAATGATTTCTTACAAACCCATTTAGGATTGAGCATTATTACACTTATATATATATCTATACACACACAAGGTAAATAAATAAAACAAAATGTAAAGCGAATACCTCCTCATCCTTTCCAGAAAGATAGATACAGTCCAGCTTAATAAATACTGTACTGTAAATATGCCAATATACTCCACTCTCAGAATTTTTATCTGCTAGAAATTTTATAAATTTACCATAGCTTGAAACAATTTTAAATAAAGCTGTAATTTACTTAGAATAAAGTATATAAAAAAAAATTATTAATATTATATTTTCTGTATAAAAAAAATCTAAATACTTAATTAAAAATGTACGATTAAATTTAATCAGACCACATTTAAATACTAAATCTCAGTGAACTTAGAATATTATTCATTTGTCATACTGATTATATTTCAACGTTTTATATCTATTACTAATAATACTGGAATCGCACTGCTTTTCTGTGCAATGAATTTTTTATTATTACTTAAAACTACTTTTGTAATATTTATTTTGATATAATGAACATTTTTTAGTTATTTAACTCATAGGTAAACATCACATTAAGTGTTAACTTTATGAAATAAATTTGAAATAGATTTTCCATAATCAAGTTTGTAGAAATGTTTTATATTTTTAGGTTTATTATTATTTTTGTGACTTTTTGACTATTGTGGCTTTATTTAAAAAAAGAAAAACTAATTTTCTTTCTTTTGATCACCTGGATAGCGGGGGGAAGAAAAATAACTTTCTTAATAAAAACTAATTTATCAAAATGTTTTTTTTTTTTTTTTGCAATATAATAAATTAATAAATTGCCAAACTAATTTATAGCATACAATAAGCATAAACATTTTTTTTTTAAAAAAACCCAGTTATTTTAATAACATTTTTTTTTATCATTAATATTTTATTTTTTAACGAATTTAATTTTTTATGCATGAAAACGTATTCAAATTATGTGTTGAAATGATTTTTTCAAATCTTAACTAAAGCGGAGAAATAAAAAAAGAAACTACCCTAATTTTTTTATTCGCATGTTATGCATAAAATGTGAAATTATATTAATAAAAATCAGCCCAATATATATAAAAATAAAACAGATCTTATCACTATCAACAAACGTCCCTCGATTTCATCAGCATTACATGTGAAACAAATCTAACACCTGAATAAAGCAGCACAGGTAAAAGATAATGACTTACCTACGTTCCTTGATTTCACCAGCATTACCTGTGAAATAAACTTAACACTTGAATAAAACAGCACAGGTAAAAGGTAACCACTTACCTACAATCCTCGATTTCACTAGCATTACCTGTAAAACAAACCTAACACCTGAATAAAACAGCACAGATAAAAGGTAACCACTTACATATGTTTCTCGATTTCACTAACATTACCTGTAAAACAAACCTAACATCTGAATAAAACAGCATGGGTAAAAGGTACCCACTTACCTACATTCCTCGATTTCACCAGCATTACCTGTGAAACAAACCTAACACCTGAATAAAACAGCACAAGTAAAAGATAACCATTTACCTACATTCCTCGATCTGTGAAATAAACATAACACCTGAATAAAGCAGCACATGTTAAAGGTAAACACTTACCTATATGTTGCAAGGACATTAAGTATATTGCAAATTCAGACTAATATAGATAATAAAGGTTAAACTAAATCACATAAGATCTTAATAGCTGATAAACAAACGTATTTAAAACTACATATATAATAATCATGTTTGCTTCACATGTAATATTGTTAGAATTAATGAATGATGCTAATAAGATCTATTTCCTATATTTGAATTCCACCTTGTAATAGCAATTGGTTATATATATATATAACTATAACCATTATATATATATATATATATATATATATATATATATATATATAATGGTTATAGTTATATATATATATATATATATATATATATTGTAATGATCAAAAGAGTTTGCTTGGGTTAAGTAATAAGAGACATGTAGGCTAGAGGAGGAAAAGTGTAGAGTACATGTATATGGAGAATGCAAACACCAATGTAGCAGGGAGGTAAGGGTACATTTTATTAATACAAAACACATTTAATCTCACTAAATGTTTATATTTATGATATAGTTTGAATTTAGTCTAAATAATAGTAGTATTTAAGTTTCATAGCAAATATATGTCTTAGAATAGGTTGCACAAATATGTGAAAGTGTATACTGTTTTCTATAAAATTATTTAAATGTATATTAAGTTCTTCTATGTAAATATTAAATATATCTTTTTAAATATGTGTTTATGTGTGAAATTATGAAGTCCAATTGGTTGCCTTGACTAAATCAAATATCCCATTATGACAATATATTATTCTCTCTGCTTAATATTCATAATCAAACAACAATTCAGGGTTCAAATATATATGCAGCAAATAAATCAGTCTACTACATATTAAATACATTTTTTTGATATTAACTAAATTTAAAAAAAAAGTCACATTCAAAACAAATATTTACAAACAAAACAAATGTATCTTGTAACCTTTGTGTGCTCAGCCACAAAAGAAAGGCATAGCACCAGTGATACCAAACTAAGTGAATATAATGATAACTGGTTTGTAGAAAAGAATGAGTTCTGTTATATGGACAAAATATATTACAACACAAATATAAACAAAAATATGAAGTTCTTATTTTATCCAAATCTTAGGTTCTGAATTTATCCAAATCTCTTGTCCTTATCTCATCCAAATATCTGGATTTTATTTTTATTTAATTCAATAAATAATTACTTTGTTTTACACTCAACTATACTCAAAGGAGATAACAACTTAGATTCTTATACACAAGACAATCTTTTCTTATATCTTATTTTAAAAATAAATGATACAGTGAAAATGGTAAATCTTCAAGTATCAGAATACTTCAAATAACCTTTGGGTTAGCAATGAAAAATATTTTATAAATATTTAATGTTCTTTTATCAATAATCATATTCATGTAACATAGGTAAATCTTATTAATATATCTTAAATGTATAATATTGTACCAAACAAAGTACACTTTGATCTTAGCCAAAATTCCGAGAAGCATAAAAGAATGAAACAGGCAAAAAAAAATATTTTTATGCTACCCATTATGTCATTAAGTATACTTGTGACAAAGGATAATATATGATTTTAAATAATGCAGGTATAAAAAAAAATAAAGTGAATAAATACTTTTAATGTGATACTTAGAATGTATTCTTAAGTTCAACATTGTTTGATATTATTTTATGAATTGGATTTTCTGGATAAATTGATGTGGTGATGACAATGGAAGTATAAATGTATGTAATGAATAAAAATATCTGTTTGCCATATGACATATCTTTAGTAATACAATATAACAAATTAAAACAATAAGCAGTAGACACAGCAGTACTAATTACTGCTGACATAAGCATTTACATAATCTAGATTTGAAAATATTCCTCGAGAAAATCCTCAAAATGATAATGATTAAATTTAAATTTCATTTAAGAAGTTCTTTTTTTTATTTGGAAAACTAACCAACCAGAACTTATACATACAGAATAGCAACCATATGCCTTTAAACAGGTCACTGAGTGATGATAATTGAATCATAAAACTAGCTACATTTAAAGTCAGTGCATATATAATTCTTATGATACTGCTAACATAGTTGAATACAAACATATATAATTCATGTAGGTTTTACCTGTTTATGCACACACAGGTAGAATATTAAAAGTTCAATACTATCAATGACTTAATATATCTGAAAATAACTTTAAGTAGAGTTACATATTTTTATACCTGTATATACCATAAATGTTCTTACATAAAAATACACACTAATAAAATCAAAGGAGAAGTGGCTGGTAATAAATAAATTGACACCTGATTACATAATATGGAAGTGCTGAAGAAGCCACAGTCTCTACTTTGGAGGAGCTAAAATTAAAATTCAATGCAACAGGAACCATCAACATAATTGCTGCAATTGATATCTGACAATAGACAGAATACTAATAAATGAAATAAATAAGGCATAAACTATAAATAATAAATGAAAATTTGACTGTATTTACTCACATAAACACATAAATATACATACTTTGATTAAAGTAATATGCAAACCAGTATAAAAATAATTGCAATGCAATATCGTAAAATAGGAATTAGAACTACACTCATTCACACACCTACTCCAAATAATGCATTTATTCAAATACAAATCATAGGATAACTGTTTTATCCTGTGTTGACATTAATACACTTTAATAATACTGGAATAATGGAATACTAATTCTTAGAACTCTTAACATTTTCTAATTAGAACTTTTTTCACCTGTACCCATTTCCATTCTAAAATGTATACTATCATAAATACACCCAATATAATAAAAGACATAATAACAAATTAATAATACATAAGTAATAATTGTCATAAAGTAATAATAATATTATCAATACTTTAAACACACTGCACTTATCACACCAATGATTTAAAGTCTGTTTTGGCTATTTTATACCAGACAAAATCTTGAAAGTGCTTGACCTACATTAATTTACTTTGATTGTTTTCTTACCATTAACAGCTTCTTCACCCAGCATGTTAAAGCACATGTATATACAAATACATTTTAATAAAATTAGAAAATTTATGTATTTTTAATTTTAAATAAAATAGAAATAACTTTCTGAGTTTATGAATGCAATCATTCTTCATAAAGATGGAATATTGCATGATTTTATTGAATACATATGCAATAAATGAATAAATATATCAGAGAAGAAGTCCCTCAATGTATTGTTTAGCATTTCAAATTTTTAACAATGAAGAGCAGACCAAGTGTAGGCAAATTTTTAAATAAATAAGTAAAAGTGAAGTTTCCATAAGTAGCATAGCAGGAGAAATAAAATGATGCAAATTTCAAATTATTTCTCTTGCAGAATAATATTTTAACTAGATAAATCAATGAATTCTAAGATAGAATTTTATTTGCATTAGATGAAACAATTATATAATGTCTTTAAGGCAATAAAAATACAAGAATAGATAGCATTTCATCTTAAATAAATAAAGACTTGTAAAATGATTATGTCTCATTTCCTCCTTTGGTTTTATGATAATTTTGAAATAACTCATTAAGGCATTTCTTTCAATAAACTGAAGTTATATTAAATTTAAAGACATTTTTGCCATAATAATATTTCAATAATTAATATTTTAAAACATTTTATAAATAACTTCTTTTAAAGTAATGCAATTAGTCAGTCATAAGAATAATAATATTAATCTTTGCAATGAATTTATATAACTTTTAAACATATAAAAATGAAATGTTAATAAACTGTGAACTAAAAGTTTATAGAACAGTAAGCAACCTATGTAATGATTCTAAAAGTTGACTATCACATTTCTTTATATGTATAATGCTTGGGAGATTTTTCCATAACAATAAAACTTTTTGTATATTTCATATGAAAGACATTTTCCATATGTAGCAAGAGCATAAGTAAATTGCTTAAATGATGCTAATATTCTAGCAATGCATGATTAAAAATATTTAATTACAGTTGATTTCTTTAAAACAAAAGTTAGAGTTAGAGTAGAAGTTAAAATAGAGTAATAATTTATTTTCAATTTTTTTCTTTTTAAATATGTGTGTGCTTGATTAAATCACAATAAAATTTATCGCATGATTTCAATTAATCAATGAGCAATTAGCATTGAGGAAGATTTTAAATTAACTGATATAATCTTAAACTTTTATTAATCAGGTCATATAAAAATAAATTTAACCTTGATGTGTACACTTAATTAAAACAAAAAATAATTAACAATATTTAATTATTAATCAAATTTATTTACTTTATTTAAAACAATTATCTTTTACTTTATTTAAAAGCTTCCAAAAGATTATGATTAAACAATTATAAAAATAACATTTACTTAATGAAATATATGATTTTTTTAAAAATAATTTCAGACTTCCTTCTTTTAAACTCATACCCATACACACAACACACATACCAGAAAGTAATTAATAAGTTTATAAAATTTATTATAAGCTATATTTTAATACTTTCTTTCTTAAAACTAAACACTTTATTGAAATTTACTCAAAATATAATATGTTTTAAACTAGTTTTATTTTAGTTTAGTCTGACAAACTGTAACTTTAAATAGCTATCACTGAATTATTTAAAATTTTAGCAATTAACATTTAAATACATTTTATCACATATTTGAATATAATTTAAAATACATTAGTAAGATTGCATACAGTTTAAAATAGTAAGGCTTATTTTAGCAAAGGAGTTATCTTTATTTAAATTAATGTATTAAAAAAATTTGTAAAGCACTACATTAGTGATTTAACCCTATTTTGACCAAATATAATGTTACAATATATAATTGAATAACATTTATTTTCAAAGCGCAGATGATTTGAAATTAACTTACGAGAGAGTGCAAGTCTCTCAGTGCTTGTGATTATTAATAGCCAATCAGATCGTAAACACTGGGACAACGATTTAACAAGAAAAGAGTGGTAACCACTCTTAACTTTACTTGTCTGTCTATATATCCAAGCCAGTCCAAAGTACTTATATCTGAAAGTGTGAATATTAAATACCTTCACACACTACTCACTGACTTCAAATTACAAACATACAGCATGAAATCTTTAGATTCACTATGCAGTAGATTATCGATGTTATAAATTGCAGAAATATATGTAAATAATATTTATTTTCAAAGCGCAGATGATGTCCCAGTGTTTACGATCTGATTGGCTATTAATAATCACAAGCGCTGAGAGACTTGCACTCTCTCGTAAGTTAATTTCAAATCATCTGCGCTTTGAAAATAAATATTATTTACATATATTTCTGCAATTTATAACATCGATAATCTACTGCATAGTGAATCTAAAGATTTCATGCTGTATGTTTGTAATTTGAAGTCAGTGAGTAGTGTGTGAAGGTATTTAATATTCACACTTTCAGATATAAGTACTTTGGACTGGCTTGGATATATAGACAGACAAGTAAAGTTAAGAGTGGTTACCACTCTTTTCTTGTTAAATCGTTGTCCCAGTGTTTACGATCTGATTGGCTATTAATAATCACAAGCGCTGAGAGACTTGCACTTTCTCGTAAGTTAATATATAATTGAGAAAATAATAAATAAATAAATGTTCTCAAATTTTATTTAAATTTCTTTATATAATAAACAAATATATAGCTTCAAAATAAATTATTTTTAAGGGAATTTACTATAAGGATATAAAAAGATATAAATTATTATCATAGACAACATACGTGTATACATGTTAGTATGCTGGTCAGTGGTGACGTCTTGGATAACATTTCCACTATTTATATTGCAGAGACATTTCTACATAATATAAAAATTTACCACATTTTATTTTTACCATTTGCAAAATATTGTCATGATAATATACTTTTTTATTTATTACTTCCAAAAGTATAAACAACTACCAGCATTTTAAACAGAAAAGTACACAGTGCCTTCATATCACTGCATACCTCTTTGACCAGCATGAAACAGATACCCCTATTCAGATCACTGAGTTTGCATTGAAACTTGCCATCATGACATTTCTTTTATCTCAGCTGATTCACTATGATGTAGCTATGATCTCACAAAATATTTATCACAAAAACTCTCCAGTATAACAGGACTATATCCAATTGCACTTGTACTATTTAACAAAAAATCAGCACCCATATCTAATCTCTCAAATCTATCACCAATCTCTATGGACCCTCTGGATATAAAAATTATTGAAAAAGTACTAAATGATAAGTTAGAGCCTCATGTACTCCTGCAAATATCACCCAGACAATTTGAAAAATGGCTCATCCACTGACTAATCAGCACTCATGTTCAAATCAATTTTGAATTTAGTTCAAGAGCAAAATAAATTTGCTCCCATTGCTATTCAAATTGATATTCAGGCTGCTTTTGATTTTGTCCCAGTTAACATTTTAATTGAAATGCTTGCAGAGCCATCAATTCCCAAAAAGATGATATGTGTGCTTACAAACCTAATTCTGAGCCACGAAGTACATATAATACTTAAACATAGATGCTCATTTTTATCCACACCCACTCAATCCATTCCATAAGGATCACTAGTCAGTTTCCTACTATTTATGGTTTACATCAATCCATTCTTAATCAAAATCCAATAAGAAATTCCAGACATTTGGATTCCACAAACCATTTAATATACACTATACATAGCATATATAAATGACATCATTGTTTTACTTGCCTCAAAAACCAATTCCCAAATTTACAAAGAATTCTTAAAGAATACACATCAAACTACAAATTTAAATTCAACCCAGACAAAACTGCTGCCTCATCTACCTATACTGGAAAGCCTCTCACACAAATGTACCTTGGCAAGCCAGCTGTATTTCTTAGTTTTTTATTGGGAGCTAATGGAATAATACAAAGGATACAAAATAAATTGAAGAAAGATGCAGAGCAAATCTGTACATTTTTTCTAAGTCCTTCCTCCTAATACATTCAAAAATATGGATACAACTAATTATCACAAAGATAACTTAGTACTCATCAGTTATTAAGTTTACCAAATTATTTATTTCTTCAATATATTTACTTTGAGCTACTATGGGGTTGGAAGATAGTGTCCATCTCCATAAAATAGCTATGTCACACTACTATATACAATGGATTACACCTACATGACATTCCTGTAGTTCAAATTCAGAAAATCATTAACCTAGTAACAGCCATTATTAGACACTTTCTAGCATTAAAATGTTTACTAAAGAAAACACCATTGGATAGATCTTTCTTATACTGAGGTCTGTCATCATACATCAGTTGCAAAGTATATCCACTTAGATATCTTTACAAAACTCAAGAAAATAGATATACTGGAACATTTACCATCTCATACATACCTGCCAACTGTCTAATACTTTCATATTGATGCTAGGAGTAATCAAGCTCAGTTGCCGCATAAATTAAAAAAAAAGATCATTTGAGCTTAGATTATATGATTTACATCTCAGAATCAATTTTAATAACACTACCAATTGCTTATTTCCTATATATATATATATATATATATATATAAGGAAATATATATATATATATATAGAGGTTACATATATATATATATATATATATATATATATTGTAACCTCTGTCCTCTTCACTTGTTCACTTTATTATATTTATAAATGCCCAGGCACCAATTCTATACAAGATAGAATAAAATTTATAATTTTAAATTGATTTTAAACTTATTTAAAAGATTCTTATATTGTAATTATTCTATGACTTAGCTCAGTTGAGGTTACAAGATATGGTCTTCATATAGGAGGCAAATAAGGATGATAAAAATGTCTACAAACAATAATTCTATAATGTTAATTTAAATATGTTCTAAGAATTTATTCAATAATAAAACTGTTGCAAAATTGACAATTATTACATTTATTACAGTATAGACAATGATGAGGATTGGGTATCTTTTTATCCAAATCACCACTTATTCTAAGCAAAATAGAATATATTATTAGCACTGTAATATAGTGATTTATCATCTCTAGACAAATTAAACAAATTGACTTCTGCTGGAAAATCTATATATTATAAGGCTATGTTATGTTAACCATATATGTGTGTGTGTGGAAATGGAGAATCGAATGTATATATATAATCAAGCAATTTATATGGGCTATTAATTCAATAAAACATTTATTAGAAATTAAAAGACAAAATAAATAATAAATAAAAAAATATTATTATTATTGCACCTTGCTAACCAATTACATTTCTTTCACAGTAAAACCAAAACCGACTAATATTTGATATGTGAATCATATATCTTCGAATATGTGCATTTTTACAACATTGTAAATATTAGTATTTCTAAACATACGTTTTATTAGCTTATTTATATAACTTGGATGATGCCATAAATCAATCATTTTTTATACATATTATAAAAATTTATACAACACTTATCTGTTATAATCAGTATATATCATCTAACACTAACTATACAAAAACAAAGAAAGGCATGGGAAAACACTAACAAAACACTTACACCTATATACGTGAGAGTTAAATAATATCTCCAAACTCAATCTAAATAATCTAATCGTCCCTTGACCATTTCTACCTTCAACTCACATTCAATATACTTCCTATATAACGAACTTATAACAGAGAAGGTTTTAATTCTTTATTTTTTTAAATAAACTTCATTAACGAAATTAAGCATAATAAATATAATTAAAAAAATAATAATAATCATTTATAGCATCACGCACACACTTGAATATATATAATCACCTATAGTATAATTTTTAGATCATACAAAATAGATTATCATATTATAATAACATGAAGTTACATTGTTTCGTTTTTTTAAAAGGTAAAAAAAAATGAATAAAAAATAAAAAAAAATTTTGGTTATACATCTGTTGTACTCAGTTATGAAAATATTTATCAATATCCCATCATTACATGTTAAGTTTTTTTTTAAAAAAAAAAAAAATTTTAAAGTTGAAAGAAACATACATATTTCAAAATGTCTATCCGACTGTTGACGCATAATTTGTTAAAAATAATAAGAGTTTTTTTTTATCCTAAAATTCCGTGACAGGCGTTATAAATGACATTTGCATGCATTGAAATTATTTTATTATATATACGTGAATTGCAAAGTTATACAGTAGAAAATTATCCTTTTGATACAAGATTAAATAGATAAACTTTTTCATTTTAAATTTTAATTTGCAGAAGATTGATATAAAATTATTAAGATTGAAAATCAAGCCTTTGATTTTAGCGTCTAATGAAAAACTTTTAGCTAGCTTTATTTTGAACAATTTTGCCATTTTAATATTATTTAGCTTTAGTAATACTTTAAAATAAATTATAATAATTTAGCTTACATATCATCCAGGCATTTTAAAGGTAGTGGATTTGGACCATCGCTTGGCAGAGATTTGAAGGCTGGTATCCCCCTGGGGGTGTTTATCTTCTCATTTTATATCATTCCAGTAGTATAATAACAGAAATTCTCCACATTATTAGAATCCTTGTGGTGTTTTTTATATAATACTCTTAGAGAGTTATTGAATCTTTTAAGTTTTTTTACATTTTCTTCTTTGGAGCTTTTTTTTTTTTTTACTTTCCTTCAAGTCTTAAACTTTCTGTCTTTCTTCACTCATGCCCTCTGTGTTTCTATGACAATCAACTTTGGAAGTTTGCCAGAAATATTATTTATAAAAATTTGAACAATACAACATTTGAATGGAATAAACATAATAATAAAAAAATATAAAATATTAATTATTAATTTTAGAAATGTCATTCACTATTATACAAATAATCTTTATTATTTTTAAACATATGATTATGAACAATACATAATCAGTAAATAATAAATAAAATATAGAAAAGAAAATTCTAATTAATACTATATCTATGTTTCTGTTTATTATGACATGTAAATTTTCTACCACATATAAACATCCCTAATGTTGTTCATCCTCCTCTTTTACTACCAAACACATAATCCAAAGCTCCACCATTCAATACACCCAATTAAAGTTTTAATTTTTTTAAAATCCTAATTTTAACTAGCAAATCTCACCACAATTTAAGTTTAATTTTCCTAAAACTCAATTTTAAATATTAAATTATATCATAATTCATTTTTCTCAGCTAATTATCTTTAGCCATTGTTAGCACAAATGTGACCTTTCCACATTTCTTCCTGGTGTCAACTTGGAAGGTTACAATATATATATATATATATTGAAGATTATATACAAACATTAATGCCTCTGCATACTGAAGGGCAAACACAACAATATCTCTTGTACATCTGTTTAGCTTTAATATACAACATCAAGCTAAACATGTATAGGCAAAACAACTTCATCCTCCATATCATTATCAATTCTTACCACAAAATTGCAACACTAGCAGCCTGGGAAACCACATTTGTATTACACACATTCTGGTGCACCTATGGTACATTCTGTTTTGACAACAACACATATACATCATACATCCACATTCTACAATTAACTTTAGAAGCTTAGAGCTAAAAATAAAAAAAAAAGCTTCTCCAAACATACTTGCTGCCACATGTCACTCATAAAATAATGAGCCAATCGATAACTTTCCATCATTATGCAATATGTCTAATTATGGAACCTAATAATGCTGAAGATTCTGTCTGTTACTGCAATGGTCTTTCTGGGCCACTCATACCTTCTATGCATGTTTTGACTATTTTTTTTGATTTCACATTGACCTGAATTGTAACTTAAGTAACTTTGGGTCTCATGTGATTTCATTTCCATGAACTTTTAACTGTATATACATATAGTCTAATGCAGTGGTCTTCAACCTTTGGTCCGCGGACTGGTGCCGGGCCACGGTAGAATAAGAGTTTAAACTTTTTATTAATATAAACAATTTTTATTTATTTTTTCATCTCATTTTTACCCAATTAAAAAAAAAGAAACAGAACGAAAACAAAGTCTACTCAATCATACATAAATTAATTTAGTTTTCTACTTATCACAGATATTTATGGGGGGAGGGGAAGGAGGAAGAAGGGGGTAAAATTAAATTTTTGATTATTTTTCTAAAAAAATTTAAAAAAAAAAAGTTTTTTATTATACAAACTCCATATATATATAACTCCATTTTTATATTTAATATTGTTGTTTTGATCAGTTATAACAATTATGCTTAGTAGTTTACATCTTTAAGAAAATTTATCTATAGACTTCTGCAGGTCCGCGAAACCTTATCCTTATTTTTACCGGTCCACAGGTGTGAAAAGGTTGAAGACCACTGGTCTAATGTATTAGTAGTATTAAATAGAGTTATCTTTGAACCCTGATAATAATAATAATAATAACAATAATAATAACAACAACAACAACAACAACAACAACAACAACAACAACAATAATAATAATAATAATAATAATAATAATAATAATAATAATAATAATAATAATAATAATAATAATAATAATAATAATAATAATAATAATAATAATAATAATAATAATAATAATAATAATAATAATAATAATAATAATAATAATAATAATTTAATTTTTAATTTAATTTATTAAACATATAATCTCCTTGTGATAAATAAATCATGCGTGGAGCTTAACAAAAAAATACATGTGCAAATAAAATAAAAAACATTAATATACAATAAAATAATTAAATAGAAATAAAAAGTTTTTGATTATCATCAATTATAATCCAGTTCATAATGAATTTTCTCAAAGTTTTCCTTGATAGGTCATTAACATTAAATCCAATGTTTCTTATAAAAATATTATAAAATCTTGGACCAAGATAACATTTCTGATATCTGCAATGAGTTTTAAAGTACACTCGTTCAAATAATAAATCAAAATCACTTGATCTAGTCACCATTATTGATGAAGAATTAGTTTTATTTATTTTTTTGCATTTAATATAATAACACAAAATATTCACCAAAAATAATTGCTGAATAGTTAAAACTCCAGCACACTTAAATAATTCAAGTCTTGGCAAATCCAAAGGTTTAAACAAAATAATTCTTAACGTAAAATTTTGTAGTGTTTGCAACGACTTCAAAAAATATGCTGCAGTGCCACCCCATAATGTTATACCATAACAAAGTCTGCTTAAGAAAATTTGTTTATATATAGTAGGACAGATTTATTCAAACAATCTCTTAATCTATAAAAAAGAAAATTAAGTTTTCTTAATTTTACTTGAAGCCAAAGAATATGTATATTCCAATGTAAATACTCATCCAAAACCAAGCCAAGGTAAGAAATTGTTGAAGTCCTGGTAATTTTCTGACAAGACATTTTATTAACAAAAGGCAATTGAATTAACAAGTCTTTTGCTGGAATATTTTTAAGAGAATACATTATGTAATTACATTTATTAATATTTAGCAGTAATCTATTATTGTTCATCCATTGTGCAATTTTACATAAATCTTCATTCACAAGTTTCTCAAGTAAACAATATGAAACTGCTGAAGTAACCAAAGCAGCATCATCTGCAAAACAAAAAATGTTAGAATGAAGAGGAAGATCAAGCAGATCATTAATATAAACAGTAAATAACAATGGACCCAAGACTGAACCTTGAGGAACTCCATATCTAATTATTTCAGAATCACTCAAAAAAATATTAATTTTCACAAATTGGCTTCTATTACTTAAATAAGATTTAAACCATTCAAGCATAGTACTCCTTATGCCACAATGGGGTAACTTAATTATTAATATATCATGTGGAACACAGTAAAATGCTTTCTGCAAATCTAAATAAATGCCTATAGTTTTGTAACCATTTTCTAAAGATTCAGTGATGACTGAAACATGTTCAGATAAAGCCAGTTCTGTAGATCTTCCTGGCAAAAACCCAAATTGATTATTTGAAAATAAATTATATTTTTGAAAAAACAAAACAATTCTGTTTTTTATACACATTTCCAAAATTTAGACAATGTTGATAAAATAGAAATTGGCCTGTAGTTTTCCAAACATTCCCTGTCTCCACTCTTAAAAATAGGTGTAACAACAGCAGATTTTAAACAATCTGGAAATATACCTGAATCAATAGAAGAATTAAATAAAAAAGATAAAATTGGTAAAAGAATGGAAACATTTTCAATCAATATTTTTACAGAAATACAATCCAAACCAATACATTTCTTATGTCTCATTTTATAAAGAGAATTTAAAATTTCACAATCTTCAATCTCTTTAAAAACAAAAGAATTCAGGATAGAATTCTCATATTGGAAAACATGAGAACTGCAATTATTGTCAAAACTATTCATTAGCAATTCCACACTATGTACAAAATATTGATTGAAATGATCAGCTATTAGTTTTGAATTATTTAAAACATCAATAGATATTTCATTAATCTTTAGTCTAGAAATTTGTGAAAATCCTTCTTTAAAAATAAATTTTTTAACAACAGTCCAAAAGTTGCTTAATTTAGTTGATTTTAAAGAATCAATTTGAGTAGAATAGAAAATCAATTTAGCTTTGACTATATCTTTCTTTATTTCTTTATCAAGAACCTTTAGCTGAACTTTAAATTCTTCATTAGCAGGAAACCTTTTGAAAAGCTTGTACAATTTATTCTTTCTGTTAACTTTTGATATTAACTCATTTGTAATCCAATCATGTCTCTTCAGATATTTCTTCTTTATATATTTTATAAAAGAACAATAGTCTATAAACTCCTTCATCTTGTAAACAAAGAATGAAAATGCACAATTTACATCATTCAACTCAAAGATTAAATTCCAATCATATTTAGTAATTAAGGATTGCACACGATCATGAGATAAAAGTTTAAAACACTTTTTACTATGAAAAAAATTCTTTTTAAAAGTAACAACAATTCCTCTGTGATCTGTAAGACACCAATCCAAAAAAGATGTTTTCAAAAGAATATTTTCAGGACATCTAGCAAAGACGTGATCAATAAGTGAAGATGATGAAGATGTAACACGTGTAGGATGAAATAAACATTGAATAAATCAAAAAAGTGACAGCATATTTAAATAATGTTGAGCAGCAACAGAAATTTCACCAGAAATATCAATGTTCAAGTCACCAACAAGAATAATAAATTTATCATTTAATTTAGTAAGCAAATCACCAAGTTCATCACTAAAGCTTTCAACTGTATGACTGCAAGACCTATACAGAGCAATAAGTGTTAATTTGTCTGAACCTAAAATGAAATTTAAAACAAGACATTCAGAAGAATCAAAAACTGCATCAATAGAAGTCACACAAAGCACTGATTTATAATAAACTAAAACTCCACCTGACCTATTATTAATTCTAGAATTAATAATTGATGTATATCCCTCTAACTCATACAGTCCTTTTTCACATTCCTTAATCCAGATCTCAGACAAAATTATAATATCAAATGAATAATCAAGTGAATGTAAAAGAATTAACAACTCATCAAAGTGTTTCCTCACACTACGAATATTTATATGAAAAATCTTAAAATTTTTAATAGCCAAATTATCTTTTTCTGTAACAATATTTTTAAAAGATAAGCCATGTCATAAATTAGACAAATCCGATTCAGAACCAATCCTAATAGCCCTATCCCCAGTATCTTTCCTCAACCAAATTTTCCCATCTTTAATCCAAACAAACCTATACTTATTTTCTTTAGCCATTGAACGAACTTTCCAAAATAATTTCCTATTTTCAGGCAACAAATCTTCATTCAAATATATACGCTTATCAGCTGTAGCAATAGGCAAATCATCAGATAGATATAATTTAAGTCTTTTACCTCCTAACAAGAATAAATCTCTTACCATTTTACTAACAAAATTAACTTTTATTACAGGCCTAAAACTACCTCTATATTTTAATCTATAAATAGAATTAATATAATTTTTATTAAAGTCTGACAATTCTAATTTTTTAGCCATATTTTCAACAATATTAAATAAATTTTCATCATTAGCATATTCAACACCAACAATTTCAATATTGTTTTCTAATCTTTGCTGCTTTAAATAAAAAACTTCTTTTTGCAAATTGCATAACAAAGAATCTTGTGCTTTTACTTTTTCTAACAATAATAATAATAATAACAAACAACAACTATAATAATAACAATAATAACAATAACAACAACAACAACAACAATAATAATAATAATAACAAACAACAACTATAATAATAACAATAATAACAACAAAACAACAACAACAACAACAATAATAATAATAATAATAACAAACAACAACAACTATAATAATAACAATAATAACAATAACAACAATAATAATAAAAAAATAATAATAATAACAACAACAACAATTCTTTAGCTAATCTTGAACAGTAAGCAGCTAGAACAGCAGTCTCCACTTTCAAACTCCCCAAATAGCCTTAAAACTATTTATTATTGACAATGTCTAATCTATATGTCTACAAAATATTAATCAAAATTATCTAGTGCACATACTTTATTTTAAAATTAACATATCTTCTAATTAATAAATATGTTAGTTAATTATTTCAATCACCCAAAACCCTGCAAAGATGGCTATATTACAGATTTTCAATTGCAAAGTATAAAATCAAATAAAATTTATAAAAGAATTATCAACAATCAGCAGCAAAATGCCAATTATAAATATAATGAGTATTCAACTGCCTCCAAAGTTCAAACCTATGGAGAAATTATCACCAGTCAGCCTCCAATATCAAAACATATGCAGAAATTATTAGCAATCATCAGCATATACAAGTGACAAAAACACTGTTTTTTCACCTGCCCCCAAAGTTTGAATAAATCAGCAGAAAAATGCAAAGGGCAACAACAATGATTTTCCAACTCCCTTCAAAGTCAACAGCATTTCAGAAGAAAAAAACACCAGTGACATTTAAAAACCTTGATCTACTCAGAATTCAAGAAAAAGTTTGAAGTGACTTCTGAAAGATTTAACAACACTGCTCAGTCTATTGTCATATTGGCCACATGTAGACATATTATTATAACCAGTTCTCATGTCAGATTTTATGTAAATTAATCAAACACCATGGGCTGTGGGATTCCATAGGAATCTCAGATACCAGGAAATCTAATTCTATAAAATTGCACAGAGGCAGCAGTTTCCATCATGATTGTTGGTGAAAACCACTATAGCTGTATTGCAAGAATGTTTAAAACATCTAATCTGGGTACTCCTGTGGTGACATTCAAAAAATTATACAGAACTTTGGCAAGATCACCCTGTTTAAACCAATCTATCTAAGACACATCTCAGTGCCAATAGTAACCAACAGTTTTAAATTTAAACTCCAGTTTCACCAAAAACATTAACCCAAATAATATCTTTACTTAGGTACTTTACCAAGAATCTACCCTATCTATATATCTGAAACTTAAAATCTCAATGCTACACTTGTGGCAAATAAAATTGTCTTGCTGTTCACTGCATTAGAGCTGCAAAAACTGATACCAGAATCAAACAGGAAAAACAACAAACCCTGAAAATGCATCACAAAGTCAGCAATAACATTAGCAACAACCTTTACTTACTTATGAAACACCCATCAATCTTAATCATTGACTGCATCACTGAGTCCATCAACAAACATCTACTAGATAATCACACAAAAACACTTATGGTCCACATGTCAGACAATAACTTTACTAAAAGTAACCAGCATCACCACAAAAACACTAACAACTCCACTTTTCCAATTAATCTATCCCTAGATCTACCAACAAACTCAATCAATACTTTTAACAAAACCTCCATACAAATCATAGACATAATATCACTATGTCTCTCACCCATTGTTACTCCCCACAAACCTGGAAATAAAAAGAAGCCAGATAGGTACTAAAAAGTAAGTAAGAAACCAAAAACAGTGGACATGCTGGACAAATCTGTCAACCATGAACTACTTTTCAATACTCAAATTCTTACAGATGCTAACCACACTCCAGACAACTTGGTGATCTAACTTCAGTAAGAACTTATCATAGCACACAGAGCATCAGTCAATATATCAAACCCCACCCAGTCATAAAATGATGATTAGACTGTTCATTCATTAGCAGTTACAATACAGTGCAGCATTCAACTCCATTCAATACAAATCATCAATCCACCTTTTCCTTTCTCATAACAATGAGATTTAAGATTATCTCTTTCACCACTGTAAGAACAACTCAATTGTAAAATTGTGCCAGTTAAAACAGTAAATAAATATTGCCCAGTTGCCTGTTCTAAGGCTGCTGAAGACAAAAATATAGTGACTCAAAAATTGACCTTGCTGCTTATCTCAACAGGCAAATTTCTGCATATATTCTACAGATACCTCTTCACCATCTGCTTGCATAGTGACTCATCATTTTTTCAACTCATTTTTTTATAAACCTTCAAGATCTTGTACATTGATTATCATTTATTGATTTTTGGCACCATAATATCACAATCTATGAAATGTAACCAAAATCAATTACTACTTACCTATCATCAAATTCACAAAATCAATCACAATCACAATCTTTTCCTTATAAGGAAGAAAGATGATGTCCATATTACTTAAATGTCCAAGCCCTGTTCCTGATGCAGATAGATTGTAACTTCACACTATATAAATTTTTTAACTACAGAAGACAGCAAATATTCTGTTTCCACCATGGGAAAGTCTATCAAACCTCATATCCCTTCTGGATGCATTTCAACTCTCATTCAAGCTATGTCAAGTATCCTAATTCCATTCCCAATTAAATAACCTAATAACAAACTTACAGCATGGTATATTCTATTTCTCCTTATGCAACTCCTCATATTGGGTATCAATAACAAAAAACTTTTGTGAGGATTCTGAAGTGACAAAACATCACATGATCATCATCTTATATGATTACACAAACCATTATTAATAGTAGCAAGCTCTCCATATAGTTGTGCCACTTAGTGCAGGCCTTATTAATAAATGGATACAGAAAGATTTGTGCTTAAGATTCCCATCCAAAGCTTATACCAATGATGGCCTATTATATTGAGAGTATGTTACTGTAGCTTCTGGAGGTGGTCACTGGAGCCAAAAGTCTTTGATTTCTTCACACATTATCTACTTTTTTGTATGATACTGGCTTTACAAAAATATAGATTATTTTGTAATCTATGTGATGCTGCAGGGAAGACATAGTATCACATCTTTTATTACTTTCAAGCATTAAATAAAACTGAGGACATCATGGTTATCACATACAGATGACCACATGTCTTTTTGCAGAGCTTGATACACTGCTACCAGAAGCATAAGATACTCACAGTTTGTGTTATCACCTTTATTATGTATGTGTTCTGGTGTACTCATGCACATTTACCCTGGAACCCAACATCAGACATCCATTTACATTCATTGATAAACTAAAACACCTGAGTGACCAGGTTCAAAAAATTTCCCATCCAAATATCTATGCTACAACCTAATCACTCATCAAGCAATCTGCTAATCTCCATTCTAATTGTATACCAATTCACAGTAGGAGTTTCTGACAAGTTTCTACTCATCCACAAATTGACTTATCATCAACCAGTCACTCTTTTCTAAAATGACTGAAGCAATTTAATCAGCAACTATAGTATCAATAAAACATAACAGGAGGCAATGTGGCAAGCCAACTAACCAGATCAATGCAGAAGTGAATACATTCAATTTGCACCAGCCCAATCAGGACAAATTACAAGATAACACCAGATTGGTTCCATCCTAATCTCATCTCTCCATCAAGAGACATTATGTAACCACTCACACATCCCATCTTGTGTACATATAGTATTCATTACTTGGATTAACATATACATTGATTTTATATAATTATGTCAAATTTAGTACCTTAACATATCAATTATACTATAACCATTGTATTATCAATAGCCATGTGTGACCAGGTGTAAAAACACAAAATGTTCAAAATTATGACCTAACAAAGACCCCAATTAAACAGTTAACATAACCACTGAGTAATAAATGTGTAAATTTATGTGACCACATTACCTGGCAACTATTTAAACATGCTCTATATAAATCATGCAACCTTTACGAATCAATAAAGATTATTGTTGAAACATAGTAGTAGTAGTACTAGTAGCAGTACTAGTAATAGTAGTAGTAGCAGCAATAGTAGTAGCAGTAGCATCAGCCGCAGTAGCAGTAGCATCAGCCGCAGTAGCAGTAACAGTAGCAGTAGCAGCAGCAATAACAGCAGCAGCAGTAGCAGATGCAGTAGGAGTAGCAGAAAGAGGAGGAGGAGCAGTAGCAATAGCAGCAGCAGCAGTAGTAGAAGTAGTAGTAGTAACAAGAATAACAACTACTGGTACTACTACTACTACTACTAATAATAATAATCATCATCACCATCATCATCATCATCACCATCATCATCACCATAATAATAATAATAATAATAATAATAATAATAATAATAATAATAATAATAATAATAATAATAATAATAATAATAATAATAATAATAATAATAATAATAATAATAATTTAATTCAGTTTTATTACTTTTACTACTGCAATTACCTTATATTTCTTATATTTATATGATATTTATATATTTTGTTTTTTAATACAAACATTTTAATATTTTTGTTAATAAATAAATATTATGTTGTATTATTATTTAAACCTCTAGGAAGAAAGGAATATTGCAGAATTATAAATTTAAATTTATTGACAGTAAATTTTTTTTCACTCTTAAATTGTATCTGTTTACAGACGGGTATTAAAATAATGTCATAAAAATAACTTGCTTATTAAAATTTCATAAACATATTTTTATTTAATTTACTAATAATTATTACATATGTTTACAAAATAAATATTTATTGTAATAAAGAATACTCCTCTTCTTGCTATTTGATGGTAAAAAAAATCAAAGGACCTGAAACTGTATTGCAACATTGTTTTAATTTCTAAATAGTGTGACCAAGTTTTAATTTCTAGAGTAAGGCTGCACGATGATTACATTTGTAATAAAGAGGTTAAATGAAAATTTTATTTATTATCATTTTTGTATTTAAATTTCATTGCTTAAATTACAAATTAAATATGTTTTTTTGTTGAATTTAGTGAAAACGTATTTATTTAGTATACTAGGGGATTCTTATATACTGGAACTGAATATTTATTACATATACCATATACAAATTAACAGTACAATTTATTAGCATTTGAATAAATTTCTAGTACATAATTAAATTTTAAAAAATATTAAGAAAAATATTTAGTTTTTTTTTATAACTTTAAACATTTCAAACATCAGATATTTAAAATTTTAATTTTTAGAACATTTTTTTAGAGTAATGTAAAAGTTTATCATTCTTTTGTTTTGTATATACCTATATTGGAATTTTTAACCCTTTAGATGCCAGACTCTAAAATTATAAATTATAAATGTAACACTCAAAAAAGAAAAGCTTAATAGAAAATGGACATAAATAAACAAAGAAGTGATCCTTTTTAATTTGTAGAAACTGGAAATAATTGTAGTAAGAAAATTTTTATTGAATGTAAGCCAAATTTGAATTGAGAATCCTAATGAATTTAATTCTTTTTAAATGAAGATTAAATTAGTGATTGGAAAAATGAAAAAAAAAATCCCATCAAATTCATAATTAATGAAACAAGAGAAAATCTTGAGTATTTCAAATTCATCACTGAATGATCAATGATTCTACTTTAAATCAAAATAGGGTCAAAGTTGAAAGCTTTAATTTTATTATTTGTTTTTTTAAATGCATTTTATCAAAATCTAAAACTCAGAACTTTTACAAGGGATTAATAGAGCAGTAAAAATTTAACAAATTTTAAAATAGCCTTTTTGACTATGATGGTTGATCATCAAAGTTTTCAGTAACTTGATTAATCTACTTTATTTGGTAATATGCCAGATTAAAAATCAGTTGCAATATTTTGTTAAACTGTTTCAGAATACAACTACTCCTTACTTATTTGAAAAGGCCATAGCAAAGTTTCTTTCCAAATTGGAACATTTTATTTTTACAATGAAATATTTTTTTTAATATTATATATTGATAATATTTACATTATTTATTACAATTGTAAGACTTTAAATGTATGTAAATAAGTCAATTATTTTATATAGTGTGATGTTTATAAACTGTAATTAATATTTGAATTTTATAAAATAAGAAAATTAAATACTAAACAGAGTTTGTAACTATGACAATAATGCACAGATTGCAAAAGTTTCCATACAGTAGTGCCAGCTAGAGTAATCAATGGATGCAGAGGATTTGTGCATAAAATCCTTATCTAGTACCCACTCATACAATATCCCCAGACTAGTTTCTAGCTTCCTAGCTTTCATCAGTGAGGAGCCTTAGATCTGAGATAGGGATTTTATGCACAAATCTTTATGCATCCATTGATTACTCTGACTTGCACTGAGTGGCACTACTGTATGGAGAGTTTTACCTCTATGAAAACAGCTTGTGTAAGAATAAAGAATACTAATCATGTGACATTTGATGGTTATAACAATAATGCCTTCCATATAGGATATAATTTTATCTTTTCAAAAAGTTATTAAAAATAAATATTAGGTATTTAAATTCCATTTTTTAAATTCAAAATAAATTTATGGTTATTTATCATTAAAGAAAGAAAATATGTGTTAAGATGAAACATTAAATATATTATTACAATTTTTTTAAAAAAATAACTTACCAGTTTTGACAAAAAGACATTCTCATTACCCATTAAAATTGTTTCTTTTTGCTCTAACAAACTTTGCATGAGTTCTCTTCTTAAAAATAAATGTTTTCAAATAAAATCTAAATTGTAGAGATGTATGTTTTTGGTTTTTGAACAACATTTTCCCTTTGGCCTTTAAGTTGAACAATCCCAATAAGAAATAGACTATTGAGATCAAAATGAGACAGGTTTGGCATTTTTAATATACAAATTACATCTTGTAATTTCCTGAAGATTTATCTGGTGCTGACATCTTCAGACTTTTTTCAAGAAATAATTTTAAAATAATTTCCATGATAAAATAAAATTCTGCATGATAATCTATAGTTAAAAAGAGGCTAAAATAGTGAGGAATATATATGAATCATAGCAGCATCATAATGTCCATAACATGCCAAAATAAATAATTTTGTGGCTGCTTAAAATAACACATTAAATAATTCTAGATAATTATGTCAGTGAAATGCTATAAATTAAAAGAAATATTAATATGTTTATTCAGAGAAGATATCAAAACTATTACATTCACATACTTATTAAAACATCATATATTCTTTTTTTAAAAAAAGGAATATAGCTTGTGTTTTTGACAAAAATGCTCAGTATGAAACATACATTATCACTGTATTTAAGGATTTCAATGTTTTCTCTGAATATAACATTTTAGTATGGAATTACAATTCATTTTACAATTCTCAAACATTAAAACATGCATCCTAATTTATTTTGTCCTTTTTGATAAAGTTCCTGTTGACATCATAATTTTTTTCTATATATAAAACCTACCAAGACTTTTGAAATGGATATGTGATCACAGTTAATTCAGTTTTCTAATTCTTCTAAGATTAAAAAATATAAAGTCTTAATGTACTCTACTATTTATAACTTAACTATAATCAGATAAAATTAATTACATTAAGATATTACAAATATCACTATTACAAAATGAGTAATACAAGCATTGATGTTTACTTATGTTTTTTGACAAGTATCTGTGGAAAGTGTAAATATTAAAAGTGATATTTGAGTTCATTCTAATCTGTAAAGACATTATAACAATAGAAACAATTTTTTATGTGATATTTAAATTATGCAGCATTTTACTTGCACTAATTCCATTTGTGAACTATCTGAAATGATAAGTTGTTTAAACCATTTTGAAGTTTGATAATCATGCATAATGTTTCAAATTGATTTTGGCTTTGAATATAGGTTTAATTTGCATTAAGAAAAGAACACAAATAAAAGACAACTAATAAACATAAACAAATAAAAATATTTTTTGTATAAATTTTCCTCAAGCATAAGTAGGTGAATGATTGTTTATCTTCTTATTAGTTATTTATATATAATAAAAATGGTTTTTTTGAATATTTAAACATATAGGTAGATATCTAAAACTAACACTTTTTATTCATAATTTTATTATGGATATATATTTAATAATTAATATTGTGCAAGACAACTACTTTCAGTCATGCACTATTAAACTGACAAGCAATCTCCATATATATATATATATATATATATATATATATATATATATATATATATATATATATATATATATATATATATATATATATATATATATATATATATATATTGTAACTGAAGATATAGGAAAACAAATAGTATCAAAACTAAATCATAAATTGGTAGAACTAAATTAAATGTAATGGAAGAAGAATATAAATATAAAACATATAAGGTCTAAATAAGCCATTGATTGGTTGTGTCCAAATTGAATGTGATAGTTGATCTAGGAAATAGCCCCATGACTTTATATCACTTTTGGCTAGCTACATTTGCTGTACAAAGAGAAATAATGATTATGTTTTATATAAGATGCATTAAAAATTTTTGTTCTACACAGTTGGGATATTATTTCATCATGTCCCAACCCATACTCCTTCACTAAACATTATTATAAATAATAACAAAGTTGAAATCTAGTTCAAAAAAGTATAAATAAACCTTTATTTGTTGATCAACTATTAATTAAAAATTATAAAAACAATTTCTCTACTTTGGAAGAAAAATTTTCAAAAAGAGCATAGCATTGTAATATATGTTGAAACATATAAACTATCTTTAAATGACTTCATTCTATATATCTATGTAGTAGAAGTACCCATAAATGCTCATGAAAATATATGGGGCACCAGAGTCAGATAAACACCACTAAGTATTTCTGTTCATCATCATCATCATCATTAAGTCTTTCACAATTCATGAATTTGACAGCCACAGTGAACATTTAGATTAAATTTCCAATCTTTTTTACTTTTTATTATATCTCCACAAATTTCAAAATATTTCTTATAAATATAAATTTATAAATAAAAATTATTTTTAAAAATAATAATTCAATTTTACATAATATAGAAATTTTTTTTGCATAATCAGAACTATGGCTTTTATTGTTTTATAATTGCCAATAAAAATAAAACATAAAACTTGTCTTTCCTCCATTTCTTAAACCCAAATGAATTATTGTTAGCATTATATAAAGCAATGAAATTTTGTGTTAAAATTTAAAATTTCCCTTATAATTACTCTAAAATGACTCAAAATAACTGCTTTGGTGATTATGGAGCTGTTTTTTATTTATCCAATTATAACTTTCTGCATTTGACAAATACTTTTGAATAAAATCTAAATGTAATCCTAATATTTTTCATAAAAATAAATATTGCACAAATATTTTGCAATAATAATAATAAATAAATAAACTATGGAAAATTATAGTTTTTAATTTTTGTAATCTAGACAAAAGAATGAGGGTTTTCAAAGGTTCCCTTAAGCATTATCAGACCTAAGAATAACAAATCTCTATCAATTGGCACTATTGTTGTGTTTTTTTATATTAGTTGAATATTTTTTTAAAAATTAATAAATTTATATATTTTAGTTCAAATTGTTGTTATAAAATAAATACAAAAATGGCCAATAAATCAATTGTAAAAATAGCCACAAAAGAGAATTTAAACCAAAGCAACCAAAATTTCACCTGTGCAACCATAACCTTGTGGTAGTATCAGTGAAAGGATTAAAAGAAGCAATGAAGACTTTGTTATTTTAAAATACAAATCTTGAAATAATTGAATTTAATGGTGAATACAAACAAACAAATATATAAGAAATAAACTCTATTAACAATATGTAAAAAATATATATTTAAATTTAGAAAAAAATACATTCAAAAGTCAGTACAGATAGGATACACATATTTCAGATTTATAAATATTATATCCTTTATATAATCACTTCTAATGCCTTGTTTTAAAAGAAACAATGAAAATAATAATTAAAGTATGTTAAACATTTGCAGTAATATGCCCTCACAGCTATACTATATATGCACATAATGCTAATATCAATTTTAAAATTTCTTAAAGAAAAGTGTGTTAGCTCAAATATAGCTATATATATGCACACACATACGATTAACAGATAACATTTTATTTTGATATATATATATATAATATAATATAATTAATTTATGTCTAAAGAACATGTCAATAGTTATAAAGTTTTAAAATATTATAATTTGATATACACATTTAATAATTTATTAGTTTAATTTAGCCAATAATACTTAAAAAATAACTATTATTTTATAAAGAAGTTTTCCTTACTATTGCTATCAGCAAAATGACAAAAAAATTTTTTTAGTAATATGTTTTTAGTTGATTAATTTTTCTATTTGCTTAATTTTTAAATAATTTTAGTAATTTTAAATTTGAAGAATTCTTTTATCAGTGAATAATTACTTATATGTGAAATTTTAAAAAGCTTTAGATTAGTTTATAATAATATTTATAAATAATTACAAATTGCATATGCATCCAGAGTGAAAAAACCCAGATATGATTTCTGGGCATCATGATAGATGGTTGTGACATGATTGAGCTAAGAATAAGATTTAAAAACAAATTTTATATATATAAAGTTTGATATCTGTATTCGTTCCACAATATATGTAATATACAAATCAATATATATATATAAAAATACAATACAATTTACGTAAATTATATTATTTTCAGAAGTACTTTCGACTATACATTTTGTAGTCTTTATCAACTACATAACATTGAATAATCAAAATGAGACAACTATTAACAATATCCATAGTTCAATTCAGATTTTCCACAATTCTGTTATTTTAACATTTGATGATTGGTGATTCATTAACATTTGACGATTTCTTGAAATCAACATAGCCTTTTTTATTTTACGTTTATTATGACAACATTCAATTTGAATAATTTCCATATTTTTATAATCAAATTTAAATCCATATTAACAAGTTTTATTATGATCAAAATAACAGATGATGGTTTATTTACATCTATTCCAGATTGTTTCTCTTTTTGAATTCTATTATACAAAAGCATGCTCTTTTATATAATAGAATCATAAAAGAGAAACAATCTGAAATAGATGTAAATAAACCATCATCTGTTATTTTGATTATAATAAATCTTGTCAATATGGATTTAAATTTGATTATAAAAATATGGAAATTATTCAAATTTAACATTGTCATAATAAACATAAAATAAAAAAGGCTATGTTGATTTCAAGAAATCATCAAATGTTAATGAATCGCCAGTCATCAAATGTTAAAATAACAGAATTGTGGGAAATCTGAATTGAACTATGGGTATTGTTAAAGGTTGTCTCATTTTGATTATTCAATGTTATATAGTTGATAAAGACTACAAAATGTATAGTTGAAAGTACTTCTGAAAATAATATAATTTACGTAAACTGTACTGGATTTTGATATATATATATATATCATATTGTTCTGAAACTTCAAAAACATGTTTACAGATATTGAAAAAAGTATAAATAGCTTTTAATATAAATTTCATCTGTATCAGTCTTTTACATTAACTCAGATTATCATGTGTTACCAAATTTTCTTAATTGTAGTTTTATGTTTATTTGATGCATTCCCTAGGAATGATATGAATCCATGCTGACCTTGGTTTATTATAATATTATATTTGGCTATTGCACACTTATTATGAAAATAAAAAGTAAGACTAAATCTTTAAAATAAGACCATATTACAATAAATTATTAGTATGCAGAAAAAATTCTAACAAAATTCAAAGTCTGTGAATTTAACTAAAAAGTAGTACAAATTTTATTTTGTAAATAAACATTTTACACTTGTTTAATCTTGAAATAATTAATCCAGAGATAGTCTATAATTATTTTTAACTTTTATTTTGTAATTGCTTATCTTTGGATAATGTTGCAGATTTGCTCTTTATGAAAATTATTTTTATGAATGAAATTGATAAAAAGCAAAATGACATCATATCTGACTAATTCAAACTTGAAAATGTTCTGCTTAATCATTATGCAGTTAACTCTTTGCCACTACAGATGGCATTGTTTTAGTTTATATCAAATAAAACTTGTTATTAATTATTTTTCTAAATGTTTTAAAGATTTTTCTCAAAACCATAATTTTAAAAACCAAATTTATCTGAAATCTAAAATATAAAAAAAAAACCCCAATAAGAAACAGATAGCAATGGATAAAGGAAGGATTTTACAACCACTTGTTAACTAATTTAATTTAAGAAGCTATTATTTTGAAATAAATCCTCCATATAAACATTAAACATTTACAAAGAAACAAATTATTAATAATTTTACCCAAAAAATTACAAACTGGTAAAAAAAAACTAAGTGTAAATTCATATCCAGCCTAATTGAAAAATGATACTGAATAGGTAAAGTAGCAATTTTTGTTTCCTTTGGTAGAAACTTATTTTTTTCTTTATTTTTCAAATTTTTACTGAAAGATTGTGACATGTAGGGAATGTAATTGGAATTAAAATCTGAAATGTTTTAAACAGAAAAATAACTTACAATGACTTTTTAATTATTTTTTTGCTATTAATAAATGTGATGGCACCATGCATTGAATATGAAAAACTGTAGTGAAAAAAAAGTTTAACTTCAAATTATAAAAGTCTAGTGAGAGAATAACTGCATTAGAAGTCTCATTAAATAAATAATATTTAAACTTTAATTTTTTTCTATAATACATTATTATATTATGAAAAAAAATCTATATGTAAAAATTGAATAGTATTGCAAACTTGTATAGTAACTCACCAAACCATTCCTTAAACCATTTAAAAATCCCATGATCACCATTTTCTTTCCTTGCATAAGCTATTAAATTGTTTTTCTTTTCACCAATAAATTCTAAATATGTGAACAACTCTCTTTATACAATAGTGCCACCTAGTGCAAACTCTAGTCATTGAAAGATGCCAGATGGTTTGGATTAGGCAGATATTACAATCTTTAACTGAGGTTTAAAGCTTATATTTAGATTAGAGATAATCTCTAGTTTAATAAATGTTTAGTGATAATCATTAATGTATTTATCTAGAGTGGATTATGTCAAAGTTGTGGGTGAAATAAGTTTGACACTTGTAAATTAAAATGTAACAATTTATTACTGATAAATATTGAACATATGATAATGATATATGTGAAATTTTATGAACTGAGTGAACTGATTTGAAAAATAAAGGCACAAGTGATTTATATAATTGTAATCCATAAATGTAAACATTAAAAGCATACAGCTAAACTAGTCAATAAATAATCAAAATTACCTCAAATTCAGAACTCAATCAGACTAACCAAGGAAATAAACTCTAAAATATTTACAATGGTTTTATTGCTACAAGCAGACTTCTCAAGAGTAAAGAACTACAAAATAACAATGTGCAGGTCACATTATTAATTTTGATGAAGCTAAGGTTGTCTTCTTTGAAAGAAATGAAATAAAAAAGAATTAAAGAATTTTTACTATTAAGAATTTATGACTTTCAAATAATTATCTTATTAAGAGTTTTAATATTAAGAATGCATGGATGGTAAGTGGAATTGTGAGTAATGTTTTATAAATATACACTTGAGAAGTTTACTTGTAGCAGTTGTCTATTCTGACAGAGTTTTGAATTTGGGGTAATTTTGAATAGTTCATAACTGCATATTTTAGACATATTATTGAGTAAGTGTAAATGTTCTTCAGGTTTAATCTTCCATTTAAGAATATATATCTCCTAACATGCATCATTCAGTCTTCTTAAGTCAAAATTAGTTGATGATGATCAAATACAATTTAAGAATATTTTTCTGCAGAATACTTTGTAATAAGTTTATTTGAAAACTTGTACAACTGCTAAAGATTATGTAAATACACATAACATTTCCAATTGTAATTCTTTTGTATAGACGTTTGAGATAGGATTGAAAAGAGTTGATATAATTTAGGTTTAATACTTTTTTAAAAATATTTACTTCCATTCACATACTAGATAGTTATGTTAGGCAAAAATTTGTTGATGACAGTCAAGTACAATTTTGTGGAAACTTTTTTTAAAAAGAAATTTATTCTATAAATTATATTTGTTGATAAGTTACATTATAATTGTTCAGATTAATTTGCAGAATGCAGGTCCAGTGACATCAATGTAGACTCTACAATGTAGTTTGGGGTGATTAAATGATCTCTTTTCTTGATTATGTTTATTGTTGTCATGAATAAGTAGCCTTTAGGGTCTTCTGCCTGCTCCGTTACTATCTTGCACCTGAGGCAGCAGAGCACATATTTGAAGAAAATGGAAAGTCTAATTTGTGCAAAGACACCATGTTCCATACAACTTTTTATGGATAAGATATTTGCATTTAGGTTCTTTGTCCAATTTGTAATTAATAGTCTGTGAATATTTAATCTGGTGCATCTCATGATGATATGGTTAATGGATTCTTCTTCCTTCTCACACATTTGACAAATTGGTTCAATTTTTTGTGGTTTTTTTTATTGGCTAGGAAGGATTTCATGGGGAGGGGAATCTAAATTGGAATTTAATCATGAAGTCCAAAAATTTTGGCTCCAGGTACCAAAGCCTGGAGCTCGATATGATTTTTTGATTGTTTACCCCTAACAGGGTATTGTTCATTTGATTTTCCCCATGCATAAGTTTGTACACTTCCCAATATTTCAGTTTTATTCTTACATTGTGACTTTTCAAAGAAATTATAACATTTTATCCAGACTACAGGCCAGTCCTAGTAAAACTGGCAGATCAAGGCACTATAACACTGAGCAATAAGCTTACACCAATATAAGAGACTGGACAAAGACTCTATGGCATAATGTGGAAAAATTTATAATCTTTGAAAGATAAGAATGTAAGAAATGGAGGGGCAAGGCCATTAAATTTTCTGGGTTTTTGTAGATTTTGTAAACTTATCGCTACAGTTTTGCCACCCCAGAATAGTCTCATGCATTCTGAGTTTATTTTCTTAATGAATTTTTGGGAAAGGTTGAACCCATTCATGAAATAGTTGATATTTGGGAATAGTAATGTGTTAAGCAGTCTGACTTTATCCTTCAGTGATAGGTAAACTTTTGAAAGGGAGGATGTGGTTTGTTTGATTGATGTCAAAAATGATTCCTCAATTTCTCTCCTCATTACTGATGGTGATTTGTGAAAATTAAACCCTAAAAATCTCTGCAGATTGGCTGTGAAGGTTGATTTAATTTTCTCTCCTGTTAGTATTTCCCATGTTGCAGATTTTTGTCTGTTAATTTCCAACTTGTGTTTTATCTCATATTGATCTAAGATTAGCTCTAGTTTCTTTATAAATTTGTGGAATGGCAAGAAAGTTAGGATACCATCTATGAAGCTAATAGGCGTCACCTCCCTTCCAATAGAAGGTGTATATACTCCCAGTAATTCCCTTTTAATCTTCAATTGTAGTGGATTTATGTATACCATAAAAATAATGAATTAAGTGGAGATACTTCGATGGATAGAGTTGGTTTGAATCAAGGAGCTACCTTGCCATTCATGATAATATAAATGTTCTATTAGATAGAAGAATGCTTATCATCTTCAAATAGACCCCCTGCACTTTGTATTGTTTCATAATTTTGATTAGAATTAATGGCCTCACATTATTGAATGCTGCTACAATATCAATTTGAACTGTGATCAGACATTTCTTTCTTGTTCTTATATAGACCACCATAAATTTCATTTGGCTGATAGCAATGATAATTGTTTCTCCCTTCTTAGTGTATAGTGAGTTTGATATGGATTCATAGATTTTCTCTTGAATTATGTTTTTTATTAGTTGCTTAATGATTTTGATTAGGAGGGGTACCAGGTTATGAAAAGTCTGGTGCTGCAACTCTTTTTTTCAAGAAGGGAACAAGGAAAATCACGTATAAGTTATTGATGTTATGGGGCTCATCCCCTAAGTAATCTATCATCTTCTTGATTATAAGCACCAAGAATCTATCTAGATGGAGCAGAAAAAACTTTGGTATTCCATGTATCCCTGGATGGACTCTTTCCAGGAGCACCTTTAGCTTGTTCAGTATTTTTTCTCTCTGTAATTTTGTGTGGCTGATTATTTTCTAATTCTATTATGTTCTCTTTCCTTCCCATCTGGTCAGTTTGGGGTTTCACTCTAAAGTGTTCTCTGATAATATTCTTCCTCTCTGAGCCCACATAGTGTTTGTCATCACTTGTTAATGATTGAGGAACTGATTTTTTACTAGCCAACCCCAGTGCCCAATGGATATAACTCTTCGACCAACTCTGTTGGTCTGACAGAAATATTTTCACTCTTTTGATTGAAATATACTTGTTGAGGAATTTCTGCCTATTGTTGATCTGGCACTTGAGGCTGAAGATGTGAACAATATTTTGGTGTATATGGAGGATATTGTGGAGTTTCTCAACAATGTTGTTGAGGTCAGCCAATAGCTGATTTGGAACTTTGTTTCTGTAGGTGGCCTCATTAATTATTGACTGTAGGATATTAATAAGGGAGAACCAAGCCTCCTTGATTGGCAGTTCCAAAATGTTTACTTTTTAAAAAAATATGTAGGCCTCAGAGAATACTCACTCTGGTGCTGAGTGTCTTATCAGCATCCTCATGGTCTTGGTATTACTTTCCATGGCTGCTTGGCTCTAATCCAAATCCAGAGAGATCACTAGGGCTAAGTGGTCTGAGAAGACCACCAGCCAGAGCACTGCTTCAATTTTGAAGTGCAAGATGGGTGAGTAATAGACCAAGTCTATTAACAATGTGGTTCTTTTGGTATAGTAGGAGAAGGCATTTTGGGGAAAAAACCTCCACACATGAGTCCATGATTGATTAAATGGATATACTTTCTTATTAAATGCACTATAAACTAAATTAAAATCATGCATAATTAAGACTGGATATGGATTTGTGGCAAGTACCAATTAATTTTACTGATAACTTTGTGGATTATACTTTGATAATCTTTCATATAGATATAGATTAATTTGAATTGAGATTGACCATATTTGATATTGATGATAATGCAGTTGGTGTCAATTTGTAGAATCTTGAAGCATGAAGGGAGGTTCTTCTTAAAGTTAATGAGAATTACAACCCCCCCAGCTGCAGTTGTCAAGAGGGAACATTTGAAAAAACCATAGTTGTTCATAATTTGCTGGATTTTATAGTTTGAACCAATGTGTAATTTGGTTTCTCCCATGCATATGATGTTAGGTTGGTATTTGTCAATCCAATTTCTGATTGCAAATACCCTGTCAAGTGAATTAAGTCCATGGACATTAATGCCAAAGATATTGATTTTCATTATTGTTTGTTGGGTTGGCATATAGGAGATGAACTATTCTGTCTCTTTTATTCCCTCCCAATATGCTGCTTTTTTAATCATCCTATTTTCCATGGGTCCCATCTTTAGATTGAATAATTATTTCTTGATCTGGCCTCTCCTCTCCATCAAAGAGAGACCACTTGAAATGAGAGTCCTGAAAAATCCTCAAATTCATAATTGGTAACTTGAGGGACTTCATCTTGGTTTTGAAAACCTATTTGGGTAACTGGGTGGGGATCTAATGTTGTGGGTAGTTTATTGCATTTTTTTTGTAGTTTGGAGGTTGGGCCTGAGCTGCTCTTTTTTCTTCTTTTTCTTTCAACTCTTTGGTCAATCTTCTCAATTAGTGTCAAAAATTGTGCACCTTGTTCCATTGCATGATCACCTGTTCTATCTGTATTGTCTTCATCCAAACTGTTCTTGTTAGAGCATTGTGACTTTTTCTTGCTTTTTATTTGATGCTTGGTTTATTTCTTCATCAATTTTCTTTCTTGTAGTGTCCATCTGTTCTCCAATTATAGTATTATCTGAATCACATTCTTTCCTTTCTATATTGTCTTTTATGGATTTCTTTGTTACAGTGCTAGTAAGATCTTGGTTTGTTTGAATTTCATTCTTTGTGCTATTTTGTTTTAGAATGCATGTACTCATCATGTCATTCAACAGGTCTATTTTACTCTTAGTGGAGTAGTTGGATGCATCTTTTATTATTTCTCTAGTATTTATCAGATTCAAGTTGCTCATGTTTATTTTCATTGGTGTAGAGTTGATAGTTATGTTTTCTACAGTATTTTTAGGGCCTTCTTTTGTTTGCATTTGTTTTTTTTACACATTTATGGGTCCTGTTCTTTCTGATCCTGCAATTCATGCATATTCTGCCATGCAGTCTTTAATAAGATAGGTTTTCTCTGAAGAGTAAAAGCATTGAGGTTGAACTCCATGGAAAGTTACCACCATCGGAGATCCCCTAGAGTAAATGACCATTCGGATATTGGTAGGTCACACTTCTGGCAGCAGAGATATATTAAATGATGCTGTGTTTGTTAAAATTTAACCTTGAGACCTATGGTCTTACCAGTATCTGAATCTGGAAACTGATCTGTATTTGGTCAACATTTTTTCCAACTCAGACTCATCAAAATTCATTAGGCAGTTTTTAATTTTTCCAGTGACTATTAATAGGTCGATTTTTGTCTATTATGCAAATGTATTTATTATCCAGAGACTTGATTGTATTTCTGAAGCAGTTGCACTATGCCCATGAATTAAATTCCACTATTATATATCTGTCATTTGGGTGTGTGAGGATTCTATAAATGCTAATATGTATTTCTTTTTCGATTAGCATGGTGTAGAATTTTTCAAGAAGAAATTTGTATAGATTGCATTGCAGATCTGTAATTGCTAATATTAGTGATTTTTCATTTGAATAATTTAAAAAAAGATTTGAACAATAAGTCAGGAATAGATCTGTTAAACCGTATATTGATTTCTTGATATTGCTCTTCATTGAATGTTTCCCCATTGGGTTGGCTGCTTTCATTCACATTCTCTGTTAGTTTTAATTCCTCCTGATAATTAAGTCTATCATATCTAAAATTGGGATGGCTTGTTCGTTTTTATTAGGATTTTTGTTAATTTGGATAGTTTTATTATTTTTAACAATATTGGAATATGATTTTACATTGATACTCAAGTTGTGCTTTGGTGCCTCATTTGTACTTTGGTTTTGATAGAGGGAGTTCTCTCCAGTCTTTTTTTTGTGTTTTGTATCATTAATTTCATCTAGTAACCATTTTTCAATGTTAAACTGTTTATTAACAATATTACTGCTTTTGCCGCCCTCTAGTGGTTTTGAATCTTCGATGCTTTTCTCTCCTCTGTTATTTCTGGCAAGTTTTATTTTTACTGTATTAGGATTATGGCTTGAGTTATCTTTAATTTCATTAATTTTTCAGGGTTTTTCATTTTCAACATTTGAATTTTTTTCACTATTATTTTTTAGATTTATTATTAATAGCGATTTTGTCAACTTCTGGTGGTTCTCCCCGTTTGTTACTTTTATATTTGTGTTTATTTGGGTTGGTTGTATTATTTTCTTTAGTGTAATTATTTTGTGAATCATCTTTCATGTCATTTTCTTCTGGAAATTCTTTAGGTTTAGTTTGTGGATGTTTTTTTTTTTTAATCATTTTTTGGGTTTTGTGCAAAATCTAGTTTCATTGTCTTCCATTTTGGATTTTTTAGCATTGTTGCTAATTTTCTTGCTTTTTGCAGACATGAGGTTTTAGTAATTTGTCTTTGCTCAGAAAGTATTAGAAAAAGTACTTACCCAAATGTTGTGCCACTTTTCTGATTTCTGACTCCCCAAACTTTTTACAAAACTTGATTTCAGTGTAGAGCTTTAAACTTTTAATTACTAAATATTATATCTATCATGTGGTATTAAAATACTTATAAATTTTTAAGATGATAATATGTAGTATCCCTTGGCTATAAAAGCATGGTCAGCAATATATTTTTAATCCTTAATGTAAACATTAAAAAATAAATAACCCATAAGACATTCATTAGAAGTCCCAAAGCTGGCCCGAAGACTTTACTGTGCTAAAGCACATAGAGTTTAAATAAATATTTATTGATTACAAAATAAAACAAACCTTTATTTTATTTTACACAAAACAAAGAGAAATTTTTTTACCAAAAAAAAAAAAATGGGATTTTTTAAAAAAAGTTTAACCAACTTGATAATTTTGTGATGCTATAATTTAGTAAATTTGTAAATCTCCTTTTATCAAATTAAAAATCAATCCAGATATTATTTTGATACTAGAAGGCAACAACAATAAAGGTAAAAATCTTTGTAAACAATACGAGAAACTGTGTATACTCGTAGACAGTATATATTGTGTTTAATTTCGTTTTGCGGACCGACTTGTATTTCGGCTTTAACAATCAGCATTTAATGTTTAATTCAATACATCAGTTGTTAGTAGAAGTCATGATTCTACTTCCTATTTTATCCAATCAATATTCTTATTTAGAAAATTAGATATAAAAAAAAAATCCTTGTTCACATAAATTAAAAGCGCTTTATTTTTTATTTTTTATTATATTTTATAAATAGTAGGAAGGGGGATATAAATACTGAATTAGTTATATATATATTTTCAAAAAAACTTAAATTAAAAGTTTATTTTTTATTTAATATTCACAAGCAATTAATATTTTGCAACTAATTGTAATGTTTTATTTATCGAAACAAGCTCATTTGCATTTTTAATTGATAGTTAAGCTTAGATTTGTATATCAGAGTTTAGTTGTGCAGAGGTATTTAAATATGTTTACACAATAAAACCGGCTCAAACATATTTATAATAAAATATAATATTGATCTGTTTTTATAGAGATGATTCTATCTATCTATCTATCTATCTATCTATCTATCTATCTATCTATCTATCTATCTATCTATCTATCTATCTATCTATCTATCTATCCATCCATCCATCCATCCATCCATCCATCCATCCATCCATCCATCCATCTATCCATCCATCCATCCATCCAGTCATCCACATTGTTTTGTTAATTACCTTTTTTCAGTTTTAGAGTCTCTTTTATCTCTCTGATCTCAGGGAGATATAAGAAAAAGGGCATTATGCTAACATAAAATGCGGTAGTGAGGTGGAAATTGTCTTCGGGGCATAGATAATGAGATTCGATTTTATATTGTTTGTGATAATGTTTATATTGATGTTAAAGACAGACATGCAGATTAGTGATCATTGCTTGGATCGTAAGATTAGTTTGGTTGACTATACAAATCTGACCATTACACTATTGTATATATATATATCTAAAGGAAGAATGTCACTGAAACGAAACATATATATATATAAAGAAACAATCGATGTTTTTATGAAAAAAAATTTCACATTTTTTTTTGTGTTTATAATTTTTTTTTAAAATTTTAATTGCATGTCTACATCTTGTTCTTTTATCATTTTATTTCTGACAAATGCAAAGCTTTATTTGTATAACGATGTAAGAAGACCTGACTTAATTAATTTTAATTCTAAAAGTAAAAAGAGATAAAAGATATTTTTGTAGGTGCTGTTTAAAAAAAAAAAATCTTGATTTAATAAAGTTAACTGATTAAAGAAATGTAGGTGCGATTTTTTTTTTTTACCGTCAGAAAATTTAAAATTGCTAACTCCAAGTAATTTATGAACTATATATATATTGAGCTCACACTTTCAAACTTTTTACAGCTATGAACTCAATCTTATACAATCGATACACATGACCACAGACGTGAAAAAGATAAATGATCTCCAAAATACATATTTTTTGCTGAATCATAACTCATAAATTGGTCCATATCCCTATCTCCCACACATATATATATATTCAGGGTACTTGAGTACTAACTAAGCTATGACGTACTACACAGGCCGCCGGTAGATAAGATCAACGATCAACCAAAACAATGTCATGGCAACTGAAACATTGGCATGCCTAATCGATAGAAGTGATCAAGGTTTTTTCGTGGTCACCAACGAGATTATGTAATATTGCGGTGAATTGTGGTAAATACCTGTCTTTTACCTACTGTCGTATTGCAAGCAATACGTGTTTTTTTCTATTGTCTGTTATACGCCATTTTGTGAGATTTTCATTTTACATTTTGCTAATTGAGAAATTATTGCTTATTTTACATTTTCATTGCTGAGATTTGGATTACTAATTTCTGTGATTGTTAATTATTGCTATTTATTATTTTTATTACTAATTTCAATTTTGATTTTTATTACTAATTTACATTTTGATTGCCATGTTATTTTTATTACTAATTTATTACTAATCAACAACTTACAAGAAAATGTCGGATATAAAATTGTGGGACTTACCATCTTCTGAAGATGAAGCGGTCGAATTTTTGCAAACATATGGGATTATTCCGAGTGGGAAATTTTGTGTGAATGGCCATCCTACGAGTATATATATTAAGAACTATGAAAAGCAATGGCGCTGCAATGTTAAAGACTGTTATAAAAGGATCGCTATCAGAAAAGGGACTTGGTTTGAAGGATCCAGAATTAGTTTGGTCACTGCGATCAGATTTATATATAGTTGGTGTCAAGAATTGACATCGGTACGATTTTGTGAGGAGCAGTTGGAAATCGCCAGTAAAACAGCAATCGACTGGAACAATTATCTACGTGAAGTCTGCACATGGAGACTATTGCATAAAGAAAAAGTGAATATTGGAGGCCCTAACAGGGTTATTGAAATTGACAAAAGTCTTTTTTCAAGACGGAAAAATAATGCCGGAAGAGTACTCCCCCAGCAGTGGATATTCGGTGGTGTTTGCAGGGAGACGGATGAATGTTTTGTGGTAGCCATTCAAGACAGATCCGCGTCCACTCTCATGCAAGCCATCAAAGACAATGTGCAGGAAGGATCTACGATTTACAGCGACTGCTGGAAAGGTTACAAAACCAAGGAATTAAAGGAGGCCGGATATGATCATCTTCAGGTCAATCACACCTATAATTTTGTGGACCCATCAACTGGAGTCCACACTCAAAATATAGAAAGGTTGTGGGGCTACTAAAATGGCGGAACAAGAAGCACAGAGGTACAGCTAGACAACACTTGGATTCGTATTTAACGGAATTCATGTGGAGGCGATGCTTCAAAAATGACACTTTCACTGCTATTTTGGAACATATACGTGAATTCAGTCCACCACAGTGACTTTTATTTGTAAGTACAATTTATTTAATATACCTTTTTAGTTTTGTAATTTTGTTTCATAAACAGTATGGGGAAAATTGCTTGTCATGGCATCACTTTTTCTTTTTTCATTATCGCAGTAGCTGAAAAACGAAATTGTTTATAGTTAAAATTTTGATAATATTTTTTTTCCTTTTTTTTTTTTTTTAAATACCATCCTCCCAAAAAATATGAATTTTTACCTGTTATTGTAGCTTTATTTCACGATTACTGAAAAATTGTTTATAATAATATTCTGGAAACATTACGGCTACAAATTGATTGTAAAATCAGCCATTTTACGTTGTTCAGTATCGCAGCATTTGTGAAAGACAGTTACTTGTAGTAAATATTTGACATCAATTTTTCCTAAATATAATCAATTTGGATTCATTAAATACCATGAAAAAAAAAAGAATTATTTTTTTTACCTATTATTTTTTATTATTTGTTTGTCGATTACTTAAATATTGCTTATAATTAAATTTTTGAAACAGTACAGGGAAAAATTGGTTGTAAAATCCGCCATTTTACCCTTTTTGCAGTATTTATGAAAGGCAGTTAATTGTGAGTAACGAATTTGGGTTTAGCTATTACTTATTTTGTTTGAATATTAAAATATTATTGAAAATACTGATTTTTGATTAAAATATAAATGAACATTATTGATTTTTAATTATTTATATTTACATTTTGATAATTATTTTACCGTAGCAAATTATTGTTAAATATCGTTAATAATTTTAGGTTTATCCCATTTTACATATTTACATTTGATTACTTATTTTGTTTGAATATTAAAATATTATTAAAAATACTGATTTTTGATTAAAATATAAATGAACATATTGATTTTTAATTATTTATATTTACATTTTCGTAATTATTTTACCGTAGCAAATTTTTGTTAAATATCGTAAATAATTTTAGGTTTATCCCATTTTTCATATTTACATTTGTTTGAATATTGAAATATTATTTTACCGTAGCAAAATATTGTTAAATATCGCTAATAATTTTAGGTTTATCCCATTTTTCATATTTACATTTTCATAATTATTTTAATTAACATTTTAGTCAATTTTACTTATTATTCCATTTGTTTGTTTCAGGGTTTGGCCAACATGGTGGACATCTCCCTCTCCTTCTTTGATATGAAGTATGATATGACGTACTGCCCCGAAGGCATACTATTCTAATCTTGCGATCTTCACGGTGACTTCTCCACGTGATCTGCGGGCAAATTTTATCGATTAAGTTTGTTCGCAAATCACTAGGAGACGTTATCTTAAAGATCGTAAGATTAGAATAGTATGCTTTCGGTGTAGTACGTCATAGCTTAATTAGTACTCAAGTACCATATTCAGTGTTCAGTGTATATTAAGATAGCACATCTTCAAACTTTAATGGACAAGCCCAATCTTTTTCATACTTCAATTCTTCAGCCATCATTATCACTGGAAACCCGATGATGAAACACTCAAAACTCTTGTTGATACTAATATTGCCCATTTAAATGCAAAGAAGAGGGATGTGGAGAATACAGGCCGAATATATACTATTCAAATATAGGTATTTTGTCTATACCATGTATTGTCTATACTAAATTTAATGTTAATTTAGTATAGACAATAGACTTTTATTTGAATACTACATATTCAGCGTATATTTTACCTATTTCTTTTCTTTACATTTAAGTGGACATATTAAGGTCTTCGATATGAGGAGTTAGAGTGACTTAAAGTCACAATGGGTATGCTAATAATATCGTCATCATTAAAGGCGTTGAGTGTTTCATTACAGAATTTCCAATGACACAGATGGCTGAACATTTGGAATAAGATTCCATTAAAGTTTGAAGATTTACTCTTTGAATATAGAGTCAGCAATGATTTAATATATGTGTGAGAGATGGTGATAGGGATCAACTGATGAGTGCTGGTTCAGCACGAAATATATATACTGGAGATCATTTATCTTTCTCACAAATATGTGATCATGTGTATCAGTTGTATAAGATTGAGTGTGTAGCTATAAAGAGCTTTAAAGCGTAAGTTCAAGTTCTTTTTAATTACATTACATTTAATACAGAAAAAATACTTATATTCGACTTTATATATATATATATATATATATATATATATATATATATATATATATATATATTATTGTATTTATCTGAGGTGGATGGTATCAAAGTTGTGAGTGGACTTAGTTTGACAGTTGTAAATAAAAATGTATATATATATAATTAATAAAACAAGTCACAAATTGTGCAAAACTTGCTTTTAAGCTTGTGCTAAAATGTTCACTAGATGGAGCTTACCACTAGCTCCAAACAAGCTTTAATTATAAGTACCAACAGAGAAAGAATTTAAAATGTCTATCGTAAAAATTCTCATCTCCAGACCAATTGGTTTTGACCTTAATGGCTCACCTCAGTGAAGACTTAAGATTTCAGAAACTAGATCTAAAACTTCGACTCGGAACACTTATTTAATACGTTGCTATCAGTTTGAAAACTTGAATTATTCAGACACATAAATGTCTTCAAATCCAGCCTAATAAACCAGATAACTATATGGCGTTTAACTCAGTTCAGTTTCACCATATATTAATAGCTAAAACAATATTACAACACAAAAGTCTTCAAGGCTACACTTTTAATAATTAAAGTTCTCACATTTCATAATCCCTCTTTCGATTATATAAGTCCCTATAATAAATATTTAATAATTCTAGATAAAAATAAAGCTTACCATCCTTTGACCCTTGATGAATTTTGGAAGCAGATGATATACATCTGAGCCACATAAACAATTATTAATTTAATAATAAAATATTTTTCAGGTTTTAAAATATATTAGATATGCAAACAGAACATATTAATAATATCAAGACATTAAAACCACTCTGATATTATTAAATGTGCAAGTAAAGGCATGGTTGGCATCATACATAACCTTCACAATATATCAAGTCACTATAAAGACATGTTTGGTAAAACACATGACTTTAATAAAATATTACCTAGACGAATATCAAGGGATTTAAAAACAAGACAAAAATGAGATTATGTAATAAACTTACAATAAGTACCTATGTAAACAATACATTTATTTTATATAGCATGATATTTTATAAACTGTAATACCAAGAAACCAATAAGCCAATGCACATGTGCTTTGTAGATATCACTATATAAATGAATACTCCCACTTTTTCAAAAACAACATAAAGTCTTTGGGAAAAGATAGAATGAATCCATCCTATGCAAGAGGGTGATAAAAAATTAGGATCTTGTCTCTAATCTTAAAAGTACAAGAATAGACCATAAAAAAGAGGGAGTTGCATAAATATAGAATTTTATGCTAAATAGTATGATAAAATAAACTATAAAATAAAGATAGCACTATTATCTCCTATAATAACAATAAACAAATGATGTGCAAAACTGACTAAATATGACAATAATAGCAAAGTATAGCTAAGCATAGAAATTTGTGGCACAACAATTTAATAATAAAAATGCACATCAGCTTCATGAATTCTTTCATACACTTATTCATGCTCCAAATAACTCTATAAGGGACAAATATGTTACTCTAAAATATTTCATATAGCTAATATTCTGGCAAATTAATATAAGCTACATATTTTGAAACCATACATAAATAATACTAATGCAGGTATAAATAAACATTAACACTTGGATATGCTGAAAACTATAGAATATCCAGCCACTATTGAAAATAAATATTAACAAACAGGCAAATAAATTATGAGGTAAATAGAATTTTAAATACTGATATAACTAAAATAGCCATTCTAAATATTTAATGACATGACAATAACAATTTAAATAAAACAATAAAGTGAATATTACAAGCATTGCTATATTCCTAAATATAGCATGTTGAATAATACTTAACATTGTAGACTTTTTAAAAAGCATGTTAAATAAATGATAACAGCGTAGCTGCCTTCCAAGCAGCCAGCCCAGTTTCACTTCCGGGTCAATGCTTTGACACACACACACATATAAAACATTTTTTTTTTTTGTAAAAATTATTCCATAGCTTTATGAAACAAATATTTTATAAACAGCAAACATACTTTTAAAATGTTGAGGACTTATAAATAAATACATTTCATAAAAAAACAAAAAACACATTCTATTAGAATAATATAAAGCAATAAATAGTGTGTTGAGAAGCTATAATAAATTTCGTGAAAAGAAAATACATTTTACTAATAAGTAAAAAAATATTTGACTTAATCGTAGAATAATATGAAGTAATAAATAAGATGTTGAGAGGATATAAATACATTTTTAACAAAAGCATAAAAATTAACTTTTTATAAATAATATAAATGGTAAAATAAAGAACAGGTTCCAGGAATTAATGGTATGTAATATTTATATTTTCTTATTAATAAATATTTTTCAAACATCAAATAAGCAGGTGTTACTGACCTCATTGAAAAAATTAAAAGACTGAAGTGGAGTTGGGCTGGACATATTGTTAGAAAAGATGATAACAGATGGACAATTCAAATTTTAAACTGGATTCCAAGAGATTGTAAAAGACCCAGAAAAAGAGCACATGTGAGATGGATGGATAAAATAAGAAAGTGTGCAGGGGTGATGTGGAGAAGAGAAGCTAATGATAGGAAAAGATGGATTGAACTTGGAGAGACCTTCATCCTGCAGTGGATTGATAATGGTTGATGATGATGATGCTGATTCGCAAAAGGATAGATTAAACTAAGCACTGAGTACAGTTCAAATTATATACTATCTTTTAAGACAGATAAAGTATTTATTAATATAATAAAGTTTATTTGAACATAATAATTTTATTTTCTATATTTGGACAAAGAAATATTTCATATTAGCATTCAAATGCAGACATCATTTATAATAAATACGCTAATGACTTTTATTTTATTCGTAAATATTTTTGCAACAAAAATAATTTCTAATAATTAAAACATATTATGTGTCCAATTTTTATGAATGGAAAAACACACATTTCATTCCTTTTTAGATAATGCAAATGCAATAATGATTTTACAAATAGCATTTTAAAAGATGTAGACATATAATTAACTTGTTTCTTTCAAGCAAGCATTTACACACTGATAATTAATATTTTTGAGTTTATTTATTATTTACAGAAGCCTACTATTTTAGCTAAATAGTTCTAATTTAATAATAAAATGAAATTAGGACAAAATAGAACATTTTATAAAATAGTAATGACATTCAAGATTACATTAAAAGTTATTGTAGAAAAACATATAAAGTCTGCTTGAAGTTAATAAAAAAGAATTCAAAAATCATGGAAATTGATAAAATAATTATCATTTTCAAAATAAATTTTTAGACATGATAAAAATAAGCAAATTGAAATTTTTATAGTTCTAGCAATACAATATACCTTTGGTACAAATTTACTGTTGTTATATAACATTGAGACAACATGCCTCCAGAATATGATGCATTGAACAGAGATGTTTGAAGTGTGATGGAAAACATCTCGTTTGAAAGAAATACATGTATAGAAGTCTGAAGAGTTTTTTTATTATTAGTTTAAAACAAAGCACAGTTTGCTAAAAGTCAATTCATAAAGTTTTATAAATTAAAGAGTAATTAGAGAGGAGAGAAAATTTAACTTAGCACAAATTAAACATTCCAATAAGTTAAAAAAGTTATTTGGAAAGTTAAAAAGTTGGACTGAAAGAAAATGCAATTAGCCCGGGGGTAATTTAATTGAGAAAATTTAAAACTATTAAAGAAAAAAAAAGAAATCTTAAAAATTAAAAAATCTCTTTTTCATTTATTTAAAATAAAATAAATATATGTGTGAGTAAATAATGAGAATTTTAAATATAAAGAAAATGCTAAAATGTGTGCGTGTTAAAAATAAAATATAATATGAAAGTTAATTTAAAAATATAACAGGAAAGTTCATAATTGAAGTTAAAAATTTCCTCAAAGAATGCATATACTGATAAGCTACATAGAAATGGGATTAGCAATGGCTACTAATTTACTAATTAAAATCCATAAACAACAGAATTAATTAAAATACATCTTAACAAGAATTTAATCAACAAAAGCAGTGGATAAATGTAAAAACTAATTAAAAAGATAACAACAAGGTCATAACATAAATAGGTCAAAATTTAATCAGGCAGTCTTTCATGTATTTAGATCCACTCATCTGTTAGATGTAGTTTTTTAAAAACAATGCAGTGTTAAGCCAAAGATCAGAGCATGTGGCCAGACTCCAGTCTCAGTCCAACAGAACATCAGCAGTCTGCCCAATAGAAGCAATGCCCATCTAATAATTTGAAGCTGCCAGGAATATATAACTGCCTGAGATAGAAGTAGCACTATAATGGTATATAATATGTCATAACATTATTTTAAATTAAAATAAAAAGATTGTAAATAAAAATTGATTTATTAAAAAGAAAAAAAAAACTTAACTTAAAAACTGAAAATTAAAAGTTGTTTAACGTATATAATATATCACACAGATGGAATGAAAACTTTTTTGTTTTAAAAAAAATAAATTTGAATGCACTTTTTTATAAAAAAAATACAAGATCTAAAGATAAAATATTTTTGTAAATGGAAATGATTGTTTTATAAATTAAACAAAAAGCAAACTAGCCCTTGGTGCTCTTATATAAAAAAGTCAGAGAAAAGATATAGATAAAAGAACAAAAAAAATTAGATGTCCAATAGAAGCAGCAGTGAAGGCTTAGACTGTAATGAAAATTTGGAACAGAAAACCATTGTTCAGTGAATCCGGATGATCGGTATAAAAAGAAAAATATTGAAATTAAAAATAGTTCCAGCTTGATTTTGTGGGAAGGGTGATAAGACAGACTTGTCATCCTCTCTCACTTATTTCAAATGAAATGACCATAATACCCGGATTGAACCAGCTAAGGCCACCTTCAGATAAACCAGTCTTCAAATAAAAACTTCATGGGAATTGATACCAGGAACCGGGAGCTCTTCTACTGTAAGATATAAACTGAAAAATTAAAAAAAAAAAAATTAAGAACTTTCAAGATTTGACAAGCTAAACCCAACAATTTTTTTAAAATGAATTTTAATCTTATTTTTCAAATCAATTATTAATGATAATTTTTTTTATACATTTGAGTTTGCTCATTTTAATCATTTCCATTTATTTTTATTTTTATTAATATTTATTGTATAAATTATTTAAATGCATTAAATTTAAGTTGGGTATAGATGCTTGCATAGATTCGTTAATGTTTAATTATGTTTTTATTCTCAATTTTGATTAAAATATATAGACATTCGGCAAATATGATTCCATTACATTGAGTATCTAAAATGTCTTTTAAGTTATTGGTGTCAATGTAGCATCTTATGATGAATGCCATTGGGTTTCTTGTAAATTTCCCCCTGCAATTCCATCAATGACTTTATATTTTGCTCATTTATGTTTATTTTGAAATGTTTTTAACAGTGTAATCTATGTAGCCGATCTATACTCAACATAATAAAACAAATTTTATAAAATTCATCTGTGTGAATTTATATAAATGTTAAATTTAAATTGGGCATAAATGGCTGCATAGATTTATAAAGTTATATTAGTTTAATTAAGTAAATCTTAGGTTATTTGTTTCATATAAATTGGGTTAATCGGTTGGGGTATATTGATGTAATTAGTAAATGTAGCATGAGATTTGCTACATGCAGGTTCCTATTATATGCCACACTTGGGCAAAATAAGTCCCATCCCTCACTGACCTTCAGAAGCAGATGGTATTCCCTGCTCCTTGGGTCACTCCTCTTAGCCTATGGAATGGGATAGTAAGATGGAAAATGCAGTCCCTTCCTATGGAGTTTTTTTATTGTTCTTCTCACCAGACAGATGTAGTATTCCTGTACTGGATGAGAGTCAATGTCTTCTACAACCATGCAGACCAGATGCGCATTCCTGACAGTATGGTATTTGTGCTGTCGTATTCATGCTGCATTGAATACATCAATGCATCAGATGGATTGATGTCAGTTTGACTGCGAACTTTTGGCCTAAGGTTAAATAAGGGATAGAATATTTTATTTTCAAATGCAATCTATGTAGTTTATTCATACTCAACACTTTTAAAAATATTATTAAATTCTTCTGTGTGGATGGTTTAAAATTTAAAATAATAATTTAAATTTAAAAATTAATAACCAATCTAAAATAATAAATGTTATTCCTCAAATTTTAAATGATTATATATATGCATTAATAAACGTTGTTTGTGTGTTAATTACTGGCAGTGGTTTCTTTTGTTTAATTTTTTTTTATATTGAAGATATATTTTAAATAATTTATATTTTGTAAATCTCTGCGTCTCACTGAGCTAGTGGCATTGGGCTGACAGTCGGAATAAAAATATATATAAAAATTGGATCATAACAGCATGTATCTGCCTACTCTATAAATTTTCCAGGTTCAAATGGACTGGTGGTACCCTGTAGTACAGATACAGTAAAACTGCAACTTCCAATTCTATCCAACCATTATAATTGGCTACCCAATGTGAATCATTACATTTTAACCATGAGTACCCTGAGAATTTTAAAAATCATTCATGCCAGTAACATTTTTTTTTTCTGAAATAAATATATTTTTTGTATTAATGTAAAGTTATAGTTTGAATTTTGTTTTGAAAGTACTGCCAGTAATAAAAATTGCGCATACATAAAGATAAATGTGAGGAATAAAATGTAATAGCTAATATAAATAGTTTTTTTTTTTTTAAAAAAAGTCTTATTTAAAATCCAACCATTTAACTTGCCTAAGTAATACTTAAAAGTAGAAGAAAAGAAACTTGGAAGGGAGGGGGCAGAAATATAGCTGGTAGTAAAGAATCAACAGTCAACAATTTTTTTATCATTATATTTGTGTGTAATTATTAACCAAAGTTTTGTCTTTTTTAAAAAAAAATTAGTATATAATTGTGTAACGTAATTACTAACACTAAGTAAATTCTTTTTTTTTAATGTTTTTGTTTTTTGAGGAAGTTATTGCAATCATCAGTACCACAACAGAAGCCTAAAATCCAACTGGTTGGTAAAACACACATGCAGAAGTAACAAGCGTGAAGCGACCACATTAAATATCCTATAGGTAATAACATTTTCTTATTCCACTTCCTGATATTAATTAAAGTAGCCATTGCACTCTTTCAGTATTCCCAAAATCAGTATAATAAATGAACTCTATAGCCAGCATAAAATGAACTATTTATGTGCAGGTTGATATAATAAACCAATAGCATCAGAACTTTGACAAATCATACAAACCAACAGCCCATATGATAGAATATGCGTGCATTATATATTTTGATACTTATATTTATTTAATGTTTTATATTATTATAATATGTGTGGAGCTATATGCTGTTATGTATTATTATTTTATTAAAAAAAGGAAATGTTGAAAAAAGTCATAAAATTGTCCCCAGTAAATATTAAAATATTTAAAATCAATTATTTTACAAATTATTATTTGTCAGTCAATTCTTTTAATTATACTACTAAAAACAATTTAGCAGAGAAGTTAAAGCAGCAATTTATTATATTATTCTTTTGATTGAGCTAGTTGGGATTTCTTAGGGGCTAAATTAATTTTCCAGTGTATGTTAGTTACTTCTTGTAATTAACTGGTGTCTGAAGGTTACTTCAAAACAAAAAAGTGCTTTGAATGACAGGTGTAGAATTTAGCAATCAAGAAGATTTGTGGCCTGGAAATGTAGTCATAGTTATGTATCTTATATAGCATTGGCTTAGTCATAGGTACCCTCTCGGTGCTATGTTTCTCTGCCTAAGTGATTGGTGTGGTGCCGAACTTAAATTGCAGTCAGAGTAGATCAAGTTTATAATAAATAATTGTATCATATGTTATATGTATAAAAAATCAACAATTTTTTTATCTTAAAATTTGCTTTTCACAATTTCTATTTTTATTAATAAAGAGTAAAATTTCATGCTAGATTTTGTATTCCTATTCAATCTACTTCCCTACCCGGTTCAATATATATATATATATATAGTAACGAGATTGGCATTTTCCGTATATATCACACATATATATAACCATTTACAAGATTGTGTATATATATATATATAATATGCTACATGTATATGCATAATTGTTAAAAAAAATATCAATTCTTAAAGTAACTCAAAAACTATACTATTTCTCGCTCAGCATATTTGTGGACGTCACTTTCTGACTTCAAGCGCCAATCTTATATTACTATAAGAATTATACTGGGAGAGCTGGAATACCAATATGAAAATGCCCTTGACTATCTCACTCAGGGTGGGTGATTAACAAATTGAAGGAAATCTATGAGGGGGGCTTTTACTATACTAAAATATGTTTGATAAACTATTCTAAATTCCTTATACTTTTATAAAACCAGACCTAAATAAATAATAAAAATAAACATACACTTCATTTTAAAATTTTGTACAATATTTTATTTATACCATGATTAAATAATATTTGATTTTGTGCTCTTTATTTACTGGAAATATATATATAAAATCAGATAAATAAGATCTATATCAGGTTTATATGAGTAGGAAAAAGTCATTTTAGATTTCTTCCAAAAGTTTATGCAGATTGTTCATGAAAAGAAAGTTTATAAAGGAAAGTTTGTGAAGAATTAAAAAAAAAAAAACAAATGCTATCTGTAACTCTAAATAGTATATTGTTGAATGTGCACATAACTGAATTGCTTTTCTTCCCTGGAGAAAATGATGGATTACCAAAAGTAAAAAATTTCATTCGCTTTAAATTTATTTATAGCACTTGATGTAATGGCGATTGGATTGGATTATTCATTCTGGCTGTCCTATATGCTTGTTTGATCTTGTTTGTTGATTTCATTCCTTTTAGGATTTAATTTAGGCTTCGGCACAATTAGTTTCCATCTTTGATGGTTACTCTTCTTGCAGCAACCTTCATACCTTCATGGGGTGGGATAGCATGGCCCAACATGGTTACACCCCCTTAAGCCAGCTTGCACACAATTCTACAAGACATTTTTAAACAATTTTCCGCCACAGCACTCGACTAAAAATTAGCAATAGAATAATAATAATCTTAATTTAATTTTTCTTTTTATAGTTCACTCCCCCCTTTTCTAGAAAGTTCTGCCACTCAAAATCCGGATTTTTTTAGAACAAAAGCTTTTAGCACCTCAAAATTTAATTTTGCTCTCCTTTTGTTTTGATCGAAATTCTTTTGAATCCAAAACTTAAATCTCTGTAATTAAATTATTCAGATATCGATCAAGTTCTTTTTGATATCTTTTTTTCATTTAACTTCTCCAAAATAAAATTCAAGAGCCTCCATCTTGAAAATAAAACATATTTCTATATCTGCATTTATACTTTTTACTTTTTTTTCTTTCATATTATTCTATCCAGCAAAATATATACACATGTTTCCATAAAACAAAGAGGACACATACCCCCACCTCTTCTGTTTATATTAACCTTTTTAATCCCTATCTAGTTATAAATATAAATATGAAAAAGAAATAAATTCAATTAATTGGGCTATATTGATGCATATATAGGAAAGTTTACTTTTTGAAACAGGGATTGAACTCAGCCCTGTTTCAATATATATATATATATTAATTCTAATATTTTCACGGATAAAAGATGTCATATTATTATTACTATTTGCGGGATATTCCATGTAGTGAAAAAGCTAAATGCTGACATTTCAGTACAATATCAAGTACCTTCCTCAGAGGTCGCTCTGAGGAAGGTACTTGATATTGTACTGAAACGTCAGCATTTAACTTTTTCACTACACGGAATATCCCGCAAATAGTAATATATATATATATATATAGGGAATTTGAATACAGACTTTCAAGCTTTCTTCAGTTATCCACTCTATTTCAAATGACCAATATATACATGACCACATACTTATAAAAAAGATGAATGATCTCTAATATCTGTATTTCATGCTGAATCAGCACTCATCAGTTGGTCCATCTCATTATCTTCCACACATTTATATAATCAGTGCTCAGTTTATATTAAGATAAAAAATCATCAAACTTTAATGAACAGGCTTCAATCTATTCTATCCTCCAACCCTTCAGCTATCCATAAGAATGAAATTCTGATGATGGGACACCCACATCTCTTGTTGATGCCAATATTATTGTAATGCTATTGCTGATTTTAAGTCATTGTGATTCCTCATGTATAGAACCTTATCCATTTAAATACACAGAAAAGGGATGGGTCACACAAAACATGTATATTGCAGATCACTTATTTTTTTCACATATGTGTTTTATAAGTATCGGTTGTATGAGATAGAGTGAATAGCTGAAGCGAGCTTGAAAGTATTTGTTGAAATCCCCTATAATCATATTTAAACTCAAAGTATATAAATTATGCTTTTATTTCAACTATTATTTATATATGTAAGCTCCATATTTAAAGAACAGTTCAAAAAAGAATTAGATAAAAGATGGTGATAATTTAGATTCCAAATAGTCAGAATACACTTTTTTAGTATTCAGTCTGTAAAACAATCCAATTAGCTATTTCTAATTGTCTAATAAATGTTTTTTAACCTATTCTTAGCTAGAGGATAAAAAGGAAATAGAAAACATTAAATCCCTTTCATATGTTTGACTTTAATGTTTTATTAAAATTTATGATGTTTCTCAATGTTGATCCCATAAGTAGCATTGAAAAAGAGCGACCATGCTGTTTACAGTGTTATTAAGTTTCTCTCTCAGTATATCCACTGATCGTTTGATTTTAAATTGCAATGTAAAAGTGTTAATTGCCTAAATAGCAAAAGCAAAGAAAAAGGTTGTTGGTCTTGTATCATTTATACGATTTTTCTTTTTCTTTTTTAATTTGGCAAACCAATAACTTAATTAAATCAATGAAATAGCAAATATACAAAGAGAGGATTATAACTCAGCTGTAAAACAGAAATGTTTTTCTCTTCCACTGTTATTCATATAGTAACACTAGTAGCATAATAAATTCAGTAAAACAATTCAGATATAATTAAGTACAAACAGATTTATAGAAAAGCAATAAAAATACACAGAAGATCCAATTGTTTTTAAAAAAATAACACTATAAAGTTAACTAATATTTGGAAGTTGCAGGAATAGCGAATGATTCTTGACCAATTACTTCCAAATTTGATGGATTATTTTTTTAAAATTACTGTATCATAAAGTTAATCTTAATTGTAATCCACTCACCGCTTGCATGGGGGATAGGGGTGGCAGAATAGTCAATTTTCTCAAAGTAGTCAGTACTTATTCTTATACTTGAGTTGTTAAAAATATAAATCTATGGCAGACACATATAATAAAAATACAGCAAAACTACACATGCCTACAGATCACCAATAAATATCCTGTTAATTGGAAATCAAAGTAACAATAAGACAGGATAAAAAGATGGATATACAGCGTTCTATCATTGCCTAGAACATATAAAGACCTATATTACTAACTGTAATAAGTAATAATGATTTATACAAACTAAGAAGTTTTTAATAATCTTATTATGAATCAACCAAGAAATGTAAAAAGTCAATTACAATTTAAATAATATTAATATATAATATCTCCTCATACATTTTTAATATTTATTCTAAAATAATCTTTTTTTAAAACTGTAATCCATAAATATTTAAAATCTATCATTAATATGCTTTTGCACTTTAAAAATATTATATGACTGTAATCTTTACAGAAATGCAAAACTTTTATAATTTTAGATAAAATAAATATTCAATATATATTCTTAGAATGTATATTAGATATTATTTTAAGTGGCCCAATATATTTAATTTTTTATTGTTTTTTTATTAATATTACTAAATAATTTACACATACTTTAATTTTTTTTGTTTAAAAAGTTATGTGAAAATTATATTTATTAAATATTACTTGTTTATTTAAATAAAGCATAATATACATTTTTAAATTTAATATAATCTTTTATAATAATAGTTTTAACAAGGCTGTAAACATTAGCCTTGTTAAAACTATTACTGATATAATAGTGAGCGTTTAATAAAATTTATAATTATAATCTTTTATATAAAAAAATTATCGTTATTTAAAACACCCATTATAACAATTAAATTTATTTGTATCACATGACTAGAAAAACGTCACATGACCTTGCTATTAATCAACAAGCTCTTCTATTCTCATTACTTTTATGCCATCTAGTGTAAACTTTAGTAATCATTTGATTCTAGATGATAGTTAATAAATCCCTATCCAGTATTGTTCCATTCAAATATTTTCAGATTAGTTTCTGGTTTATGTCTGTCATAAGTGAGGAGCCTTTTGAATGTTTTGAACATTGCATTTAAATCTTTTTTGAAACTAATGCATATTTCTTCTAGCAGTCATTTTTTACTTTTTGTTAAATACTAAGCTATCATTCCAAATTGAATAATTTGTTAATTTTTAAATTGAAATTTATTTGCTTGCATAGATATACAGATATAAAATTGGTTTAGTTTCTATATATCATGTAACTTTAGCGAAAACATCTTTACTCTTTGGTCATGTGATGTCTTAATGACTTTGCATCAATTTGACCAAAGAATAAAGGTGCCTAAGTTATAAAACACTAAGGTCACCATAATATATAAAAACTGAATCAGTTTTCAATCAAAACCAATGCAGGCTGAGAGAATACTTAACCTACAGTGCTGCTGCTATAGTAATAATAATAATAATAATAATAATAATAATAATAATAATAATAATAATAATAATAATAATAATAATAATAATAATAATAATAATAATAATAATAATAATAATAATAATAATAATAATAATAATAATAATAATAATAATAATAATAATAATAATAATAATAATAATAATAATAATAATAATAATAATAATAATAATAATAATAATAATAATAATAATAATAATAATAATAATAATAATAATAATAATAATAATAATAATAATAATAATAATAATAATAATAATAATAATAATAATAATAATAATAATAATAATTAAATAAAAGTATATTTTCTATATTGAAATTAATGTCAATGATATGGATGGCTGTTTGGATTGTAAAGAAGATTGAAACCTATCCATTAAAGTTTGAAAATTTGCTATCTTAAGATAAACTGAGCACTGATTACATATGTGTGTGTGAGATTATGATTTGGACCAATTGATGAGTGGTAATTCAGCACAAAATATGCATGTTGGAGATTATTTATCTTTTTCACATGTATGTGATCATGTTATAGGTTGTATAAGATGCAGTTGATAGCTGTAGGGATTTGAAATCTGAGTTCAAATCTCTTAATTACCGTAATGATAACAATAGTAGTAGTAAAAACAATAACATTATACTATTGACAGTTTGTATTATCTCAGCATGCACTCTGCCAATTTTGGTTCACTATGGCCTTAAAAACATCATGGCTACAAATTTTAATTAGATTCAAAAATGAAATCCACATTTATTAAGTATATTTTATCATCTTTAACATCTGTGAAAAACATTGAATTATATACCTACAGTGGAAGATCTACATCCATTATATTTTGTTCCAAAATCTAAGAGATATAATAAAACCACCTTAAGCCTAAATCAATAAAAACAATTAAAATATGCCCACATTTATGCATATATATATATATTGTAACGAGCACAGACGTTCGTTACATTGTTGTTTTTTTTTTTTTATTTATTAAACATGAAAGTAAATTAAAAAGTTCGCATTTAAAAATTTTCTTTAAGAATTAAAAATTGAAATTAAATATCAACTTAAACTCTTATATATTAAATCGCACAGATAATGAAAAATTATTAAAATAAAAATTTATTAAAGAAAAAGTATTTTAAAACTAAATTTTAAAAAGATTTGGAGATAAAATTATATCTTTAAATTTATCTTTAAACATATTTTTGATTTGGAAATCAGGTTAATTAATCAGAAATGGAAATGATTGTTAATTAGTTAAATGTAAACCAGCCTTGGCATTTAAATGTAAAACACCGGTCAGATAAGAAAACAATAGAAACTTTCAGCAAATGAAATAAATCCATTTGGAAATCGGACCTCAACGAAAAGGATCATCTCATTGATGACGTAATGTTAAGTCAATCCTTCGAATACGTATAAAAGGAAAAATTTTGGAAATTATTAATTAGTGACTAGTTATTGATGATTATTACGATGTAACAGCTAGGTGTTAGTGCTGAGGGGATTGAAAAAGACGCACAGCTTCAATCCCTTCAGTTCTGTTAAGAAAGGAAGAAAAATGAGCCATCGTTTCTACATTGAGGACCAACTACACTAAAAAATCTCCGGATGGATAAATAAATCGGCCAACAGGATACCAATCTTCGGACGACGTGGGAATTCACGTTCAAACGGCAAGGAATATATGAAGATGAACTATTGAAATAACCGTAAGAACTTTAAAATTTATGAACAGTAAATTAAAAACTTTCCAGATTTAAATAATTGCAATATTATTCTATCTGACCAACATTATTTATTAATTAGTTATAATTTTATTTAATGTATTTATTTTGTAAAATCATTTCCATTTATTTATTTTTTGTTCTTTAAGTTTTATTATGATTTTTGTTTTCCGTTAAGTTAAATTATATAAATGTTAAACTTAAGTCGGGCGTGAATGGCTGTATAGATTTGTAAAGTTATATTAGGGGAGGGTAATCTTAGGTTATTTGTTTCGTGGTTAAATTGGGTCAATGGATTGGATATATTGGTGTGATTAGTAGATGTAATATTGATTCGCCGCGGGCAGAATCGCTTCATACGCCGCACACTTCCGTTTGCCTATGGAAGGAATTATAAGTCGGATACCGCAGTTCCTTTCTATGGAGTTTTTTGTTTTATTGCTCTTCTTTAGAGATAGATGTAATATTCCTATCTCATAAGAGGCAATTTCTTCTTTTAACCTTTTGTGCTGTCGTATTTTATTACATTGAATACATCGATATATCAGATGAATTGATGCCAGTTTGACTACGAATTTTAGCCTAAGGTTAAATAGGGATAGAATATTTTAATTTCAATGCAAATCTATGTAGTATTCATGCTCGACCCTAAATAAAAATGCATTAAATTTAAGTTGTTTATAGATGCTTGCATGGATTGTTTATCGGTTAACTATGTTTTGCATTTTCATATTTGATCAAAATATATAGACATTCGATAAATAATGATACCTTACGGTGAGTATCTAAAATGTATTTATTCGGATGTCTTTTAAGTTATTGGTGACAATGCAAGTATCTTATGGTGAATACTATTGGGTTACATATAAATTTCCCTCCGCAATTGTCAGTAATCAATAATTTTATATTTTGATCGCTTATGTTTACTTTGGAATGTTTTTAACCGTGTAATCTATGTAACCGATCTATAGCAACTTATTATAACAAGCTTTTATAATCCCATCTGTGCGAACTTAATTAAAATGTAAACTTATAATATAATAGAAATTAAAATGTAAATTAAAATCTAAGGTAAAGTTAAAAATAATGTTAAAATGTAAAACTAATACTAAAATAATTTTAAATCTTATATATATGTGCATAAATAAATGTTTGTATGTTAATTACTGGCAGTGGCTTATTTTATTCCTTTTTTTATATATACTCTTAGATTATCTTATTAAATCTCTGCTATTCCACTGAGCTAGTGACATGGGCTAACGACCGGAATCAAAATTTAAAAAAAGAAAAAAATTTTTTTTTTTTTTGACTTACGTATCTGCCTACTTTATAAATTTTTCTAGGTTCAAATGCCTAGATGGCGCCCTGTAGTGCAGTTTACGTTAAGTCACAATCTCCGGATCGTTACAATATATATATATAACCATTAGAAACCAGTCAACACATGAATAATCCCAATATAGATAACAATCAACAATCTCAAATTGTTGTCAAGGCAACCTCTTTTTAACAACAAAACAGCCTCGCTTTTGATCATATACTGTAATGGTGTTGAACATAATTATTTTTAAATCATTTTCTTTCAGTAATTTTTAACATTTTTTTTTTCATTTGCTAGTGGAAAGTATGAATTAATGCAAATAGTAAGTTATTAGTTTAAAAAAATCTGAAGATATCAGTAGCTCACAAAGCAAACTTAAAAAAAAAACACTATGTTTTATTCATTTTTTGATTGTTTTAAACAAACTTGAACATGCACCCCTCATTATTCTGATCAAATGGAAAATAAATAGCAGTTTTCTGAACTTTATTTAAGTATTTATAATTAATTTTATAAAATATTTTTATAAAAAATAAATCCTTTCATCTACTTATACATTTTTTTAAATATCTTATTTTTTAAAAATTGTTAATCAAATGCTTTGATATATTAAAAAATCACTAACACAAATGTACATTTAAAAATTGTCAAACTCCAGCTAGAGTGATTTTTGGTGTTACTTTAATAATTATTAAATACAATTTTTAACATTAAAACAGTATTTGATAGATTTGTGTTTATTTTATAATTATTCATTCAGATTTTAAGATCAAACTTCAAACAATAAAGATTTTGTTAATTTACAACTTCTATGACACTAATTCAAACAACTTTTTTTTCATATTAAGATATGGTAAATCTACAATTTTCAATTTCAATTTGTAAACAAAAGAGGAAATTTCACAAATTCAGTGACTATGTTAAAAGCAAAGCTTCTAAAATCATATGTAGAGATTTTAAAAACTACATACTGTCTTTTTTAATGTTTTTTCATATAATAGTGTCATGTAGATATTTTAGTTGGATTTATGCCCTTCTGCACTGTGATAGATTTAATTGTATTACATGGTAAAACTTTATGTAAGCTTTCAATTATTGATTTTAATATTCCACTAGTATTCTATATCAGAATCCAATATATTGGATTTGATTATGGTAAAAATATATATTAGAAAATAAAAAACAGGTCTAAAATATTATATTAAAACTTAATAAAAATTGAAAAATGAGTTTTTAATGTCAACAAAAGACACTTTCAACAGTAAATAATTAGAGAGCAGAATGTCTTCAGAAAACAAATGAAATTTGTTTTAATTAAAATTTGTATTAAAAATGCAATTGAATAAATGTTGATCTCTTATAAGTCTATAAAATTTTGCTTTAAATTCTTAAAATTGTTTTATAATTGTTAGAATATCCTAAAAGCTTCTAGATGTGCCAATTTTTACAGGTAATGACATGTGATCAATTTTGTGTAAGCTTGGTCATCTTAAGCTGTAACTTTCCTATTTATTAACTTTATTTTTAAAAATAAATCATATACAAATAAAATCAAAGTGCATACTTTGAATTTTTTTTTGTTTTAAATAGTTATTGTAGAAAAATAATCAGAAATATTTAATAAACCAGCTACCATCATATTTTTTTTATTACAGAAATTTTCTTGAAGTAATCCCATAAATGCTATGAAAATCTGATTCCAAGAACTAAAACTGTGAATGCTTTGGAGGCTGAATCTTCTTTCATGAACAAAAGAGTAAAATCTTTTGAAACTTTCTGATTATCTGGAAGATACTTATCTTTTCAGACTTTTTAAAATTAATATATTAATAATTATTATACTGCAGATTTAACATTTTTTTTTAAAAAACCTCCATTAATATCAGCTAAGATAATGATAAAAGCATGATCTAAAGCAGCACAATTATCATGCTATTTATTTTTCATGTAAAAAAGTCATGCAAATTATTGGAACTATGATAAAAAGAATTAATAAATTAGTATACATTTTATGCCAAGTTGTTACTATAAGATGTATACAATGCCAGTAAATGAATGCTGCTGGTAACAGCAGTTGAGTGACTTTAAGCCTAAAGATTGCAGCATAACAATCAATTTGAAAAAACATAGTGCTTAGAAGGTTTTTTTAATCTCAACAAGTTTATTATTCATAATATATGTTTTATTAAATTGTTAGTAATTCAACTAGAAACTTGTTAATTAAATCAGTCTCAAATATGCATATTCAGTTGTTTACAGTGTCAAATTATAATTCACTGCATTATTATCACTACAGTACTTTATTTCATTATGTTATTCTTCTCTATTAACTTTTCACTGTAATGATCACTTCATCATATTGCACTGCTCATGCATAGCGGTTTTGCAAGTATGATGCTGCTTGCACTAAACACTACACACTGTACTGCTGTGTCATGTTTCTAGATAGTATTTTTTGCATGACCTAATTTGCATAAATAGCTTTATTATTATCTTCTTGCAAATTAGCATATCTAGGATATTTTTCTATTTGCATAATTTTAATACTGTGCATATTATCTTTTCTCTAGAGTGAATCTTTAATGTCTATTATACTGATCAATTTTACAGGTACACACTCATGAAAGCTTTAATTTTTCTCTATACCTTAGTGTTATATAGTTTTTTTAACCAAATATAACACTCTTTATAAGAATTATTTTTCATTAACTATAATACTTTAAATAGACACTCAAATTATTTAAATTATTTAAAGTATTTTCTTTGTTTTACTACAATATCAGCCATTCCTTTTTTTATCAATACAAAATATTGCATTTTGATGTTTTAATTTTATTTAAAGTGAAAATTGAAATACATTTTTTAAAATTTTCACTTTCATAGTTTAGATTAATTATAAATATTAAAAAAATAAGATTGCAATTACAGCAATAAGAAAGTAGTTAAAAATAAACAACTTATTTAAGAACACTTTTATTTAACATTTCATAAAAAATTTAAATTTATAAAATCATTCAACACACTTTATATTTTTATTAATGTTAATAGCAGCATTAGAAAAATAATGCATTAAAAACTTTTTTTCAAAAATAATTTTAATAAAGAAATGTTTTTAAAAAAATGAAAATAAATATTTTAATATTAAAATTTGAATTAACAAATTGGAATGTAGGCAAATTTAAATAAAGGTTTGATTTAAAAAATCTAATATTTGTATTCTTCTTTGCATATTTAACTAAACGATTGGACAATTTTGAAGATGTTATGAGAGTTACTCAAATTTATGATACTGCTACAACCAAACATTGTTTTAAAATACCGTTCAGCTTATAAATAAGATATTAGAGGAGGTAGATTATTAACTAAAATAATGTCTTATAATCTGACTAGAACCATCAAACATCACATGACCACCATTCTATATGCTTAAAAAGCTATATTCACAGAGATAAAACTCCTAAGATCTAGGTGCAGTGCTACCAGATTCAAGGTTCCTCAGTGATGAAAGCCACAAGCTAGAAGGTAGTCTGGGGATATAGATAGGTATTTTATGGACAAACCTTTCAGCATCCATTGATTACTCTGGAATGCACTGAGTGGTGCTACTGTATGGAGAGTTTTGCCTCTGTGAATCTGACTAGAACTTGCAATAAAAAATACATTCAAAGATTAGACAAAAGAAATAGTTAAACAATTTACTTGCAAATAATGATGCTAATAAACATGAGAAAAAAATATTTTACAATTTTAAAACATTCAGAATTATTTAATTTCACAAATATTAAAATGATTTTACTAAATGTTAAAATAGCTATATCTTTATACATTAAAGTCTCAATCTTCAGTATTGGTGATTAACAGCTGATTATTTTGTACATGGTAAATATAAAAACTAAACATCACATGATCACTATTTCCTATGTTAGCACATAACTGTTATTAAAACAGGCAAAATTCTCCATACAGTAGTGCCACTCAGTGCCAACAAGAGAAATCAATGGATGCCAGAAGGCTTGTGCATAAAATCTCTGTCTAGTGCCTACTCATCCAATATCCCCAGACTAGTTTCTGTCAGTGAGGAGCTCTGGTTGGCACTGAATGGCACTACTATATGGAGATTTTTGCCTGTTTTAATAACAGTTATGTGCTAACATAGGAAATAATGATCATGTGATGTTTAGTTGTTTAATACCCATCCTGCCTAATAGGATAGTGGTGGATATGGTTGTTAAAGAGCCAAAGACACCAAAATGTATGGGTGCTGAACTGGGTTCAAATCCATATGACTATATAAACTATTGAGCTTAGATTGAAAATATTATTGTGTTTTCAATTTTATTCTCATAGTTTTGTAGTTAAGTAGAGATAAAAAGTGACTGCTGGAGAGTTGCATTTGATCCTAAGATCTAGGTGCAGTGCTCTCAGATCCAAAGCTCCTCACTGATGAAGGCCACAAGCCAGAAACTAATCTGGGGATATTGGATGAGTAGGCACTAGATAGGGATTTTATGCACAAGCCTTCTGGCATTCATTGATTTCTCTGGTTGGCATTGAGTGGCACTACTGTATGGAGAGTTTTGCCTGTTTAAATATAAAAACTGTAATTAATTATATTTAAAAGATTTGATTTTCCATTTGAAAATATCTAATAATAAAAAGTAATTTATTAAAATCAATTATAAGTATTTCAATACTTTTCTTTTGAATATGGCCCATTTAATGTCAATATATTTAAAAAATCACTTAACACATTTTTTTAAAAAAATCTTGTTTTTTTAAATTTTATAGACGATTTTTTTTTCAATTTTTCTCTAATGCTTAATTATATTATATGAACACTGTAAAAGATATTCGTTTAATATATTCACTAGAATAAAAACTACAAAATTTTAAAAAATGCCTATATAAAATTAAAGTTTAAAATTCTTTGCTATAGCCAGCTTCGGCGTATTCCGCCATCTTAAATTAAGATATATATATATATATGTAAAATAAATAAAATGTCCGTTAATTAAATATAAAATTGTAATTATAAATGAAATAATAAATTTAATGGTTTACAAACTATTACACACAATCCTTAAAATCTGCAGAAGTACTTTCGGTGAATTTCTTCAACCTGCCTCAACTGCCATTAAATTTAAAATCAAAAGCGGAAGCAAACGTCATCACTTCAAATTCCACGAATCTCGTATTTTAATGTTAGCAGCTTGTCGATTTATTAAATGCATTTTATTCCTGTTTATAAAAATTGCCTCTTTAATTTTTCTTTTACAATGGTTTCTCTCTTCATGAAGAATTTTTACATTTTCAAAATCAAATTTAAATTTATATTTACATGTTTTTTCATGATCAAAGAAAACTGAAGGAGATATTAAATCACCATTATTTTTACTTTTTACATGCTTATATAACAATTCATGCTCCTTCAATCTTTTCTCAATACTGCACCTAGATTCACCTATATATGATAGCATACAATCACAAAAAATTTGATATATGACATTACTTTTCTGCTTGACAGGTATGACATCCTTAGAATTATTGACTAATTTATTAATATTGTTTGGAATGTAGAATGAAACATTAAACACATTCTTATATAAATCCTTAAAAAATTTCACTTGTGGATTTGAAATAAATGGAATAGATATCCATTGTTTACTATTAATCTTCATTTCCTTTAAATTATTATAACTTTTTTTAAATTGACATAAAGTATTGTTTATTTGTTCCATTTTATAACCAACATCAAGCAATTCCTTGGCAAATATTTCAATATTTTTCAGTTTATCACTTTGGTAACGACATAATTTTTCATTCCAAAACAAAAAAGATCTAAAACTTGCCATCTTATGCATCATTGGTACTTTTGATTTACAATTTATATATCCTCTTTTTTGCAGTGGCTTAATTATTAGTTTATAATTTAATATACTGTTATCTCTTGTAATCATTAAATCTAAATATTTAATATTATTGTCCTGTTCTTTTTCAATAGTCCATTTCAAGCCATTCAACTTATTTAATTCCTCTACAAGTAAATTTATACTATTAGTATTTCCACAAACAAAAACATCATCCACATATCTTTTGTAAATTTTAATATCTCCAAAAGTACACATATTTAAAATACTACTCTCATATGTAGATAAAATGAAATTGCAAACTTGTGAACTACAGACCAAGGAACCTTTAGACATATTATAAGATGTTAAAGGTGGCTAGGGTCTTAGTACAAGTTTGCAATTTGTTTTATCTACATATGAGAGTAGTATTTTAAATATGTGTATTTTTGGAAATATTAAAATTTACAAAAGATATGTAGATGATGTTTTTGTTTGTGGAAATACTAATAGTATAAATTTACTTGTAGAGGAATTAAATAAGTTGAATGGCTTGAAATGGACTATTGAAAAAGAACAGGACAATAATATTAAATATTTAGATTTAATGATTACAAGAGATAACAGTATATTAAATTATAAACTAATAATTAAGCCACTGCAAAAAAGAGGATATATAAATTGTAAATCAAAAGTACTAATGATGCATAAGATGGCAAGTTTTAGATATTTTTTGTTTCTGAATGAAAAATTATGTTGTTACCAAAGTGATAAACTGGAAAATATTGAAATATTTGCCAAGGAATTGCTTGATGTTGGTTATAAAATGGAACAAATAAACAATACTTTATGTCAATTTAAATAAAGTTATAATAATTTAAAAGAAATGAAGATTAATAGTAAACAATGGATATCTATTCCATTTATTTCAAATCCACAAGTGAATTTTTTTTTAAGGATTTATATAAGAATGTGCTTAATGTTTCATTCTATGTTCCAAACAATATTAATAAATTAGTCAATAATTCTAAGGACGTCATACCTGTCAAGCAGAAAAGTAATGTCATATATCAATTTTTTTGTGATTGTATGCTATCATATATAGGTGAATCTAGGTGCAGTATTGAGAAAAGATTGAAGGAGCATGAATTGTTATATAAGTGTGTAAAAAGTAAAAATAATGGTGATTTAATATCTCCTTCGGGTTTTCTTTGATCATGAAAAAACATGTAAATATAAATTTAAATTTGATTTTGAAAATGTAAAAGTTCTTCATGAAGAGAGAAACCATTGTAAAAGAAAAATTAAAGAGGCAATTTTTATAAACAGGAATAAAATGCATTTAATAAATCGACAAGCTGCTAACATTAAAATACGAGATTCGTGGAATTTGAAGTGAATATGTTTGCTTCCACTTTTGATTTTGAATTTAATGGCAGTTGAGGCAGGTTGAAGAAATTCACCGGAAGTACTTCTGCAGATTTTAAGGATTGTGTGTAATAGTTTGTAAACCGTTAAATTTATTATTTCATATATATATATATATATATGAGAATAAAGTCTTTTGGGTTATAAACTATGTATTATTTTGTTTAAATTTCTCGCATTTCTATGATGAAATATCACTCATTATTGTCAAGTTTAAGATCAGAGTTAACTGTTATGTCTTAAGTAATAACAATTAAATGGGAAGTAAAGAATAATTATTCTTACATATATTTAATGGATATTCAAAATAGGTGGACTAACAACATTTTTATTTCTTTCAGCTTTACAATTAATTGAGTTCAAGTTGATTTTAGAAGATCTAAAATAAATGGTCTCCAGAAGGCTGGAATATGTGGTGGTTCATCATATTTATTTCAACCTCCTGGTCTTCTTAATATTCCAATAGATTCTCTCATGATTTTCAAATTGCATTTTTCTAATTTATTAAGAATGTTAGTAATATCAAAGACAGTTGTGTGACCACCTTCTATCAGATGCAAAAAAAGGTGATATATTTTACTTTTGATTGAAGAGACTTTTATGTTTCTTAATTCTGACTTTAATTTATTTATTGGATTGACGTATGTACATCTCTTTGAGCATGGAATTACATAGACACCTTGGTATCCCAAGTATAAAAGTACTTAGTCTTTAAAATTACCAATTTTTTTTGCTGGTTGAAAAGGTAATCACAATATTGAAATTAATCTTCTACTGATCTTATCAGTGGCTTCTTTAAAATAAGGTAAAGTAATTCTATAACTACTTGAGTTGTTAATTTTATCATCTGCTCTTTTTAATATCAATGCTATATAAAGCTTTATATATGATGTTTTTATTGTAACCATTAGAAAAACAATTATTTTTAGTTAGTTTTATATTTTGAGCAAGATAATCTTTATCAGATAAACTATATGCTCTCATGAAATTTAAAATTAAGATATTTATATATTCTGTAAATGTAAAACATTTGGGGTTATTTAATTTCTCATAAAGTAAAATGATATGAACATTAAAAAAGCAATATCCTCTCAGGTTAAACTTCTATAAGTAAAGCATCAAAGGGCATATTTGTGCTGTGATAAAAAAGATAGTTGATATAGTAATAAAGGTAACATAAGCTTTATCTCAAATACAATGTAACAAATAAAATATATACAAAAAACATATGGAGCAAATCTTTAATGAATAGTTTAACTTAATGTGCTTAGTTAGCTTTCTATTGGTGTCAGTCATAGACATGACAATGGTTGTAGTGATGAGAAGAGGATGTGTGTATATATATATTGAAGCAATCACTTTGTAGTCAGAGTGAGCTTCATGTTTTCCTATCTAAAAAACTAACATCTACAAGGGTTCAAACCTAGAAATATTTAAATTACTAACAATGCCATCATATATATATATATTACAAACTATTATGATATATATATATATGATTTTTGATTGTTATTTTGATACTTTTGAATATTTTAAGCATGTGTTTTGTTTTTTTTTGTAAAAAAAAAAAGAGAATTTGTTTAATCATATTAAATTTGTCATTTGTAAAAATTTATTTGCTTTTAATTTCAATTTTGTAAAAATTTAAAGGAAAAAAGAATGAACCAAGATGACAGGTTCAAATTAATACATTGTGAAGTTTTGCTTCACTAATTAAATATTTTAAAATCTCAACTTTCATTAATTGAAATATTGTTTTTTATAAAAATCATTTTTATTTCAACTAAAAATATTTCGTTAATAAAATATTTTGTTTCATTTATATTAATTTAAATTTCTTTCCAGCTGGAATGTATTTTGAACTTTATCACCTTCTTATGTCTTGTTTTTAAAATGGGCTGTAATTTGTTAATTGCTTATCTGCCTCTGGGCAAATAAACTAAGGCATTCCTATCATAATTAGAAATGTATAAATAGGGTAGATTGGAGATAAGGTGGCTTTTGCTTTTTTTCTGCTTTTGGCTTTTTGAATTCTTTTTTGCTTTGCTTGTGAGTTTTTTCATAACAAAAAAAAGATAGTGTAATAGAATGTCAGTTGAGTAGGGGACCTGAATCATCTTTTCCCATTCTCAGGATTGCCTCTGAAAGGCTGCCACCGATGAAGAAGCAGTAGTGACCAAGAATGCTGACCACCCAGCTGATTATCGTAACTGAAGCTCAGAGAGCGAACCACCCAGGCATTGATCCAGAATGGGCTGAGGTAACAGTCCAGTATCTATGTAAAGTTGTCTGTGCTTACCTATAAATACTAATTGTTTTTTTATGTATATTTATACTTAATCTTTGCATGTAAGACTCTCTCTAATCTTATCAAATACATATATGTAAATGCTTACATCTAATTTAAGTTTTAGATCCTATATTTTCTTTTAGTGCAGTAGAATTTTATTATTATAAATGTTTGTTATATATTTTACTAAATATGCAATTTATATGCCAAATCAAATCAACTCCATGAGCCTATATTTTAGATTAGTCTTTTAAATCCCCAGTGCTTCAGGGATACTTTAATTACTTTAAATTATTTGTTTTAAAGCCATTGCTCGCTGTATTGAGAGATAGTTAAATAATATCATTTCTGTTCTAGGCAGATTATTATTATAATACTGCCATAAGTATATATTTATTGATTATAAATTTAATGTTATTCAAGAACGCTATTGCTTAAATTCGACTTAAGATATTTTAAATAATAATGACCATCATTTTTTTTAAATATAATAATCATTTATATGTAGCACCTTGAACATTATAGTATTAAATAATGCTTATTAATTCCAAATGCATGTGGGACCCATTTTAAGGAAGGGAAATGTAATTGTATGTCATTAAGACATTCATAATAGTTTTATATTTCAGTTATTTAATTTGATTTAGTATACAGATCATGCTGTTACGCCAATTAAAACTTTATATTTAGGCCATTAGTTATTTTGACATCATTAAAGGACATATTATAGTTTCATAGCATTGCTAGCATAGGTCAGCCATTATCATTATTTGCTTTGTCATAATTTGAGGATCATTGGAAACTCTGAATCCTCCATCTTCACTTATATATGTTTATCTGGCATTGTAAATGCCTTAGGACACCTTCAGAAAGAGTAGCAGAAGCTCTGCATTGGTACCCTAGGTGGACAATTGCATCTCCCTATCTTCATTTTTCTCCAAGTATGGCACACCAGAAGAATGGGCATAAAATTTCTCTTTTCTCACTTACATGATAAAGAATCTCCTCAGCCGAAAATGGACCGAATTTTATATTTGCTGCCTCATGCTTTCACCATGATTTCTTATAGTAATTTAGAATTACACCTAAAACTAATCTGTGAGTCATAATGCTATGATATAACTAAACCATTTTTGTTATTTATTATTGTATTTATATGTAGAATGTCACAAAAAGCTTGCATCAAGCTATTTCCTTTTGATGAGCGACTCCCACATGCGTAAATGAATTTTCCTTATTTTATTTTAATTCAAGAATTAAAATATAACGTTTGTTATATTAACATTTGTTTTATAACTTTGATGTTTAATATTTAATAAATATAATGGATGTCAGATTCCAATTTACCTGGCATTGCAGTTATATACATGTAGATTTCTTATGCCATCGAAGTGGCATCGATCACAGTTTGTTAAATATATGATATTAATTTATTCAAACACTAAAGGGTCTCTCTTGTGAAGTCTTTTGTCTAGGTCATTATTTAATCAAAATAGCATTTCTCTTCTTAAACAGCTTTATGTAATTTTTTCTCTCCAAACATTGGCATATAAATAAGCTGCACTATATATATATATATATATATATATATATATATATATATATATATATATATATATATATATATATATATATATATATATATATATATATATATATTGTAACAATTATTTATAAATTGCCATTTGTAACAATTATTTTATAAATTAATATAAATATGTATTATTTAGATATTTGAAATTATTAAATTAATATAAAAGATATGTATTTGTAACTATAATAAATATTTAGATAGGGGAAATTATTAATTATTAGATATGTGCCTATCCAATCTGTACCATTTGTAACTATATTAATTCATCATAGCATAGATAAAGAAATTACAGAATCACTGTGCCACTTGAAAATATCAGCATTAAAGATTCTTGGTATTTATTTATATATTGGGGCAGTCATCTGAACAATAAAACATACTGGCCATTGTCATCTAATAAAAATAATATCAAATATAGCAACTGAATAAAAGTACCCACTGTGAGATTCCTGGAGTGCCTTATGCTTATCTCCAATAATAGGTTCTTCTAACAAAGAATCCTTCCTATCCTTCTTTCCAAATATATGAGACCATTCATGGTCATATGCACACACGGGTGCTATTCATGACAACTTATAAAAAATATATTTTATAAAACTAATATTATGAAGTTGGAAAGGGATGATATCACTCTTTATTCAGTTTAGCTAAGTACATGTGTTTTCCCATGAGCGCCACTAGATTGTTTTCAATCTAGATAAGTATCTATTTATAGTGTACTTGAGTTCAAACTCATTCAGTACATATTTATTACACATGACTTGGATGACTATTGAACAAAAATGACATTCTTCCATTTTATCTATATTGATAAAATTACAGGATCCCAATATTACCAAAGTTTATACTATAAATCAAAGATTCTTATAGACATTGCTAGCTCATTAGCGTATATTGATGAACAGACATGAATAATCCTATTAATGGCTTCCAAACAAGCATGTGAAGACCATTATTGATATTGATGGCCATTTAACTAAATTATTTATCATCATCATCATTATTACCTTTATTGTGATAAATAATTTAGTTAAATGGCCATCAATATCAATAATGGTCTTCACATGCTTGTTTGGAAGGCATTAATAGGATTATTCATGTCTGTTCATCAATATACGCTAATGAGCTAGCAATGTCTATAAGAATCTTTGATTTATAGTATAAACTTTGGTAATATTGGGATCCTATAATTTTATCAATATAGATAAAATGGAAGAATGTCATTTTTGTTCAATAGTCATCCAAGTCATGTGTAATAAATATGTACTGAATGAGTTTGAACTCAAGTACACTATAAATAGATACTTATCTAGATTGAAAACAATCTAGTGGCGCTCATGGGAAAACACATGTACTTAGCTAAACTGAATAAAGAGTGATATCATCCCTTTCCAACTTCATAATATTAGTTTTATAAAATATATTTTTTATAAGTTGTCATGAATAGCACCCGTGTGTGCATATGACCATGAATGGTCTCATATATTTGGAAAGAAGGATAGGAAGGATTCTTTGTTAGAAGAACCTAGTATTGGAGATAAGCATAAGGCACTCCAGGAATCTCACAGTGGGTACTTTTATTCAGTTGCTATATTTGATATTATTTTTATTAGATGACAATGGCCAGTATGTTTTATTGTTCAGATGACTGCTCCAATATATAAATAAATACCAAGAATCTTTAATGCTGATATTTTCAAGTGGCACAGTGATTCTGTAATTTCTTTATCTATGCTATGATGAATTAATATAGTTACAAATGGTACAGATTGGATAGGCACATATCTAATAATTAATAATTTCCCCTATCTAAATATTTATTATAGTTACAAATACATATCTTTTATATTAATTTAATAATTTCAAATATCTAAATAATACATATTTATATTAATTTATAAAATAATTGTTACAAATGGCAATTGATAAATAATTGTTACAATATATATATATATATATATATATATATATATATATATATATATATATATCACACTAATATATATATATATATATATATATATATATATTAGTGTGACATCCCATAGTAATCACAGATATAAGCATAATAAAACAATTCTAGCATGAACTATATAAATAATGTACATTTAGAATAAACTGTTTTTATATAATATTAAATTAAAGTATCTTTTAATCCTATCCAGAGTTTGAATCTTTATTTTGGTTAGTTTTAAATATAAAAAAGGTTTTATATAATTATGTATTATTTTAATTCCTATATCTCATTCAGGGATTCTTCCTCAACAGTCCTAATTCAAGTCTCATGTCTTTGTACCACTGTGTTCATCTGGTACAATATATATTGTTCATATTAATTTACATTTCATTTACATGTTTCATTATGATGGGTAAGTAGGCCATTTTTTGGAAAAGAGAACACATAATTCCCTCTTATTAATGGTGTATTTGTCTTTAGGGATGTGCCATGATTGTTTAATTTTTTGCTTGGCATCATTGCACTCAGTGCAAATAATGTCAGAAAAGGGAACAAAGGCATGCCAATTGTGGAAAATTGTTAAAAAAATTAAACAGTATTGGAATTGGTTTTAGCTTTGTTATAGATATGTGTTGAGCAATGTGAGTAGAGATGTTGGCCTAAGGTTCAGCATAGTAAATGGAGAGGTATGTAGGATCTTGACATTTGGTTTTGGTGATGTGGGAGTGGACATAGCTGGAAAATTATTCTTTGAGTTATTAAATGAGCATTGTAGAGGAGGAGAGGTGTGAAGAGCTATTTGATGGGTGGGAGTGATAAGTTTAGAGATACAGTGGGTTGTGTTATGTATATAGGAAATGAAAATCCAAAACTTCAAATTAGTGGGGAATGGTGGTGGAAAGGGGTGTTAAATTTTGTGGTAAAAGTTTCTAATGAACTGCAGAAGAGCTGGATTCTTATGTCCCACATTGCACACTTCTGATATGTATGTTCTGATATTATCTTTGTTGTCTGATTCAAACTTACATAAATGGAGGTTACAGTGGAGGAATGCTTTAAGTCTAGTTAATTTGTGGGAGCACAATGTATGTGAGTCAAAGCACACAAAGCCAAACATGTATATGGGTTTAATAATCATTTGTTAGTTCAAGGATATTTAAAGTATCATCGTTTTTACAGATTACAGGGAAAGATGTGGAGTGCTTGAGATCTTGCTAAATTTGGAAGATTGCGTAATAAGAAGCACATATGAACATGTCATCAATGTAATGAAGATGTGGCAAAGAAGAATTGAGGCACAGTATGTGAGTATAATTCTTTCTTCAGCATGATTTAGGAAAATGATCCAGATGATGCTGCTAGTAGGCAAATCCCATGGGCCAGCCATTGTCCATTTTATAATGTGCCTTGTTTTAACAGAATGTGGTCATTATGGATCCATGTTAAATATTTAATGATGAACTTTATTTTATGAGGATTGTATTCTATGCTTTGTAATTTTTGTTTGATTAGCTGGATGGAAGGTATGTGTGGGATTGATTCATAGTTGATATAGTAGTAAAACAGGGGCATTTTAAAATGTTTGAATAATTTTAGTCTCTCTTTAAAGGATTGCATTCATTAAAAGATAACCTTATAAAAATGACTAAAACCCATTCTAAACACCAAGTTCTCCAATTGATTCTGCATTGCAAATTTTAGACTTAATGTGATTCAAATGTAGTTAACTATCTGTAGCATTTAATTGCTGGTATTGCATTCTTTGACAGCAAAACTTGAATTAAAATGTGCATTAATTTATTTAACTCATTTTATCACTGTACCAATAATTAAGTGCCCTATTTATTTTAGAAATAGTGTGATAATTTTGCCATTTTATATTACTTATCCACCATATCTTAGTTGATATTAATATACATTGTTAAAAAATGTTAAGTCTGAAGTTTAGTAAGTAAAATATTCTGCTTTCTAATGATTATAATAAAAACACCATAAAGTTTCACATAGCATTGTCACTAAAAAGAAAAAAAGATGCTAAAATTGAGGTAACTACTTATAGAGTTTATTACCTTATGTTAAAGAAGCCACTAGTAAGATCAATAGAAGATCATCTAATTTCAATATTAAGACTTAACTTTTTCACTAGCAAAAATATTGGTGATTTATTTCATAAAACTCACTACTTTTGGAATATCAAGATATCCATGAAATTCAATGTTCACAGTGCTCTACAAGCTATATAGATTAATCCAATTGACAAACTAATGTTAGAATTAGGAAGCCTAAAATGCTTTCAATCAAAAATTAAATACATTAGCTTTTACTTTGCATTTTCTAAAAAAACTGTTTACACAGTTGACTTTGATAATGATAAAATACTTGCTAATTTGAAAAAGTATGATTTGAGAATCATGAGAAAGTCTATTGAAATATACAAAATAGTGCATGGTTTAAATTAATCTGATGAAAAACAAATATTCCAACCATATGGAAATCACTTATTTTATCCCTATCTTGTAAAATCAATTTGAAATTAATTAATTGTAAAACTGAAGGAAATAAAAATTTGAATTATCCACTTATTCTAAATAATCAATCGTCACCATCACACACATATATATATATATGATTGTTGTTTACTTTATGCTCAGTTCATCATTATTTAAGCCATAACAGTTCATCATTAAAACTTTAACCTTGAGAGTAATGAATGATATTTCATCAAAATATAGGGAATTTAAACAAAATAATCCACAGTTTAGCCAAAAACACTTTATTTCCATCATATAACTGTGAAAATATTAAATATATATATGAAAATTTTCACAAGTTACAGATATATTATATATTTACAAAAAAATCAAGTCTGATGTCACATGACCTAATTTAACAAGCTTGTAATACAAATGTTTATATATATATATATATATATATATATATATATATATATATATTACAAAAAAGCTCTTAACAAGCTTTGCAGAATATTTCTAACACCAGACTAGTTTCTTTTAGGGTGTCATCAGTGAGGTGCTAGAATATTCAAGCATTAGATTAAAAACACAGCACTTTATCTAATGGATAACTATTAAATAGAAAATTTGAAATTTTCAGACATCCACATGTCTTCCAATCCAGCTATCTAACTTAAATAACCATATGGAACTGATCCAAGTTCAGACGCACTATATTGTAACAGTTTTCATTACGTTTAATATTTAATTTCTACTATTATCTCAAGCAAGAAGCAAATACAAACTTAATTAGCTTTTAAGTCTATATTTCTGACTGAACACTGAAAAGGTAAGCACATATTATTTCAATGATATATTTCCCAGTCAGATGCCTCTCAGCTGCTGGACAAAAGTATTCATAAGGAATGCTTTATTAGTAGGCCTCCAGTGGTTGAAATATTTATAATTTTTTTTGGAGATTATCCCAGTAACAGAAGAATATATGAGTATATAGTCCCCCTCCTTCTTTTTTGTTTATTCCACCTTTCTTCTCTTTAGAATAAAAAGAGAATTTTATTTATTTGTCCCCTTATTTTGTTTAAATCTAAAGTTAACCACATAAGTTTTAATCACCTAGATTTAATTTGTGACTGTTATTCATGTTCACTTGGTGAAAAAAGAATTAAGCAAGACAACTATTTTTTTTAGCAATAATAATGTTTAATTAAAAGAAAAAAATATCAAGTTAAATGGCATAATGAATTTAAATATCTAAAATAACAAACAAATCTATAAACATTGAAATAATATAATTATATGGTAGAATAGCTAATTAGCAAAAGTACTGCATAATAACAAACAAATGTATAAGCATCGAAATAATATAATTATATGGCAGAATAGCTAACTTCTCTAGTAATAGTTTTTTTTTTTTTTTTTAAATATTGCGCAATTTTAAACTAGTCTGTTTCTTTTTGATATAAAATAAATCAATACATGCATGTTCGATAGAAAAATGTTTACCTAGGTTATTAGACATCCAGCACTCTATAGACCATTCTGTGGGAAGCACCCACTTTTTTTGCAGAGACGGTTGATTCTTCACTAGACCCTCCAGCTGGCTGGATTATTCTTGGTGTGGTTTATTGCAGTGGGTTTAGTCTCCTTCTTTCTTGTTTTATGTTTTTTAGCAGCATTTATTTCTTTCTTCAGGCATAGCACGATTAATAATGACAATCTATTTAGCAGACAGGACAGCAGATGTTCTTTCATGGGTGAGTTAGAATTCAGATGGGTAAAGACTGAGCAAACACAAATTTAGGGCCACTAGCCATGCATATTAACAGACATATTCCTGCTAATATTGCTCAGAAATGCTAGTCTCATGTTTTGGTTCTTTAGACGAATCTGATAACAGACAATCCAAAAATCAACTAATTATTAATCTCGATCTGCCTTATTTATAGATTTGCCAGCTATTGTTTACTGGAATGCCACTAATTAAAAATATGTCCTTTCACACATTTATTTTTATCTTATACAGATCTATGATGAAAATTTTGTACAAGTTTTACATTTTAATAAAATTTACATTTAAACTTATCCTTTTTTACAATGTTTTAAATATCATAACTCTCTAATACCTTTTATTTGTTATATGTTTCTAATACCTTTTATTTACCTTTTTTTAAATAAGTGATTTTAAAGAAAAAAAGGGACGTATTTTGTTATACACCCCTTCCCCTTCTTTTTTCTTTTTTTTAGAAATAAAAAGTCTTTACAGCCTTTTAACTAATTTTCAACTAATTATTAACCCTTTCACGAGTTTTATATATACTTCTTTCCCCTTTACTTTTGAAAAATATCAATGACCTAATTCTTTTAATTTTTTTTGTTTGTTTCACTTTTACTCTTTAACTAATTTTTATTATTATTATTATTAATAATAAATACATATATGTGTGACTATAATCATATGTAGTCGGCACAATATATTAATAGCTTTATGGATGTCTGAAAATTTCAGATTTTCTACTTAATAGTTATTAGATAATGTGCTGGGTTTGTTCTGGCATTTTTAATTTAATGCTGGAATATCCTAGTACCTCACTGAGGGTGCCAGTAGCAGAAATCACTCTGGGGTTGGAGATATTCTGCAAAGCTTGTTAAGACTGTTTTGCAAGCTCTATATATAACATATATCATAATGCATAATTTTTAATATGAATATATTGATGTATAAAAATATATAATTTATATATATATTACAAATATATATTTTCAAAGAATCAACAAATAATGTCCAAAACAACATTGAAATTCTTTGTAGATTCTTTGTATATATATATGTTTTTGAATTTAATGGCAATTGATTTTTTTAATTGATAAAAAAAAAAAAAAATTAAGAAAAAGTTTTATAGATTATTGTTATGTGTTGTTCTTATAATATAAATTTTAAACATATTTCTTTAAAATAATTTTAGTTACAATTTTTTTTTTTTTACAAACTAAAATAAAATTAAATAAACTTAATTATAAATGCCAATATTTATCAATGTGTGCATATATATATAAAATAATATTTTTGGGTACAAACCATGTATTACTTTGCATTACAGTCCGATATTTCGATGGACCAGCAACCTCCATTATCAAGATTAACTTTTGAAAGAACAATCATTAGATCTCAAACAATAATGTGATTCAGTGTGAAATGAGAAGTGAGATTCAACTTGAAGTAGTTCAGCATTCACAATATGAGGCTTATCAAAATGTTTATTTCCCTTAGTTTTTTCACCTATTAATTTTAAGTTAATATTAGATAAAATGAGTGGTTTTCACATAGCTGGAATACATTGTGCTTCTTCAGCCCTATTTAAACTAATAGGTCTCTTTAATATTTCAATTGACTCTTTCATATATATATATATATATATATATATTGTGACAGAATGGGTTCGAACCCAGTCACAAATAAAATTATTTAATCAGTAAACATGTATACATAGATATATATAATATTTAATTTGATTTATTACGTGGTGGTTATAAATACATAAATGTGGGGGGGGGGACTGTCATTTTTAAATGATATATAAGTGCATGTGACAAATGCATGTATGAATGAATTAAGTAGTGAAAAAAGAGAAACGAGATTTTGTTTCACGCTTTAAAAACTATAGGTTTCCGGCAGAATGAGATTCTATTTTCTGTTATATTACAATAGAAGCTATGACACGAGTTTTCACACATCTAACAGATCTGGTTAGTCCACATTGAAAATTGGAAGTGAGATAAAAAAGAAGCTTCTAGAACAAATGAAGGGGGCTATAAAAGCGAGCCATCCAGAAAGCATAGGATCTTTTTCGGAAGAGCTACAACAGTGAACACATAAACGGTTTTAATATTTACCTTATATAATGGCGATTTCAAAAGAAATGTCAGGGTAAGAGAAGCCGCATCAGATTCAAACCCTTGATCCCAACCTGCTCGTCGGCCAATGGACAGGAATCTCAAATCATTACCTTGAATTGCCTAATTTACCTGTGTAACGAAACCCTGTAATAGATAGATAAATCTGCTTTTACTACTTCCCAGGAAGAGTCAGGTAAAGAACTTTAATTAATGATTTTATTTTTCTTTGTGAAAAGGAAATTCTTGTGTTTTTTACTTACTATTATAAGTGGAGGTGACATATGAACTAATTAATAAGGTTTCCTTAAAGCCTCGTTCCATTGCGGACATAATCAAGTAATCAGTGTCGGAAGTCATGTGATACAAACTTTTTTGTAGTATCAACTTTCACTATTTGAGTTGTGTATAAGAGATTTATTATGGAAAGAATGACGTATGTGTGCGATTTAAAAATGACAGTAATAAATACATTTTTTTTAATATTAAATAAATATACAAAGAAGTAGAGTGTAATTAGTTATTTATTTATAGATCCAGTTATCTAGTTGTTATTATTTTTTTATGTTTGAAAAAGAAAAAAAAAGAAAAGAAATCTTAACCCCATTCATAGCTACTCTCAGCTGTAATGCCACCCGACCATGAGACTGAGCTAGGTGATAGCCAAAACCTCTCTCACATTACGTAAATAGTATTCTTGTTGGTAATATATCCACTTCATGTAATTCTTATATTCGTATAGGATTGGCACTTGGTGTCCTTCGGACGACCATAAATACTCGTTGGGGATATATTACAGTTGCGAGAATAAATCCATAAGTTTGGAATAATAATATTTGGGTCAAAACCACTAAATTAAATAAAAATACATAGGCACATAAATTGATACATCATATATACACATTCAGTAGAGTACATCTGTCTAGTGAGAGGCAATGGGTTTTGTTATGATGGCATCCCAACTAAAAGGCTTCAAAGAGAAGTAGAGGGGAATGGGGAGAGTTATGAGAGATCAGAAATATGTTAATAAAGTGAAAAGTTTTATATTTTATTGACGAAAGGGTTGTTTAGATATATAGTTCAAATGAAGCGTTAAATAAATCGAAGGGCATTAATTTGTTAAATGTATATTTATTAAGAAATAACCAGTTTTGTCAGTTCATAGCTGTGCAGTAGGTCAAAGATATGCAATCTATTATTTTTAATTTCT